>CANSNZ010000404.1:0-226945 GCA_947646795.1 Beta lomatogona
AAAATATTAATCTAACAAATTTAATCAACTATTAAATTTAAAGAAAAATACATATGCACCTTTAAGGTACCACATATATTTTAATCATATTAAAACATAAAGCATTGCATGCCATTTAATCACAAACACTAGCATGAAAGTATTAATCAACTTTATTAAAACTAACATCCTAACATAAAATTAAATGTCACAAAATGAAACTCCCATCATAATTTTAACTCATTTAAGTATTAACATAGGATGCCATGCATAATAACTTATTAATATGCATTAAGGGATAAACGGATTTTAACGTTTTTATCCTCGTTGAAAGAGACACGAGCCAAGGATGGCGGACCACCGCTCGCGACCCGCGAGCTAGGTCGCGACTAGCGATGGTAGTCGCGACTCGCGGAGCCTCATCAAGTTTCCACTTTTCCGATTTCAATCTGAGCAATTTTAATCGAAATACGTATGATTTTCTTTATACATTAAAACACTTTTATGCATAACTAAATCAAACTTAGCCTCAAATTCAAGAATTCATGCCATGAAATTATACATAATCGAATTAAGTATAAAAACTCAAAGCATGCATTCATGAATCATACATATATACATCATATTCTAATTAACAACTTAACAAAACATGAAACAATATAACAATTATATATGTATATATACATGTATCGAAATGTATAAACAACTTTTATACTCCCACGAGATTAAAATCCAATTTTAATCATGCAAACAATATCCTCATGCTAATACCCTCCCCTAAATGAATTAAAATAAAGGAAAACATGCATCAACATGATCATATTAATCTATGCAATAGGCTAACCGATACCACTTGTAGGAATTTAGATGCTTAATGCGGAAACGAGTATCACATACTCAAACATCTAACACCAAGATCTTTGCATAAATTAACATGAATCTATAAAGAGTGTAGAATATACCTCTTGATGCGTGAATTCGACTTCCACCACAAGCCCCTTAGTGGAGATCCTTTAGAACGTCAACCGCGGTTCCTCCCCAGTGTTGGTCCACGAACAACCCTTAGATCACCACGTATGCTGAGTACGGAAAGAGAAGAATCTCTTTGCTTTTGAGGTGTATGATGGCCAAACGAGGAGAGAGAGGAGAGCAAAAGAAAATCGAGATTTTCTCTTTACTAAAATGATGTACACCGTCACCTTTGTAACCCCCATATGATTATATAGGGTGGTTACAAAGAGATGATTCATGAGGCTTTTATTTTGCCTCATAATGTCATACTTTATGAGCCTAATAAACTCATGAGTTACAACTCTTCCATCCATCTTAAAAAACCGCCCAACCCATTTCACAAATGGATTTAGGTAATATCCAAGGGTTGTCACATTGTGTGACCTCATAGGACCCAAATACATATTAGTAGTTGGCTTAAATATACTAGCCCAACAAAACCGCATTTAGCTTCTAGCAAAACGTTGCGGTCACCTAATATTATTGAATATATTATCTTCATAATTTGTCCATATACATTTAGTTTATTACATTTTGACGATGCATAAAATCATTCAAAGAGGGTTGAAGATAATTGAGGTGGGTGCGTCGTAGGAGATCATGGAGTTTTTAACAATGGAGTTTGAGATTTTTAGTGTAGAAAGAGAATGTGACGAGAGGTTGTTAGGGGACCAGTTAATTTGTGTCGATTGTGGGGGGCCCGGGCAAGCCGGGCGGGGATAGGGGTGGGGGTGGGGTGGAGGTGGGGTCGGGGGTGGGCAAGGGAGAAAGACAGGTGGTGGGGAGCAAGGAGAGAAGAATGAAAGGGAAAAAAATGGAGGAAGAAGAACCGTGAGCAAACAAAGAAGAAGGGGAAATAACAAAAAAAAAGCCACGTAAGCAATATACCTTCACCAACAAGTACTAACTCGGCACATGATCTACCTTGGAGGAATTTTGGTGTGAAGTTTGTATAATTTAAAAATAATCAAAGTTTGATTATCGTAAAGAAAACGAGCGAAAATTTGTATTATTCAGTTAAAAAAAATCCTTTTTCTTTCATTCGCTTGATTTCTACTTACTTTCTATTTCCATCTGTTCTTTTAAGTTTTACGTGCCTACTTCCACTTTGTTCTTTTTGAAATAAATTCATTTTAGATTTTTGGCTTCCATTAGGTACTCTTTTTGACTTCTTGAGGTCTTGAGGATGGTACCAACACGTTATGTAGTTGCTTTTTTTTCATCAAATTGGCTTCGTAAATTGTAAGCAGCAAGGTGAAAATTCTTTCATGGGTCACATATTCTTATCCCTCTATGTGTATGATATCGTGCTCACCACTAACCTCACTCGATGCTCTTTGGTCTCATCTCAAATCTCTTTTGAAGGCTGAGTTTTTCATGACAGAGTTTGTTCCCTTGAGTTTGATTAGTATTATATGTGAGTTGGGACTACCTCGAATATGATTTTCTCCAAACCCCATGCACGTCCCCACCATGTGCACTTGCATGAGATTTTAGACGGAGCCAGCATGAGCACTTGCAAGCCCCACCATAAATTCTTTTGGATTCTAAATATAGACATACCGCTGACTTGTTTTAGGATCTCACACTTGTATGTTGTATTTTACATGGTGTGTTTTCTTCTGAAAATCTCTAAATTTAAAACTTAAGTGAATTTATCTAAATTTTTAAAATTGATTGGAACTTAGTGACCAAGTTGACTTAATGGGAACTTTGGGCCCTCATTGGAACTTATTGGGCCAAGGTTGGACTTGATTGGAACTTCTTGGACTGATTGAAACTTATTGAGCGATTGGAACTTATTGGGCTGAGTGAAACTACTTCTACTTATTGAACCTAATTGAAACTTTTTGACCATGTTTGACCCTAATTAACCACAATTGTGGTGTAGTGATAACATAATTACAACATATAAAATATTAAAATTAAAATTAGATATGATATGATATAATAGTTATTAATATTTTAATAACATAGTTAACCAAAACATACTACTAATTGCAAACTATTACACATACTACTTATTAGGAAGTGTTGTGGTTATTTTGATGGCAAAAGAGGGTTTAGGCAGGTGGTGACCCAATGTCACCCCCGCTATTTGTGATATGCATGGAGTATTTAACTCGAACTTTAATTTGAAAAATGGTGGGTGAAAATAACCTCTTTAAATATCATCCAAGATGCTTAAGGACTAGACTAAATAACCTTTGTTTTGCGAGACGATGTTATATTGTGTCGTAAAGGTGAGTTTAGGTCTTGTGTATATGATGTTGCGGTGGATTCAAACACTTCTCAAATGTCTCGGGCCTGGAGGTTAAATGAAAATAAATACGAGCTCTACACTTCGGCATGGGAAGAGAGGAAGTACGAGAGGGTGCTTGATGTCTCTGGGGTTTTAATCTTGGTAAACTCCCTTTAAGTACTTAGGAGTTCCAATAAGTCACAAAAGGATAAGTAGTAAGGAGTGCATGATCCTGGTGGAGAAAATGACAACAAGGGTGAGAAGCCGGAGTAGCAGACACTGTCAAGGTAGGCTCACTTTGGTCAACTCAGTCTTGCTTAGTATTCATATGTACTGGGCACAAATTTTTTGTTCTGCCTAGGAAAGTGCTTAGTGAAATTGGGAAGATTTGTAGAGGCTTTCTTATGGACTAGTGAGTATTATAGTGACAGAGGGGTTATGTTGCTAGGCCTCAAGTTTGTATTCCTAAACAAGCTGGGGATTGTGCATAAGGAATATTGAGAAGTGGAATCTGGCAGCAATGGGCAGATACTCTTGGGCAATAGCAACTAAAAAGGATAATCTTTGGATCAGGTGGGTTAATGGTGTTTATGTGAAGGACAAGAATTGGTGGGAACCACCAAATGATAGCAGTTGGTATTGGAAAAAAAGTGTGTGATATCAAAGAGGAGCTTAAACATGTGACTACAGAAATTATCTGAACAACATGGAGACTTATTCTATTCAAGATTTTTATAAGACGATTACTGGCACTTATGCCCAGGTACACTGGGATAAAGTGGTGTGGAATCATTTATCTGTCCCAAAACACCGTTTCATTGTTTGGTTGGTGTATACACAAATTTCGAGTCAAAATAAATAAAGAGCGTAAAACAAAGAATGTTAATTTATATTTCAATAAATGTATTAAGTACAATCTCTACGTGAAACAATTTATAATAAAAATAAACTAAGCACTCTCGATTATGTTCGAAGCAGAGCCGAGACGCGTGTTGATGTCGACGTGGAGTTGAGTGTATAATGACGTTTTGTCAACGTCAACCCGAATTTGAATGTGGGATGACGTTTTGTCAACATCAACCCGAGTTTGAGTTTTGTTTGAGTGTATTCGAATGAGGGCTGTCAAAAGCTTGAATCTCAGTCGAATGTGTTTGAGTGTATTTAAACAGTCGGCACGGATTTGATGTGCTTGTTGACTATTTGCAGAGAGAATTCCAAGAGAGTTTTATGAGCTCTTGAGAATAATTTTTCTGGTCCCCTCAACTTGGAGGAGGTGAGTCCATTTATGGGAATTGGACATCCCTTCATGGACTTGGTAGTTTATGAGGCTGGGGCCGTTTATGATTTTGGAAGTCTTTTTACCTTTGCCATTTGACCATCTTATTTGGACTAATGATATTGGGTAGCCAAATATTCAACAACCCAAATTATATTTGTTTTGTTTTGATTTGGATATTTTATTTAGGTGGGCTAAATTAATTAAACTGAGCTAATTATATTTATTTTTAGCTCAACAATAATCAATTTATTTTAATGTAAAACACTAATAAATTTTTAGTATCTACAAATTGCCCCCAAGACAGGTGTCACGTACACGATTTGAAGCTCGTTTAATCGTGGCAGCCTCGAATTTGAGTTTGGTTTAGCAATTGGGTGGCAATCACCGTGTTACTTGGAAATTTTTAGTAGAGTTATGTATTGTTTGCAACTCCATCAAGTTTCGGACTTGGAAAAATAATCCTAATCACATGAGTATTAGGGTTTTTTTTCCAAGTGCATAAATACACATAACTTATGTTTGATCTGCATATTAGCAGATAAATTACTTGGCACCGCTTTCAATTCGTGACAAACAATCATTGAGAGCTGCTCAATTTATTGATCTTCGTCTACATACCCAAACATTGAGTTTGACTTGCAACTTTGCAAAACCAATTTTGACAGGTGACGCACTACACCTTGTGCAATTATTTGAATTTTTTTTTCTTTTGTTTTCTACTTCAAAACAAAACATAAAAGTGAACTTTTTATCACTTACAAAACACCTCGTTGACACCATCAATAGTTCAGTGAGTTTATTCATTGCACTTTCAATTGTTTTTTTTTATTTTCTTTCAATTTATTGATTTTCATGCTGTAAGCCTGTAATCAGCATAGTTGATGTTTTGCGTCTTCTTTTTTTTTTTTTTTTTTTTTGTTTGTCTTGCCACGACTTCTCATGCTTGATGATTATGCATGCTTTTGTGATTTTATTTTTATTTTTTATAATTCATGCCGCACAACAGTAATCAGCATGGTTGATTTAATGTACAGTGTTGAAATTTTTGTCAACCATCAACGTGGGCATCATACATCAAAAGGTGATTTTTTATCCTTCTTGTAAACAAATTTGTATAATGATAATGTCAGTATCCAATATTTGCTATTCGCACAATACAAACAAGTATTCCTCTTGCATTCTTGATTGCTAGATTTATGCGCATCTTCTCTTTTTTTTTTTTTTTTTTTTTTTTTGCGACACATGAACAAGTACAATAAGTATTTGCTTAGTAGTCTATTACTCTCTACGCATGAATCAGGACACAAATCTTAATGCTTGTTGTCTTTGTTTTTTTTAATAGCATGTTACTGCACAGCATAATTAAACCAAGAACTTGATCTCCAATTTTTTTTGTCTTTGTCTGATTAATGTGCAGCACTAATACTTCTCTTATTTTTTTTAACACTTGTGTGGTGCTTGTTGGAATACTGGCAGTGTCATCTTTTTTCTTTAAGCATGATTTCACAAAATCTGATGCTTGATGATTGGTATAGCACCATGGATGCTACATCACTGATCGTGAATTTGATGGAGCAAGTCTTATTATCTTTTTTTTCTTCATCAAATTGAATTTTGACATACTTTGCTTCACTTGCAGTATATGAGATTTTCGAGATACTGAATTTCCGTGGTTGTCTTTGGAGCAGTACCAGGAGGTCTAGACTAGTAAGGTGATGATTTTTTTGTTACACCCCCTTAAGTCCTTTTTTTTTTTGTTGTGCAAGTGTTGTTTGTAATGTCTTGCAGGTGACATTTTTTTTGACACTTGCCATCGGAAGACAATCAAGTCCACTACTTGAGTGTTCATCGCGATGGGTCAGCGATGATCCATCGGGGTTACTAGGCCAGTTGCTTGATTGTGCTTATCCTAGCAACTAAAGATGACGCTTTTGGAGTGTGTTCGAAGACAATCAAGTCCACTACTTGAGTGTTCATTGCGATGGGTCGTTGATGATCCATCGGAGTTGTTAGGCCGGTTGCTTAATTGTGCTCATCCTAGCAACTAAAGATGACGCTTTTGAGCGTGTTCGAAGACAATCAAGTCCACTACTTGAGTGTTCATCGTGATGGGTCGGCGATGATCCATCGGAGTTGCTAGGCCGAGTTGCTTAATTGTGCTTATCCTAGCAACTAAAGATGACGCTTTTGGAGTGTGTTCAAGACAATCAAGTCCACTACTTGAGTGTTCATCGCGATGGGTCGGGCCGATGATCCATCGGAGTTGCTAGGCCAGGTTGCTTAATTGTGCTTATCCTAGCAACTAAAGATGACGCTTTTGGAGTGTGTTCGAAGACAATCAATGGCGATAATCATGTAATCGAGACATTTGACTTTTTTTTTTGTATTCTCTATTACTCATTCCTTTCTATTTTTTTTTTTTTTCAGGATGGTCTTCATTAAAGAATTCAATGATGATAACCACTCCTACAATGCTCTTGTTGATCGAGAGTGCTACAACGATCGCAATTTTTTTTGTTTCGCCGTTCACAGTTTAGACTCACTACAAGAAAAGGTGAAATAACGACCGCCTATTAGCGACGGCCGCAAAAACGGTCGGTATCGTCGTAATAAGCGACGGCTTTAAACCGTCGTTGATCACCGCTGCGATTTAACATACAACGACGGTTTGGCCGTCGGTGAAAACGACGATGGTTTAAAGCCGTCGTGGTGTTTTTTTGGAAATAAATCAGAAATTTTTTAACTTGGGCGACGGTCTTAAACGGTCGTTGATTTCTAAAAAGGGGTTTAATTGAAGCTGCTTGGCTTGGGTCGGGTTTTTTTTCAACAACAAAAAGGGAGGGAATTAGTTGAGCGATTTTGGGAGGGACGAAGCGCGGTCGACTCCACCTCCACCGCCTCCTTCCTCCGGCCTAACGGCAACGATCCACCTCCACCTCCCTTCGCCGGCGATAAGCTTTATTTTCTCGTTTTTTTTTTTTTTAAAAAAAATTTGTACTCATGAACCAAATCCTAACAATTGGGTTTTTGCCTCGTGAAAGAAGTGAAGTTGGGCGACGAACTTCAGTGGGAATCCCACCTCGCCGGCGGCAGCCGACCCTTCGGACCAACACTTCGCCGGCGGAAGCAGTGCCAATTTTTTTTTTTTTTTAAATTGGGTTATGGCAAAATCTCATTTGGCTTTGGCAATGTAGGTCGCCAAACACCACGGCTTTGGCCGCTTCACTTTGTCTTTGGACCCCCGCCTCTAGGTACTCTTTAATTTTTAAATTCTTTAATTTTAATAGTAAATTTAGTTTATATGGTTAATTGCTTAAGTTTATGTATAAATTTTAATAAATGCTTAAAGGTTACCGTTTAATAATTGATTTTGTACATGATGTAGGATTACGTAGCATTTTGGTGTTTCTCTTTGGCTTAATTGTAAGGTTAGTAGCAATTTTGACCATATTTTGTCTTCAATTTATATTGTTTTTGTTCATGTAAATTCTATATTTTAATTCTATATTGTTTAATAGCATTAAAGGTTATAAAAGTTAAAAACTATATAATTATCACAATAATTTATTTATTGCACATTCCTTTATTTAGTTTACACTATTTAAATTGTTTATATTGTTTTTGACATATTTGTTTTCGTGGAAATAGTTTGGATGATATTATAAATTTAATTTAAGTGTTTAAATAAATATGTCCGCATCATCATGTGCCTAGATACCCGTTCAAGGTATACTCATTAGGAGTATATCTTGAATAGTCCCCCGATTGGGATTGTTCTTCGACGTTTGACCTCACTTAGGTGGTGAATGTATGCCTTTTGTTCTATTCTATGTAATTTCCGGTGATGTTGTTTCTCTATGTTGTTCTGCAGGTACATATGTAAGCTTTTACGAGGCGACATTGTGTACTTGGAGAACTCATGGGAAATCTTGCCGGAATTTACGTAGAAGCGAATAGTTGGCATACATTCACTAGTGGGTTAGACGTCGAAGAATGGGTTAGGTTGGAGTGATAAGGACCTTTGGACATCATTTTAGGCCCTATATGTATTTCACACAATTGTTTTAATTGTACGTATGTTGGTTGTTAATGAGTATTGTCATTGAAATGGTTTAGAATTGTAGAATTGGTCACCATGAAACGGAAGGAGCGTTGGTGGATGTATGATAGATATGACAATGTGCGTAACTTGAGGCCCGAGTTCTTGAGGGGGTTGATGAATTCATTGATTTTTGCAAAGTAAATCCCGAAAACCCGGTAAGGATGAAGTTAGTTGTCCGTGTCCGAAATGCAAGAACAGACGTATGCATGACGTTGACACGGTTAAAGTGCATTTGTATAGCAAGGGCTTTATACACGATTACTACGGTTGGTATTCTCATGGTGAAGAGTTACCTCAACCCGCGGTAAGAGCTATCTAACCCGTACCGTGAAATGGTTTTCGATGCTCTTGGAAATAACCCGGAATCGTCCCTTTGTTGAAGAGCCTAGTGGAATGGAGGAGGAGCCTAATCCTCGAAGCAAAGGTGTTTCTTGACCTATTAAAGGCTTTTGAGGAACCGTTGTACGACGGGAGCTCCATGTCCGTGTTGGAAATGGCATCTAGAATAGTATCTTTGAAGTGTGAGTACAATTTGCCACATAGGTGTGTTGATGCTTTTGCTTCATTAATGAAAGAAGCAATACCTAACAACAACAACATGAGTAACACATTTTACGATACGAAGAAGATCTTGGAGGGATTAGAGCTTCCCCACGAGAAGATTCATGCTTGCCCCCAAAGGTTGTATGTTGTTTTGAGAACCGATGCACACTTGGACAGATGTAGAGTGTGCGATAAATGACGAGATACAAGAGGACTTCTAAGGGGTCTTTAGTTCCAATGAAAGTTCTGATTTATTTTCCAATCACACCGAGATTGCGAGAGGTTGTATGCAACAAAGAACGTTGCTAAAGAAATGACATGGCATGCCAAAAATCCAAGAGTCGAAGACAAAATGGCTCACCCTAGCGACAAAGTGAAGCTTGGAAGCATTTGGATAGATCCTTTGGCGAATTTGCATCCGAGCCTAGGAATGTTCGGCTCGGTTTGTGTACCGATGGGTTTGGTCCACATGGAAAGTTTGGGGGTCAATATTCATGTTGGGTGGTCATCTTAACCCCGTATAACTTGCCGCCATCGATGTGCATGAAAAAACCCTTCATGTTCCTTTCGTTGCTCGTTCCTGGTCCTAAAAATCCGAAGGAAACTTGGATGTGTACATGCAACCCTTAATCGAGGAATTGAAGCAATTATGGGATGTTGGAGCAACTACTTATGACATTTCTAGGAAATAAAATTTCAATATGCGTGCCGCCATTCTTTGGACAATAAATGATTTTCCTGCTTACGGTATGCTATCCTGTCGGGTCTACCGGGAAAAAGGCTTGTCCTTATTGTATGGATAAATCCAAAGCTTTTGGCTCGAGCATGGGGGTAAAGTTTCTTGGTTTGATTGTCACCGTCAATTCCTTCCTCAAGATCATCCTTTTCGTAAAACAAAGTAGCTTTTTGCGTAAATAAGGTTGAAAAAGGGTCTCCACCACACATCATGTCCGGGGAAGAGTTGTGGTCATGTGTTAAAGACTTGCCAAAGGCTACCGGATGGACCAGATGCACTTAACGCTTTGAAAAAGTTGAAAAATGGGTGGTTCAAACAAAGGCATTTGTCTTTGGGAGCTCCCATATTGGAAGAATGTGCATCTTCGTCACAACCTTGACGTCATGCACATTGAGAAAAACTTCTTCGACCAACTCATTCACACGGTTATGGATGTGAAAAAGCAGAGCAGAGCAGACACCGTTGCATCTAGAAAAGACATTGCTAAATTGTGCAAAAGGCCTCAACTTCATGTCACCAAGGATGCGAACGGAAAAGAAACTCCACCAAAAGCACCTTTCGCACTTTGGACAAGTCCCAAAGGAAAGTATTATGCAACCGAGTCGGAGATTTGAAATTTCCCGATGGCTATACTTCCGACTTAACAAGATGTGTGGACATGCAGTCCGGTAAGCTGCACCGTATGAAAAGCCATGACTGTCATGTCTTCATGGAAAGATTATTGCCGATTGCATTAAAGGAGTTGCTTCCGGTTCATGTGTGGAAAGTTGTCACTGAGATTAGCCTTTTTTTTCCGTGATTTGTGTTGCTCCACCATCACAGTAAGTGACATGGAATGATTGGAAAAGGACATAGCCGAGATCCTTTGTAAACTCGAAAAGATTTTCCCACCATCATTCTTCAATTCCATGGAACACTTACCAGTTCACCTTCCACGCGAAGCTAGGCTATGTGGTCCCGTGCAATACCGTTGGATGTATCCCTTTGAAAGGTATCTTATCCTTCATTTTCATATATCCTTTTTTTATTGTTCTTCGCAATTGTGTAACTCTTTTTGATAACCACCTTATTAGGTTCCTCAATCATTTGAAACGCAAAATTGGTAACAAGGCTCGTGTGGAGGGTTCTATTTGTAATGCGTACTTGTGTGAAGAGATTGCAAACTTCTGTTCAAACTACTTTCAGCAAGGAGTGGATACTAAGACACGAGATTCAGGCCGTAATGTAAATGATGAAGTTGATAGGATGCTCGACGAAACTGTCCCAGAGCTATTCAGGGTTAATTGTGGTCGGCCGTCTAATGCAGGTGGTACACGATTTTTAAATGAGGTGGAACTACAACGTGCACACCTATATGTGTTAGCAAATACAGGCATCTTACAAGAATTTGAGAAGTAAAACACTTGTTATTAATCATACTATTTATTAATCACACCTATAACATTTTTAATTTAGACATTAACAATTGTTATGTTTGTAAGGGATTTCGAGGACCACATTCTTCAAATTCGACCTACTCTACGTACAGAAGATGTGTGGGTGCAACATGAAGCAGAATACCTTGATTGGTTTAGATCGAAAGTGAGTTTGTGTGACTATTAAATCTCGTCTGATACAAAGCTGTATTTAACATATGAATGAATTTCAATAGGTTATTCAAGACAAACCCAATGATGATGTACTGTTTGCTTTGGCAATGGGTCCTTCGACATTAGTTCGCACTTGGAATAGATACTATGTTAATGGATACAATTTCCAAACAAAAGGATTAAGCAAACACAAATCCACCATGAATTATGGAGTGTGTGTGTCTAATGATGGAGGGAGTGATTTCTTTGGGATTCTAGATGATGTTATAGAATTGAAGTTTACTGGTGCCCTTAGTCAATATAGCACTGTTTTGTTCAAGTGAAATTGGATGGACAATGTGAGGGGAATGAACATCGATCAATACAAGCTAGTTGAAGTGAACCACACCAAGAAATACCCCAAGTTTGATCCCTTTGTGCTATCATACCAAGTTAGCATAAGTATATTTCGCACCGTACCCAAGCTTGAAAAGAGATCGTGCTCAATGGTGAGGCCGTGTTTAGGACAAAGGCAAGGTCCGTGATTGATGCTCGGTTGACTTCGACTTCTTCGGGAGACAAGTGTTGGGACTCCAACGCTTTGTGATCCAAATGATATTCCCGATTATGAAGGGGGTAATGATGTCGAGTGTGTTGAAGGAGATGATGAAGAAATTTTGTTCGAAACCCCCTCAGGTGATGATGAAGAAGAGTCTAGTTTCGAGTCTGGAGAAAGCGAGGATGATGACGATGACGATGATGGTTTTTGGGATGACGATTGTGATGATGAACTAAGCGAGGATGGGAATTCATTTTGATTTGTTTTAGTATATCATAGCTTGTATTAAGGACAACATTTCAATTAAAATATATGACTTTTGTAATGAAATGTTGAAGTTTACTTGTTGTGACATTTCCATTTATTCATTCTGGTATTGTTTGTCCGCATTCTCTGTCTCAACAAAGAGTATTTGTATTTTGATCCTTTTTGTAATGAAGTGCATCTGTTGGGTGATTGTATTTTATCCTTTTTGTTCCTCTGAAACATGACAGCTTTGTTGTATCAGTGTGCCACATCATTGCAGGTGAAGGTGGTCTTTGCTAATCATTTTTTTTATCTTTTATGTGTATATTTTTTTACTTCAGCTATCATCTTTGAAGGGCAATTCTCAGATAATAATGGCCTCCTTGATGGTAATCTTCATATGACTGTAAAGATATTCTTAGTAAGAACTAGTGGCTAAGTCTTTTAAACCCGTAAAACAACTCCTCTCTTAAGTGCCGGGCGGCCTCTACATGTGATGATGTGAAGTCATTCTAATATTCTCGAGTTTTGTGCTAAGGGCGTCCTTCGGTTATGGTGTTCTCTTCTCTGCTCCTTTTCAACATTCCGCAATTTTGGGCTCATAATCTTGACAAAATACAGACATGGCCAAAGTGTCTTCTTTGAAAGTCAATTGTTCCCCTGGATATTTGGTTTTCTACTTGAAAGGAATATAGAAACAAAGTACATTGGAATATTGGGTGTACCACTTAATGAGGTGAATAGGATGGAATAAAGTATCTTATGCACCACTTGATCAAAGGATCAGACATATGGATAAGTGGATTTCTGATTGATATGACAGAAGCTCCTATAATACCTGGCCGATGAGATTAACAATTTTGCGTAATGACTACTAAGGGGAATCCCGTAGCCACCTGTTGAAATTCTTGTTTGAGTGTGCGGCTTTTTAATGTATCCATAGGCCCTGTGCTACCTAATTCATGGTTACAATAAAGTTACAAGAATGCAATTTGCTACCGATTATGATAAATTAGCCCAAAAGTGTACCACTTGCATAGTTTCATGTATCAAATTGCCTTCTTTGGATTGCACTTCTTGGAGGATCTTTTAAATTAGGTAACACTGTATAGACCTTTATCGATGTGGTCGGGGGGAGCAGGGGGACAGGTGGGGGGGGCAAGTGCATGTTGGGGGCGGGCAGGTCGGGGAGCGAGGGACAGTGCAGGTGGGCAGTGCATGTTGGGGGCGGTGCAGGGGTTGAGGACCGGGGGAGTGCAGGGGAGGCAGGGGGGAGGGCGGGGGTCGGTGAGGGGGAGTGCGGGGTGGGTGGGAGTGCGGGGGTCGGTAGAGGGGAGTTCGGGGGTGGGGGAATGCGGGGGAGTGCGGGGGGAGGGTGGGGGGGTGGGGAGTGGGTGGTGGAAGTGCGAGGGGAGGGCGGGGGTCGGTGAGGGGGAAGTGCGGGGGTGGGTGGGAGTGCAGGGGGTCAGTGAGGGGAGTGCGGGGTGGGGGGAATGCAGGGGGAATGCGGGGGAGGGCGGGGGGTCGAGTGCGGGGGGGAGGGAGTGGGGGAGGGCGGGGGGGTCAGCTGGGGGGAGTTGTTTCATTTGTTTCATAGGTGTTGTATTGATAAGTGGCTTCGATTCTAACAATATTGCTTGAAATTTGAGAAACTCTAGATTTAACCTTCATAATGGAGACACTATATTCTTCATCTTATTTTTACACGAGTTGGAGATGACGAGAGGACACTACTTAATAAGTGTTGGAGTGAAGATCAAATCGAGCTAGAAGCTTTCATTTGGTGTGGGCACACAAATCTGTTTGTTTCTCAAACAGAATTTTGTGAGCTTCGTATCATATCGTTGTGGTTATATCCTTGCTTTAAAATTATTAATAAGTGTTTATTTTCTTCTTACAACAATTTTTATTCTTGGATTATTCTTGGTCATTCTTTTTAGGTATAAGTGTTTATTTTCTTCTTACAACAATTTTTATTCTTGGATTATTCATACTTTAATGTAACAAGAATTTATTTCAATTGTTTTGTTTAATCTTGCGCGTTTCTAATTTCTTGCATTTTAGGTAATCATGTCTAATCCTAAGGGCCGCGGAGGTCGAGGTGGCTTAGGTGGAAGCCAAGGTCGTGGGACTTTGATTCCGAGGGAGTTTTTAGTCACCGGGAAGTAGAAGGAAGCCGGAACCGTATGTCGGAGACACGGGAGATGATTCACGAGGCACGTGACATTGGTAACCACGTGCACGGAGACTCCGGACACTCATACGGAGGAAGGTGAAGGTTCGAACCGTGCACCAAGAAAGGTTTTAAGCCCTTTGGATTGTGGTAAGTTCGTAGCTACTATATGCTTCATGATATTTGAATGCAATGATATTCACAAATCACGTGTTTGTTTGGTTTTCAATTCAGGTTTGATGATAACAAGGTTAATGGGTCCATCAGCGACATTTTCCAGGGCCATTTTCGACAACCTTGGTTCAATTACAGGTGAGGTCGACAATGCAACAAAGACGCATTGGTGGAACATTTTCACAGTATGTATGAATCGAATTATGAAAAATGAAATTGATTATATTACTTTATTAATATCTTTGTTTAATGTTTGACTAAAGGGTATTTACGAATGGGCTCCTGAGTTAGAAGGCCTAGTGAGGAAGGATTACAAGAAAAAGCTTCATCTCTGTCCGGAGAGACTTGCGATACTGGGTGGTTAAGAAAGCCAAAGAAAGGCCAAAATGGTTGGGGGAGACGATCTACGAAGACATGAATAAGAGAAGTGAAGAGCCAACATTTCGGGGAAAAATCGGAAAGAGGCAAGAAGAACCGAAGAGGTGGCTCCCTGTCTAATCCAATTGAGCCGTCACACTTTCGGTGGTTCTATTTCGGCGGCACAAAGATGCTAGGAAGATGGTAAATATGTTTCATATCTACTACTTAGTGTAATTTACATGACATTTTCGGTATGAGTAAAAAAAAAAAGCCTTTGTTCAACAATGTCTACAGGCAAAGAGTAGAGGAGGAGTACTCCCTACTCATTTTAAGACTGTTCCTGGAAAAGGAGAAATTCCAGCAAACAAGAAAGCAAAGCAAATCTCGGTACATACTTCTAAACATATATTTATAGGCAAATATGATTGAAAAGTTTGATGCTAGTTTAAGTTAGAACCAAATATAGGCTAATATAGGCCATTTTAGGCCATTTTACTTGAAAATGAATGAATACGAGTAGTTTGATGCTAGTTTAAGTTATAAAACACCTCAAACATCATATATATAGTTAGTTTAATGTAATTATAAGTTGTTTTGATTGCAAATACACAATATAAGGAAGTTAGAACCAAATATAGGCAAATATAGGCCATTTTACTTGAAAATGAATGAATACGAGTAGTTTGATGTTAGTTTAAGTTATAAACACCTCAAACATCATCGATATAGTTAGTTTAATGTATTTATAAGTTGTTTAGATTGAAAATACACAAAATAGGCAAGTTAGAACCAAATATAGGCAAATATAGGCCATTTTAGGCCATTTTACTTGAAAATGAATGAATACGAGTACTTTGATGTTAGTTTAAGTTATAAACAACTCAAACATCATATATATAGTTAGTTTAATGTATTTATAAGTTGTTTTGATTGAAAATACACAATATAGGGAAGTTAGAACCAAATATAGGCCTTTTGAGGCCATTTGAGGCCATTTACTTGAAAATGAGTGAATATGAGTAGTTTGATGTTAGTTTAAGTTATAAACACCTCAAACATCATATATATAGTTAGTTTAATGTAATTGTAAGTTGTTTTGATTGAAAATACACAATATAGGAAAGTTAGAACCAAATATAGGCAAATATAGGCCATTTTTTGCCATTTTACTTGAAAATGAATGAATACGAGTAGTTTGATGTTAGTTGAAGTTATAAACACCTCAAAGATCATATATATAGTTAGTTTAATGCAATTGTAAGTTGTTTTGATTGAAAATACACAATATAGGAAAGTTAGAACCAAATATAGGCAAATATAGGCCATTTTACTTGAAAATGAATGAATACGAGTAGTTTGATGTTAGTTTAAGTTATAAACACCTCAAACATCATATATATAGTTAGTTTAATTTAATTGTAAGTTGTTTTTATTGAACATACACAATATAGGCAAGTTAGAACCAAATCTACGCCATTTTGCCCACTTTATATTACTTGAATATGAGTATATTTAACCAAATGCAGGAGACATACAATAAGAAGCTGGATCATTGTACCACTCAGGGGTCACAGCCGAACCCTGATCTGTTGTATTGGGAGACAGTTGGGGGGAGGAACAGAGGAAAAGTTAAGGGGTTGGGTCAAGGAGATCATTTGTACTACAACTCTTCATCAGGGCGAGGAGATGGCGGCTCTTCACAACCATATGAGTTGTCCATTTTTTCTCAGATTGAGGCGCAGGTGGAGGCAAAGGTCGCTGCGCGGATGGAAGAGGTGGAGGCAATGGTCGCAGCACGAGTGGAAGTGTCAAGTCGGGCCATCGTTCAGGAAATGATGAGGAACATGTCTAGTTTCGGCCACATGTCCTCAGGTTGCAACCCAGGCCCCCCTCCACAACGCAGACCAGACGATGACCCAGGGTTTGGTGGTGGCGGTAGTGCTACAGAGACACCCTTGACAGTGTAGTTTTTTTGGTTTTGGCAACTAGGTAACTAACTTATAATTGGATATAGTTAGTCTAACTATATGCATTTAGTGTCAATATTTATCGGCATCTCGCTTTGTTTCTAGATGTGTCGGGTTATTTTTTTTGGAACCCGACTTCTACTTTATTTCTCGACACCGGGATCTATTTTGCGTACATATATTTAATCTAGGTAGTTTGTCTAACTATAGACATTTAGTGTCTATATTTATCGGCATCTAGGTTATTAGTTTCTAGCTTTGTCGATATATATTTTTTGTAAACACCGACTTCTACTTTATTTCCCGACATCGGGATCTATTTTGTGTACATAATTGTAATCTATTTCATATGCAAATTGTAATATATATCAAAATTGCATATTTTTGTAATTGAAAAAATTGAATGTGAAGGAGGAACAGCTTTAGTGTGGTCCACAAGCATGCAGCTGTGCAGGTACAGGTTTAATTATTATTAAGAACAATAATATTCTAAATAATATTATTTTAAAACAACAACAATGGCTAAACATTAAATCAACGACGCAGCTAGGCAGTCGCTGTAAGGTACTCTATGCATCCATGGACTTCCACATCAACGACTGCTTTTATACAATAGCGACGGTTTTTAACAGACGTTGAATCTGCGAAATCAACGACGGTTTGTAACCGTCGGTGATACACCGACGGCTAAACACGGTCGGTAAATCAGCGATGGTTAAAAACCGTCGTAAATTTACCGTTTGTTTAAACCAGTCGTTGGCGTGGAGCCAACGTCGATTTTGGCAAACGGTCGCTGATGAGCAGGGAACCGTCGTTGAAATTTTTACCGACGGCTTAACGGTCGTTGATTCCAATATCAGCGACCACCTTTCCACCGACTGCATTTCAACGACTGCTAGCCGTCGTTGATATTTTAGCGACGGTTTTCTTTTGATCACCGACGGCTTTTAGCCGTCGTTAATTACCACATTTCTTATAGTGACTCTTGCGGGCCAGGAGTATTGCATTTTTTTTGTATGTGTGCAGTTTAGATTCTTGCTTAGGAGTTCTTTTTTTTTGTGTGCAGTTTAGACTCTTGCTTGGGAGTTCCATTTTTTTGTTTGCTTGCAGTTTAGACTCTTGCTTAGGAGTTAGAATTTTTTTGTTGGTGTGCAGTTTATACTCTTGCTTAGGAGTTAAATTTTTTTGGTGTGCAGTTTAGACTCTTGCTTGGGAGTTAGATTTTGTTTTAGTGTGCAGTTTATACTCTTGCTTAGGAGTTAGAATTTCTTTTGGTGTGCAGTTTAGACTCTTGCTTGGGAGTTAGATTTTGTTTTAGTGTGCAGTTTATACTCTTGCTTAGGAGTTATTATTTATTTTGGTGTGCAGTTTAGACTCTTGCTTGGGAGTTAGATGTAGTTTTAGTGTGCAGTTTATACTCTTGCTTGGGAGTTAGAATTTCTTTTTTTTTTTTGTGCCGTTTATACTCTTGCTTGGGAGTTTTTTCTTTTGTTTTGTTTCGCATGCAGTTTATACTCTTGCTTAGGAGTTAGAATTATTGACTTGCAGTTTACCCTCTTGCTTAGGAGGAGAATTTTTGACTTTGCAGTTTAACCTCTTGCTTAGGAGAAGAATTTTTGACTTTGCAGTTTACCCTCTTGCTTAGGAGGATTTCTTTTGTTTGTATCCCTGAGGTTTTGTTTCCATGCCCCCTAGGTATTTCTCTTAGAATATTTTTCACAATCATGGCGTCGACAGATCCTCTATTGATGTGTCAGATGAGTCTGATTCATTTTCATGACAAGCAATTGTAAGTTCCATGTCGTGCGCTTTACTTGCTAGTTCTTGAAATGTTTTGGGTTTGATCCCTTGCAAGATGTAGGTCAAATCCCAATGCATGCCTTGGATGCACATTTCGACTGCAGAAGTTTCTGACAAATGATATTTACATTGCAAGCTCAAAGCACGCCAACAATTAATGTAGTCAATGACGGGCTCATCATTCCATTGGTGAGTCTTAGTCAACTCAACCATGCTGACAATACGTCGAGTGCTATAGAACCTGTTTAGGAACTCTGCCTCCATTTGATCCCAACTATTAATGGATTGTGATGGTAGATCTGTGTACCAATCAAAGGCCATCCCTTTAAGAGAACATACAAATTGTTTGACGAGGAAATCGTCTATGGTACCAGCATTGTTGCATGTTTCTACAAAGTGAGCAATGTGTTGCTGGGGATTTCCTTTCCCATCAAATTGTTGAAACTTTGGGGCTTGGAGCCAAAAGGCTTGCAGCTTATCAATTCTCTTAGTATAAGGCTTTACATAGTGATGACTTCCTTGAGAACTTTCCCCAAGCTGATTCTTGACTGCACGAGCTATCAACAATTCGAGTTGTCGAGCTGTTGGTGGACGGTGACCTCTCGTCTTCGCTTTCATCACCACCTTGGCTTGATGATGCGTCGACTGGGATTCTACTAAGTTTCTCATTGAGGGCAACAATTTGCTCATTTTGGAGTATGATCTGAGCATCCTTTTCCTCTCCGTCCTTTATCAATTCTCGAGTAAGATGTTCATTTCAATGAGTTGTTCCTCAACCTGTTTTAACTGAGGTCACCATAACAGAAGCAGTGACAACACCTTTCTTCATTATTTTATTGTGAAAACCAAGACTCATGTCTTCCATAAAGTCACCTAAAGTCATAGATTTTCGCGGGGTGTCGGCAGAGTTTTCAAGAGATTGAGAGATGTTCTTGCTTGAGGCCGTTTCTCAGATTTATTGTTGATGACGAAACAGAGATGAGAGGCAGAGATAGTCCCACCGAGTGTGCCAAAATTTGTATACACAAATTTCGAGTCAAAATATATAAGACAGGAAACAAAGTAACAAAGAATTTATATTTCAATAAATAAATTAAGTACAATCTCTATAAACAGTTTATAATAAAAATAAACTAAGTCCTCTGATTCTGTTCCGTAGCTTGAGAGTGACACGTGTTGATGTCGACGTGGAGTTGAGTGTATAATGACGTTTTGTCAACGTCAACCTGAATTTGAATGTGGGATGACGTTTTGTCAACATCAACCTGAGTTTGAGTTTTGTTTGAGTGTATTCGAATGAGGGCTGTCAAAAGCTTGAATCTCAATCGAATGTGTTTGAGTGTATCTAAACAAATCGGCACGGATTTGATGTGCTTGTTGACTATTTGCAGAGAGAATTCCAAGAGAGTTTTATGAGCTCTCGAGAATAATAATTTTTTCGTCCCCTCAATCAAGGAGGTGAGGTCTATTTATAGGGAATGAACATCCGCTTCATGGACTTGGTAGTTTATGGGCTTGGGTTCGTTTATGACTTGGAAGTCTTTTTACCTTTGCCATTTGACCATCTTATTTGGACTAGTGATATGGACTGGCCCAAATATTCAACAACCCAAATTATATTTGTTTTGTTTTGATTTGGATATTTTATTTAGGTGGGCTAAATTAATTAAACTGAGATAATTATATTTATTTTTAGCCCAATAATAATCAATTTATTTTAATGTAAAACACTAATAAATTTTTAGTGTCTACGGCTTGGTATGGCTTGATAGGTTGCAGACTACGGCAGACTCCACCAGATGTGGAGTGACCGATAATGCTAGGTGTTTGATTTGTGATGTCACGATGAAACTCAAGACCATTTATTTTTTTCCTATATTTTCAGTCAGATTGTTTTGCAGAGAATGCTGAGATGGTTGGATATTCATACAAGCCATACTACAGTTCAGATATTAATTCATTGGAGTGCCAAAGCAGCAGGCTCTCAAAATTCAAGAAGGGGTCTTTGCTAGTGTGATTAGTGCCATGGTGTATTATATATGGTGGAATAGAAATGATGTGTATTGGAACAAGAAGGTTAATACTCTAGATAATATAGTGTATAGAATTCAAAAAGATGTTGTAGATAGATGTTATGGGGCTTTACCAAAGAAAGTAGCGAGTGAGTGATAGAAATTGGATGAGGCTACTTACATTGCAAGTGTGTAACTAATTTGCTTGGTTGCCTTTGAGGGAGGGTACAACCTAGTTGGTTTATGCCTTTTAGGTTGTAAAGTTTGTTTTGCAATGATATTACCTTAGAGCATCCTTAGCAATGAACCCAAATAAATGGTTCATCATTCTCTCTCCTCTTTTCTCTCTCCTCCACATCATTTTCACAAACCATTTTCATTTTCACTCTTAACAATGAACCAACAAAAAATGGTTTATCACTCTCTCTCCTTTTTTCCTACCCCACCCCATTTTCTCTCTCGTTCGATGGAGTTGTATTAATTTGTGTAAAACCAATTTACTAATTAATTGTAATTGACTCTTATAATTATTAATTAGTAATTACTCATTTTTACTGTATTTTTTTTCTAAATAATGAATTAGGATTAGATATATAATTAAGATGATTAGAATCCATAATTATTTTATATTTTTTCGGAAGATTGTAAGGTCAAAACAAAATTTGATGAAGAAAAAAAATGATAATTGAAGGAGAAGAGAAAACAGAAATTATAAATAAAGTATAGCAAAATGGGTATCTATTTATAGAGAATGAAAAATTATGAATTTTGGTATTTTTTTTTTTTTTTTTTTGAATTTTATTTTTTGAAATATTAAAGTTACAAAAAATTGTAATGTTAAAAGTAATGAGCTAAAAGGATAGGAGTTAGCTCAAGTGGATGAAAGACTCCTCGCCCCTGAGGTCAGGGGTTCGATCCTTACCCCCAGCATTATGCTGGGGTGTTTCCTTACCAACCAATGTGTTGGTGTTTCCTAGAGGCTAGTAGCCTTGTAGGGTTATGCCCTGGGCGACTTAATTTCCTAATTAAAAAAAAAAAAAAAAAGTAATGTAGCTAATAAAAAGCCGCCAAATGGCGTGTTGGGTCGACAGCGACCACAGAAGATGCTCCTATTTCTTTTCCTCTTTTATTGTTGGGAAAGCCAATCTAATAGCGACATGTGGCGTGTTTAAATTTTTTTTTGGATTTTTTTTCCTTCCCAGCGACAAAGATGGCAAATGATTTCTTCTTCACGAAGTGTTCGCATTTCCGAATAGTTCGACCTCGATTCACGCGTGAACGATTTTTTGGTTCATCATTAAGCCCAAATTAATTGTTCATCCTACCTGAACCATTGTTTGGTTCTTGTTAAGGATGCTCTTACTTAGCAAAGAAAAAAACTATTACCTATAAATTATTAATAATATTATATATATATATATATATATATATATATATATATATATATATATATATATATATATATATATATATATATAAGAGAGAGAGAGAGTCGGGATCCCGTGAGAAAGAATAGTTATATGAGAATAGATTAATATATGAGAATTAACAACAACTGTTAGATCAAAAAAGACATAAGGGCTGCGATTTGCCATAGCCGTAATGACAAAACGTGTCAAAAACAAGGCGGTGCGCTGAGCACAATGTAACACCCCCAAAATCCATACACGTCTACGACTACGTTGCATCGACTTCGGGAGTGTTACCGCCGCGGTGAAACGCAAGGCATAATAAAATCAAAACGTTACAACTTCTTATTAATAAAACTACATTGCAGCGGAAATAAAATGTTCACTTCAAATTACAACTCGGGAATCACCATAGACCCCTTTTTATTCAAACCATTAACTATTCATACTAATTGTTCTATAAGTTCAATAAAAACATTTAAAAGCTTATAAACCAGAAAATATCCCCACGTATGCCAAACTCATGCAGCAAGAACACCTAGCACACCTAGTCTGCTCCCCATTGAAGCATCAATGGTTCATCATGAGACAACAAACAACACAATAACACACAATCAGCTATGCCGAGTACATAGTAAAGCAGTAAGTGCATACAAGCATAAACAGAATAATAAGGATCATTCCTAGACATGATACTACCATCGCATGACATTCTTTACTTTTTATTTAGTTGGCAGCGAACGGGCACCGTCATCTTACTAGAATCATACGGGCTACTGAATCCTTAATAGACAACTTGGTCTATTAGATGGAATGTAAATACGGTTCTCGCCCGTTCCACATCCATCACCTTAGTATGCATACCCCCAAGATCGTACTGAACCTTCCGCCTACTTGAGTTATCAAAATTTATAAGGACACTACTGTCGTCACAAAGTAGGCTTGCGTAGGAGTGTAGAACAAGTCCCACACTCCCCCCATTGTTCATCACTTGTAGGGAATCCAACTACAAGTTTATTGCCAAAATCCTTCTTAACAATATTCATTCATACAACATCGAACATATAATCGTTAAATTCTTAGGTACATTGCTCAAATTCTCTAATTAAAGCAATCTCTTGCAACATCCT
Source organism: Beta lomatogona (assembly GCA_947646795.1). NCBI lineage: Eukaryota > Viridiplantae > Streptophyta > Magnoliopsida > Caryophyllales > Amaranthaceae > Beta > Beta lomatogona. The sequence goes on from CANSNZ010000404.1 coordinate 23,291, forward strand.
TGTTACAACAATAAATCATATGCTTTCAATCCAATTCTCATTTCATGCTTATAATGCGATAGAATTACGCATACCAATAATAACTCATTCCAACTCACAAGTCATACAACAAGGAAATACATACAGATTTCCAATTGATTTCATGTTACCAAACAATCTCATCAATCATAATCAACCACAGTTCCCTATCATGGTTCTAGGTTCCAATATAACAATCACAACTTAAACATGATACTAATATATCGAATCGAACTAGTACGCGTACGTACCTTGTAACGGAGAATCTTTTTGATTATTAAAACGTTCGCCTTATGAAATTGGGACCTAAACGAATAATAGAAATACTTCAGTGCTAAATCCTTGGTACGAAGAAAATAAAAATCGGCTCAACTAACTATGTAAAATTTTAGTGTTTCGAACAATAAATGAACGCTCTTGTTGGTTAGTCTTTTATTTCATAAACTTTATTGAACTAACATATTTATTACTTACTAATGAGGTGCTTATAAATCTGATTTTGTTTAACTTTTACACTACTTTGTTTACAATAACAAAACTTAACTAAATACCTATATAAGAACTATAAAATCAGATTTGAAGAACTAAACCAAAGTAAGAATTAGTAATATATAATAAATCTGATTTTGTTTAGTTCATAATATACTTTTATTTAAAATCACAAACTTAAACCAATGTACATAAGTATAATAAAAATAGAATTGAGACTTATACATCCTCCTAAGAACTACTAATATAGTTAAGAATTTGATTTTTCCTTTAACCTTTACTATACTTAGTGTACAAAACTAAGTCAAACCATTATATCCAAGTATTATAAAATCAAATTTGAGGATTAAAGTTATCTCAACAATTAAAGCATAATTATAATTCTGATTTTGTTTCAATAATTCTATGCTTTATTAATAATTACCAAACTTAATCAAAATACATAACAAAAATCAGATTTAATAAATTGATTTGAAGAAGAAAAGAGAGGGAAAAAACCATCGGAAACCGTCGACGACCGACGCCGACGGAGCACCGGCGAGCCACGAACCTTTACTGCATGTGCGACACTTCCGGCAGCGACGACAGGAACCACGACCCAGCTGCTGGATCACCGGCAGAACTCGCACAACCACGCGAGGTTCGACCCACCTTCGCGCGACTCCCACCAACGCTCGAACCACCAGACGCGACGCGAACCTCCACCGCAGCCTCGCGCGACACTTCCCGGCAACGTCCACGAACAACGGCAACAATTGCCACCGACCGACGCCGGCGAGGGTTTCAGGGATGCATGAAGAAGAAAGAAAGAAAGGTAGAGAAGAGAAGGAGGAAAGAAGAGATCTTGAGAGTGAAAGAGAGGAAAAGAAAAAAACGGCTGACTATGTGAATAGGGTTTTCAATTTATTTTTTTTTTCTCTCTTCCTTTTTATAGTATGAGAAACCTTAGTTTATTAGGATTCGTTTCCAAATCGAATTCTGACTTACTTAACAAAACCGAATTAAAATATAATTAGGTACCAAGGTAGGTTGTATATTTAAATTATAACTGTAGGCTTACCTAAACTATACTATACTTTACTTTCACTTCTACTTTATATTTTCTTATTTATAGCAAAATAACTCCAAAAATACGGAGTATTACACACAAGGCCCGCACCGAGCGCACGTGTCGACACATAGACCGCCACGTAAGCTCGCGCCTAGCGCACGGCTTGCGCCAGCGCACGGAGTTGCCACGTAGACTTCGTCTCATATGGAGTCCTCGCGCCGAGCGCACTTCTCTCGCGTGAGACGCGGCTTTTCTTTCTTATCTTTTTCAAAGCGCGTACTCACGTGTACGCTTTCTACTAGGCATGCCGTGTCATGAGCTTGACACGTCAGCTTGCGCTAGACGCAGCTGGCGCGTGAAGCGCAGTGTCGTTTTCCTTAAAAATAGGCCTGATTTCCGTACAGATTTAAGAATGGATTTTTCACATTAACACACTTCGAACTCGACGAATACTTTATGGACCTCTCTACGAACTACTCCTTCGTCCCATAATAGTTGGAACACTTTCCTTTTATGTTTGTCCCCAAATTAGTGAACACTCCCATTTTTGGCATGGTCCCACTCGTTAATATATTATTTCTTTTACATATCTTTTGGCCCACACTCTACCTTTTATCAATAAAAAGTTACCCATCTTTCTCTTTCCTCTAATAAAAAATACCCCACCAACTCCTATCACATCTACTTTTTAAATAAAATAACATTTGATAACCACACTACAACTTGTCTTCTTAAACTACGTGTCCCAACAAGTGTTCAGATCTTTTTGGGACGGAGGGAGTACAAACTTCCCTACAAAATTCATAATTTCGAATACAAACACATTCAATCTACATATTTTCATACATTCAGATTTTCAGGCTTCACGATTGCTCGTCCCGAAGGTTGTCAATCTCGTAGACCTAAGCCACAAAGATAATCCTGAGGGTCCTTAAATAAATTCTCTATTTTTATATTGAAGTTACTAACCTGTTTCTTTCATGATGTCGATCTTTAATATAAAAATCATGCCTTTGTACATTCTAATCCCTTTTCTATGCTTTATTTTATATTCATATTATTATTATTATTATTATTATTATTATTATTATTATTATTATTATTATTATTATTATTATTATTATTATTATTATTATTATTCATATCTATGCATATTATATGTTTGCCTGATTGTTCTATACATATTATATGATTGTCCTGCTTTATTACTTTTATCACCCACTTGTTATTCCTCGCTAATCAAGACCTAAAGAACTGTTATAACATTAATCAGATTAATTTGGACAACCTGCTAGGTTCACTGTAAATTGATTGCATAATAACATATCAATAAATAATAGTCTTTTTATGTGTTTCCAGAACCAATCTAGACTAAATATTTTTGGGGTGCTTAAAATATTGTGTGGTTATTCTTTTGCATACACATTGATACTAATCGATATTTAGTAGAGGCCAGCAATGGGCAATATGATTCCTGACTGTGTTGTACCCTCACCTAGGGGTGCTTATCGAACGAGCCGAAGGGCTCGGCTCGAGCTCGTTTAACTTTTCATGGGCTCGGCTCGAATCGTGAGCTCGACGAGCTTGGGAGCCGAGCCTCGGCTCGAGTCCGTGATTAGTTTTGCGGCTCGAGCTCGTTTTCGAGCTCCGGTTCGAGCTCGGCTCCAACTCGGGTTCGATTTTGGGCTTGAGCTCGATTATGGGCCCGAGCTCGCTTGGGAAATTTACTTTTTTTATCTTTCTTCTCATATATTCCCTTAGTTAATATTTTAAAAGAAATACTTAATATAATTTTTTATTATAAAATACTTTTTTAGTATAAAATAATAATTGAGCTGTTGACGAGGTTTTCGAGCCGAGCTTTGCTTAGCTCAGCTCGGCTCGTTTAAGTCTCGAGCCGAGCCACAACGAGCCGAGCTTTGACCGAGCCGAGCCCGAACTGTTCGCGAGCTTGTCAGGCTCATTATCACCCCTACCCTCACCCCCAAACTCAATCTTTGGTTCACTTTGACCATCTATGGAGTCTAGATGGGGAAATCTACATTGGATAAATCCCACAATTTGTCCCTACGGTTTCCCATATCCAATTAGGTTTATGATTCTTCCTTTAAAGAATTGTTGGCGACTTCTTTCAACAATATATTTCTAATAAAACCTTTACAATGGGGTAGTTAAATCTAATACGCGCTCACACCGCATAGGCGAAATAAAAATACGCCTACACATGGAGACTCCACTGGGGAGGATTTAAAAAAAAGTTAAATTATTTTTAAATGAGTGGGTGAAACTTGAAAAATACGATTCATTCTCTTTTTATGCCTTAGAATAATATACTGTTTTGCATATGCATGGCTATTGTTCAGCCACCATAAGGATAATCTACCTTGCCTCATTAGCACATGTTCTATGTGTGAGGTCACCCCGAGGGGTTTGCGCTTTGTCCTTCCAAAAAGCTTCCTGAGCGATAGTGTTGGATCTTAGTCATAAGCAAATCTACCCAACCATGGCATTGTTCTCTTGTTCCTGACTTGAGAACTGGAATGTATCTTACATGTGGCCACCTTTTTAAGGAAAGGTACGAAGCGTGGGATCAATGTCTTAGTCATGGGCCCTTTTCATACTTGACCTAAACCTGACCATAGTTTGAAACGTAGAACTGGACTTTAGGTTGAGAACTTTGCATATTATTATCCTACTTGTGCATATTTACCTGTGTGTGACTTTAATCGTTTTTGTGTTACGCGAGTTTCGAGTAAAAATTATCGAACGAGTTAACGCGACGTGAAACGAAGAAATAGCAAAATTTGGTTCTTTTTCTGTCGCGCGCCTGTTATGCGTTTGACGCTCAAGGGTCGCGTCCTACGCAGCCTCCCGCGTCCCGCGCTTCCCATGTCTGCGTGCATCGACTTAGATTGCGTGACGTGCAATAGCCCAGCGTCTCGCGCATTCCATTCTGTTTGTTCATCTTGCGTGCCGCATTTTGGCCATCTTTTTTTAATCTCCTAAATCCTTTTTAAACCTATCTACATCTTTTTCAATCTCCATTTTTTTTAAAAAAAAAATCGCAATCCCCTACTCCCTCTCTATTTCGAAAATTCTATCCTCATCCTTTATCAAACTATATCTCCCGTCTTCCTTTTTTTTTAAATGATCTCCCATCTTTTTGAAAATTCATCCCCATATTTTTTTCAAAAATCACTCTCCTATCTACTTCAAAATTTCATCTCATCTTCAATCTCCTATCTTCAATCATTCTCCACCTTTTAAAAAATAAATAAAAAAATCTCCATCTTTTTCCTATCACATATCTTTTTCCAAAATTCATCCATCATCCTATATCCTATCTTTTCATTCATGTACATCATTTAGGATTCTTTTTAGTGTCCATCTTGTTGTAAAAGTCTCATCCGCTTAGGAATTCTAACTGCACTAGAAGTCTGTCTGACCCAAATGTCTAGATTCATCCAGTTTCACTCCATTTAGATTTTTTTGACCTCATCTAACTCTATCCCTATTAGGAGTCTTAATTAACCCTTTCTAGGTTCACCCATCTTAGAAGTCTAGGGTCGTTAGAATTCTTGTCATCTCCGAAGTCTATAATCCATAGAAAGTCCATGCATAATAGGAGTCTAAAACCCTTATAATTTCGTCCATCTTATGAGGCTAAATCCATTAGAGTTCCGCCCATATTAGGAGTCTAAAGCCAGCTGAATTCCATTTATTTCAGGAGTCTAGGTCCACTAGAGTTTCATGCATATTAGGAGTCTAGCATCCTTGAAAGTTCGTCAAATCTAGCATTCTTACGTCATTAGAAGTCCATCAAATCTAGGATTCTGAAATCATTAGAATCTCATATCTATTAGGACTGCATTCATACTAGAATCCTTTTGCATTGCATAGTCCATCATTCATACAATTCATGTATAATTAGAATTCATAGGCATTTAGGAGTCTCATTGCATTCATACTCCTCATTTCATGCATTCCGCATTTAGCAGTCCCGAACTACAAGCGATCAGATCCCCTTTTTGTGATATGTAGGCAGCCTTTACAGGTTCGAACGCATAGATTAAGTCATGCATACATACATTAGGCCTAGGTGCATCCAAAAGAGTCCTGCATACATGCATTAGGTCTAGGTGCATCCACAAAAATCCAAACAAATATATCATTCATTTAGGAGATGCTATTTTGTTCCTAGAAGCTCAACTTTTAAACAAACATACATTATTTCATTCCATTTCTCTCTCTCCATCATCATTCTATCTCTAAACCTCCTTTGATGATCCATGTAGAAATCAAGCGACTTTGAAATGGGCAGTCCAGCAAATGCCGAGCAACAAGTCGCTGAAATGGCTAGAGCTATAGCCAAGCTGTCCAGCATGATGGAAGAAATAGCTATAAGTCTTGAGAAGATCAAGTCTAGTGAATCTCCTGGATTCAACAAGAAAATGGAGAGTGTTGTTCATAGGGTAACCAATGCAAATTCCTGTTTTGAGCCCATTGATAACACTAAACTGAAAGGGAAACTTCCTGAAGAGTTCTCTACAACTGATATCCCTAAATTCAAACCAACTGATAACCCAAAGTACTATTTAAGGAACTTTCGTGCAACCATGATTATTAAATCGGTTGACCCTGAACTTTACCCAATGGTATTCCCGACGCTTTCATGAAACAATATGAGTCGAACACACAACTGCAAACCTCCTTTAGAGAACTCGAGAATCTTAAACAAGGTGAAGATGAAGGGTTTACCACTTATCTGAATAGGTGGAGAGAGAAATCAACCCATATGGTATCAAATTCTGCTACAAAAAGACTTGGTACGAATATTCGTTTCTAACCTTCTCCATAAATACAAAAACCACCTCAAATACTTGGGTCTTGATAGCTTAGCAAGAGTATATGATGTGGTATCCAGAATGAAAATGATTTGCTGAAAAATGCCGAAGATAATGACCTCAATGTCATTGAAATAGACATATAAGCCCAATTGCTCATTAAAGCATTTGGAGTCGCTTAGGTCCAATCAGCACGAAAAATACACTTCTTCTCTTTTCATTCAGAAATAGACCTCATGAAGATTGAGCAACGGCGTGTCTCGTCATTTGACATAGGAGTCTAGACTTAGGATTTCATTTTTCAGTTTCATCTCTCTCATTTTGCCCATTCTAATATAGGATTTTCCCTCTTATTGCATGTACTCATACTTTCAAATAATAAATGAGTATTTTTTTTCTCACCTTGCATTAATGAGCATTAATGAAAATTATGATTGTCGCCTTAAAAGAGATGAATTTCTAATTCTCATGACTATTCTAATAAAGGCAATGAACAACTGGCATATATAAAAGAGGCATTCCTCCCTTTCCCTACAACTATTCCTCCACTTCAACCTAAATACATAACACTCACGCCCTTTAACCTACCACATAGGAAGTATACTTGATATCAATTTAATGTAAAGGGCAAGTAAAAAAAAGAGCAACAGCAAATAAATCAAAGCGAAAAAAATAAAAAGCAAAAAAAGGACACAAAAAGTGAAAAAAAAAAAAAGAAGTGTTGCAAATAAGCCCATCAATAGCCATGTCAAATGAACTTCTTTCAAAACCTTTAACTTCAACCCAAAACTTTGACCAATCGGCCTTGACCTCCATAGCCAAATCCATTACAAGCCAAATCATATATATGATAAACCTTCTCATGAACAACCGACAAACATGCATATCGCATCCCAATAAGCCATAAAAGACAAACGAAAGCCCGCTAAGTCGAAAACCCATAAGGGAAACTTAGGCAAAAGTCAGGGAACCTTTTCATTCATCAGCCTGAACTACGAATGGTCTGATTCTGCTAAAGATACATAGGAAACCTCACCCTGAGGTCTGACCGCTTAAAACCAAACCAAACCTACATCACTATGCACCCTTGCCAAAGACCTCTTCCAAATCAATGTTTAATTCAGTGCTTAATTCATTGAAAGTGGCTCCAAAGCAAAATGCTCGGCCACCAATTAAAATGTTAAGAGCTACGGCTGGCCTGATTCCATCGTGGATACGTAGGCAACCTATTTTGAGGCCCGTCCATTTTAATTTAAAACATATTTTCAAGGCTCGCCTAGGCCCATGAGAAAAGCGCAATCGCCCAATCATGATTTTTTAATGCTCATCTCTACCCTTAGAACTAGACTGGGATTTGAACCTGCATCATTAGTGTACCTTATTGCGTGAGTCAAGTCATTATGACTCCGCCTTTTCTTATTCTATTCCCTTGTGTAGACACCAAATTTTGAACCCCTTTTTCAAAAAAGGAAATTTTTGAATACGAAAATATGTGTTGGTGATAATCGCCAAAAGCAGCTTGAGAATGATTAATATCACTTTATTAATTACTAATTAAGTCACGTAATGATTTTCTCAGAGGTAATTTATAGTTTTAAAACTTTTTCATTTGACTTCGGGTCAAAGATTAATATTTGTAAACCGAAAAGAAAAATAACAAAAAACGAAAAGAAATAAAATCCCCCAAACCCACGCCCCTTTTCTTCTTCTTCTTCCCTAAGTTTTCTTCTTCATTAATTTTTCTTCTTCCCTAAGTTCTCTTCTTCATTAAGTTTTCTTCCCCCCCAAGTTTTCTTCTTCATTAAGTTTTCTCCTTCCATCCTTCTTCCTTAATGGTTAAGTCTCTTCTCTCCTTTCAATAGCTCTTAAGTTTTCTTAAGGCTTAAGTATTTGAGGTGGGAAGACACACACCTATAAATACCCCTAACTTCAACAATCCAAAGGGGGAGAAAAAAAAAACAAGGAAATCATCAAAACAAAAAAAGAAACTCCTTTACCTCTCCATTTCTTCGGCACCAACGTTGTGCATCATCACCACCACCATTGTCCATCACCACCTCCACTACCAGCACCACCTTTCTCCCTGCCTGCGCCGTCCCACCACCGGAGCTCCACCAGCGCTCCATCGCTGCAGCTCCAACCCATTTTTACTCCCCCTCTTATTATTCTCCTCCCATTGCTTTTTTTTTTCTGTTTCGTGCTACCCCCTTGCTGCCCAACGTTCAGATTACCACCTACACATCCCCTAGTCGGCGCATCACCTTCCTCGGACCACCAAGACTCGCCGACGACTGCCGCTGCAACCCCAAGATCTCTCATCTCCCTCGTTGCTTGTTGCTCTCACTCCACCTCTCCCCTGCTTCGTACCGTAGTTGGAAGCCTCGACGGAGCCGCCTTGCTGCACCGCTGCCGCCACTCCCTCGCCAGTGCACTATGTCCATGTCGGAGCTCCGACCTCCGTCCGAGTTCTTCCTCCCTCTCGCTGCTCCTTGATAGCAGAGGTACACCTCTTCTTTTTTTTTAAATTCTGATTTTAGTTTTTAAACTCAAGCCCAATGATTTGGTTTAGTGATGGGCCTAAACTGATTTTCAAATGAGTCATTTGGTTAGTTCATATCTCTTACAACTTGTTGGGCTAATTAAACTAACTTAGTCATGTTTCATTTACTCTTGTAGTTTGAAATTTGTGATTAAATGTTAAGAACACTTAACTTGTATAAATGTCTTCATACTAGTTAATGAGTTAATGACAACTATTGGAGTATAAGTACGATAATTTTGAAACATAATCATTGTTATTATATGGCAAACATTTGTATATTCTTCATTATCATTTACTAATCTTTTCTTGTTTTCTCTTATTCAATTTTTTATACTTTGGAGTGATTTGGGTATGTGGAAGTCCTAATAGGTTCCCAACCTTAAATCACCCCACTTAAAATAGCCAACTCTATTGGGGAGGTTCATAGGAGATTTGTGTTTTAGGAAGTAGGAAAATGTGTAATGTTAGTTTATGTGATTTACACTATTAATCATAAAAAACCATTTTTCAAATATTCAATAAGAAATCATGCATAATTATCTCCAAAATAAGAAATTGTGCTATAATTTTGCAGAAATAAGTTTTCATTTATAAATTGGAAATCATACAAAATCAGTGGTCAAAAAAATTGTTTTTATGAAAAGTTTTGCTGCACATAGCTCAAATTAAAGTTATTTTTATAAAACCTGAAAAAAGAAAACAATTCCTTCACATGAAAAGGTATAATGAGTTCACATGAATTTTCTAATTCATTTTCATTATTACTTAACAAAATAAAAATCATCATAAAAAACCAAATCAAAAGAGGTTAACTAATCTCTAATTATTCATAAGTTTATAAATAAACTCAAATTCGGATATCTTTCCAACAGGTTGAAGATCAAGGAGTATCATGGTGAAGATCAAGTTTGAACATTTGTATAGATCATAGATTTTGTACATGTTGTAATAATTCTTTGTAAATAGTTATTACATTACTCAATGAAATTATATGGAGATATTTATGCATGATTTTCATACATAATTCCACAAGTCGTTCTTTTTTTTGAATAAAATGAGCAACCAATGTTGTAAATATTGCATGTTGGGCACAATATATCATAGTATATGAATTAAATGACTCAATCTCAATTAAGAGGAAAAATTGCAAATCTAGCTAAGTCAAATTGTATGATGATCCATCATATATTTCTAAAATTGTTCTCCATAATCTTCAAATGGATCAATTATATAATTTGACATAATTAGAAAGGTAATTATGATCTCTTATTGATTTTAGGCCATTTTCATGTGTCTCATTCTAAATGGCCAAATTCCGATAAGCCAAACATATAATCTCCAAACTCCATTTCAAATATTCAAAATGAATTAATAATCTTGAAATAAGATTATTTCTTATCAATCCCAAAAGCCTTCAAATAGGAAGCAAATCTCTCCTTTTAAGAACCCCCATTAATCCTTTCTATGGCATCATTAAGCGGAGTGATTGCCTCAACTTTAATCCTTTCTATGGCATCACTAAGCGGAGTGATTGCCTCAACTTTAATCCTTTCTATGGTATCACTAAGTGGAGTGATTGCCTCAACTTTAATTTAAACCTTTATTTGGTTTCACTAAGCGGAGTGATTACCTCAACTTTAATCCTTTCTTTGGTATCACTAAGTGGAGTGATTACCTCAACCTTTCCATTCTTAATCACTAATTAGGGTGATTATTTTAAACCATTATTAATCATTAATTAAGGTGATTATCTTTCCTCTTAAGTTTAATCACTAATTGATGTGATTATCCTCCTTCATTTCTAATTACTAATTGAGGTGATTATCTTTCCTTTCATCATATTTAATCACTAATTAGGGTGATTATCTTAAACTTTGGTTAATTACTAATTAGGGTGATTAGCTTAACCTTTCATCATATTTATTCACTAATTAGGGTGATTATCTCCAATCATTATTTAATCACTAATTAGAGTGATTATTTCAAACCCTAATAATAGTTAATTAGGACGATTATTTTCCTCATTTAATCACTAATTAGGGTGATTATCTTAAAACTTGGTTAACCACCAATTAGGGTGATTAGCTTAACCTTTCATCATATTTAATCACTAATTACAGTGATTACCTTAAACCTTAATAATCATCAATTAGGGTGATTATTTCCTGACCTTCATTGTTAATCACTAATCAAGGTGATTATCTTTCCTTGAATAATCACTAATTAGGGTGATTACTTATTTCCTTCCTTATTAATCACTAATTAAGGTGGTTATCTTAATCCTTTATATTTAATCACTAATTAAGGTGATTATCTTAATTTCGTTTCAATCACTAATTGGAGTGATTACCTCGTTTTAAATAGATTTGTTTAATTATAAAGGAGAGTTATTCATAATCTATTCCCTCCTCTTCTTTCCCCAGTGGAATTGGCCATTTAGGGTGAGACATATGCTCTAACTACGACGGTTTTGATCCATGAGTGGATTCCAATCCCACAATGAGTGGTACGTAGTGCAACTTCAGTGCTCAAACCTACCATGTTCAAATGATATATTAGTCCTAAATAAAAATGGTTGATGTGTATATGTGTAAATTATGTGATTTTCTTTCTTTTTAATAGCCATGATTACTTTAAAATGGAAAATAACGCATTTAGTAGGAGCCCGTTCTTTAGAACGGAAGAGGAGACGAGTTCCAGACTTTCGCACCTCTTAACCTAAACCCCGAACCCTATCTCATGGTATGAAAGACCAATTTTCAAAAAAGTCTTATCCATATGAAGTCATCATCGTTTTAAATGATTTTTCTTGAAATTGATTTTAAAACGATTTATTAAATAAATTTGTCCCTATTCAGATATTAATAGGGTGGCGACTTCCAAGTTTTCTAAAACTCAAAGTCCAATGAGAGACTTTCTTGGGATTCAGACCGTTAATTAAGACAGTCAAAAATCGAATACCACACCTTGCCGTTTTCTCAGCTACATTATCGCATCTAAGCCAATCTTAGCATAACCTTTCAACACTCAGCGCTATGACCGCGCCTCATCTTTTGAGTGTTTCTTTCTTTGGCCTTTCTTGTCTCTTTCACCTTAGGAACCCTATATGGAATCTTTGGTCGAAACTTCCACTGAGTGTGACGAGATATCTTCAAAATCAAGCAACCAAGCTGGGTACTTCATCAACTCCATCTTACGGAGGGCTTCATCACCGATCCACGCAGAAAATCATAGGCTCCAAGTCTAGGCTTATCGTAATAAGGACTTCATTACGAGTCCATACATGAAATCTTGGGTTTCAAAATCCACACTGATACAAGATTGAACCTACTTTATGGGCGCACTGAACCCTTGGCATACAAAACTCGAAGCATATACAACTGAAGCGATACAAAAGCTCGTTCTACAATGAATTTCAAATCCAACATCATCCATTAATTGAATAGGCTCCATGTGTACCTTGATAAGGACTTCATTACGAGTCAATACAAAAGATTGTGGGCTCCAAACCCATACGAAATCCTAACTGTTTTATGGGCTTACTTATGCTCATAACAACTACAACACATTTCGAATCAAACATAACTTACGTGGATCATCCTTGGGGGCTTCCCATTTCTCCTCTTTCGAAAACAAGTTTTCTAAAACGAAAATTTGAGCTTCTAATGGAACGATCAAAGCATCATATCATATCATTTGCATTGTGTCACGTCTCTACATTTGCATTACATATCTGCATCATCCAAACATTGTGTCAAGCATTGCATCCTTCGTCCTTAGCCATAGGATTCTAGCGTCAAGCATCGAGTTCGCACACACATGCACACCCACGTATGCACACACGATAGCACCTTTAAGTCTAGAGTATTAGAGGTCACTCTTTATAGGTCAAGTATTTTCCTATCCATACACTAGCATCCACATCACAGGACACATGCATGTCCCCTAGTTGTTTGTCAATATATTTGTGTGTTATTTGTATTCGCATGTACCCAACATTAAATGACTCTATACGAGTTATATTCCGCCAAGGTATGCGGACCATTACAATTTAACAACAGAAGACAAACGCTATATACATGGTGCGTCCAGCGCACCGACAATGCTGTGCCACACGCAGCAAACTACGTCCAGCGCAATATGCTGCGCCAAGTGCAGGCTTCTGCGTCCTGCGCATAAGCCTCAACAAAACGCTTGGGGGCTTCTTAGCCAAGAGGGGCCCACACGCTTAATTTCAAATGATTTCAAATGTTCGTTACGACATTACGCGCGACAATTCAACGAACTTTCAAAAGTTTGCAAAATATATGATCTTGTCGTCCTATAAATTTTCAACGTCTATCACTCAAGAGACAATGAATACTTAGTAAGATCAATGACGGGATACAAACCGTCAATAAAGGGACACAAACCGTTAGGTCTGCAGACCACTTCCAATCAACTACACTATTTGCCCTGGAGCGGGAAAGCCAATAGCTCTACACAATTTGCCCTGGAGCGGGACAACCAATAGCTCAGCCCTGTGGAGCGAGACAGCCAATAGCTCTACACAATTTGCCCTGGAGCGGGACAGCCAATAGCTCAGCCCTGTGGAGCGGGACCGCCAATAGCTCTACACAATTTACCCTAGAGCGGGACAGCCAATAGCTCTACACAATTTGCCCTGGAGCGGGACAACTAATAGCTCAGCCATGTGGAGCGGGACAGCTAATAGCTCTACACAATTTTCCCTGGAGCTAGACAGCCAATAGCTTAGCCCTGTGGAGCGGGACAGCCTTTAGCTCTACACAATTTGCCCTAGAGCGGGACAGCCAATAGCTCAACCCTATGGAGCGGGACAGCCAATAGCTCTACACAATTTGCCCTGGAGTGGGACAGCCAATAGCTTAGCCCTGTGGAGCGGGACATCCAATAGCTCTACACAATTTGCCTTGGAGCGGGACAGCCACTAGCTCTATCATCTCATGATTTCTTATTTCCACCTATCATCTCATTTTTGCAAATTTACAATTACTTTGCAAATGTGTTCATGTATGTCTGTTCCTGGAGCTTTTGCTTGTTTTGCAGGTACATGCGTAAAAGAATGATTTTGGATTGCAGAGCATCTGAAATCATTCTCCGTCCCGACACGTGTACTTTGACTTTCGGTTTTGCAAACCTCAATCAAAGTGGGGGTTTATGTAGACACATAATCGTGTCTCGCCATTTAAGGATCGAGTGATGAAACATACCGTGGTCTTAATTGGTCCGACCCAAGGGCAGAGCAGTAAAAAAACCCATTCAAAACCATTTCGAAAGTGTTAAAGTCCTACTTTAAAGCCTAATTAATTATTCATGATAATTAATTGTATTTTGATCCAAATCCTTTGAAAAGCCCAATTAATTGTTGAATAATAATTAATTGTTTAATTTAAATAAAATAAATATTTTCAAAGATATTTTCATAATCGGATTTTATCCCGTAAAATTAGATTTCCTAAGTTAAAAAATAAAAGAAAGTCTTTAAAACGCGATTTTATCAACAAAAAAAACTGCCGAAACGTGTCAAAAACATGCTGAGCGTACCAACGTGTGCTTAGAGCAAGGCCTTCGCCGAGCGCATGTGTCTGACACATAGGATCGGCACATAAGCTCGCGCCTAGCGCACGGCTTGCGCCCGGCGCATAGAACTGCCACGTAGACTTCTGTCTCATATAGAGTCTCCGCGCCAAGTGCATTTCCCCGAGACGCGACTTTTCTTTCTTATCTTTTTCAAAGCGCGTACCACGTGTACGCTTTCTACTGGGCATGCCGCGTCATGCGCTTGACACGTCAGCCTGCACTAGACGCAGCTGGCGCGTGAGGCGCAGTGTCGTTTTCCTTATAAATAAGCCTGATTTCTGTACATATATAAGAACGGATTTTTCACATTAACACACTTCGAACTTGACGAATACTTTACGAATCTCTCTACGAACTACAAAACTTCCCTACAAAATTTATACTCTCGAATGCAAACACATTTAATCTACATACTTTCATACATTCAGATTTTCAGGCTTCACGATTGCTCGTTCCGAAGGTTGTCAATCTCGCAGACCCAAGCCATGGTATAATCTTGAGGCTCCTTAAATAAATTCTCTATTTTTATATTGAAGTTACTAACTGTTTCTTTCATGATGTAGATCTTTAATATAAAAATCGTGCCTTTGTACATTCTAATCCCTTTTCTAAACTTTATTTTATATTCATATTATTATTATTCATATCTATGCATATTATATGTTTGCCTGATTGTTCTATACATATTATATGATTGTCCAGATTTATTGCTTTTATCAGCCACATGTTATTCCTGCTAATCAAGACCTAAAGAACTGTTCTAACATTAATCAGATTAATTGTACAACCTGCTAGGTTCCCTGTAAATTGATTGCATAATAACATATCACTAAATAATAGTCTTTTTATGTGTTTCCTGAACCAATCAAGACTAAATATTTTTAGGGTGCTTAAAATATTATGTGGTTATTCTTTTGCATAAAAATTGATATGAATCGATATTTAATAGAGGCCACCAATGGGCAACATGGTTCCTAACTGTGTTGTACCCTCACCCCCGAACTCAATCTTTGGTTCACTTTGACCATCTATGGAGTCTAAACGGGGAAATCTACATTGGATAAGTCCCACAATTTGTCTCTACGGTTTCCCATATCCAATTAGGTTTATGATTTCTTCTTTTAAAGAATTGTAGGCGACTTCTTTCAAAAACATGTTTTTAATAAAACCTTTACAATGGGGTAGTCAAATCTAATACGCGCATACACCGCGTAGGCGAAATAAAAACACGCCTACACATGGAGGTACTCTTTGGATTGAAGTACGCCTTTGATGCTGGGTTCAGGACCATCGAGTCGGAGTCTGATTATTGCCTCACTCTTATCGACCTCTTTCGAGGAAGATCATGAGAGAATAACACTACCCAGAATATTGTCAATGATGCTCGTAGTTTAGCTAGAAATTTTGATGCTCGTAGTTTTATTTTTGCTAAGCGCTCTTGTAATAAGTGGTTGACTCTATTGCCAAGGCTTGTCTCTCTTGTGAAGAAATGTTGGTTTGGATGGAGGAATGTCCCCCAAACTCTATTTCGTTTGTTCATGAGGACAAAACTTTATTGCAATGATATGTGATCCGATATTTTCCCGTCAAAAAAAGAACTAACCTTCTATAATTTTTGAAGGATTCGTATGTTTTATAAAACTCAATATGATTATAAAACCATTCATTAGAAAAAAAAACCCAATTGATCTAGTCAAATTGGGATTAACTGATCCGAAATTGAACCGAATTAGTTGAGCTCGGAGTAGTTGCTAAAGTCGACTGATCCGGTTGAAAACCGGACCAATAAATTTGGCTAATTAAATGATCCGGTTTTATGTCTTGACCGGATCAATTAACCTTTAGTTGTATTTAAAAAAATCTCACCAAATTAATCAGAGGAAAAAGACGAGGGAAAGAGAGCAATAATCGCATCAAAAGAGCAAATAAAAAATGTACATTAAATAAAATGAAGATAGCCTGTACCAAATAAAATCAACCAGGGAAAATAAAAGAAAATTTACATTAACTGTAAATAACATGAATACCATAGGCTAGTCGAACTAAAATAAACCAGTAAAATTACAAAAAATTTACATTAACTCCAAATTACAAAAAAACAAAATCCTAGATCTACAAAGTAACTCAAAAAATCGAAAAATTAAATCGAAAAAGCTAAACCTAAATTATAAACGAAATTAAATTGAAAAAAATTTCATAGCTAGCTCTAAAATAATAATAAAAAAGACGAGATTACTCAAAAAGAAAACCAAAAATTGAAAAATTAAATCACGGATTCATCATTTGGCGGGTGGTTGATGGCGACTGGGCAGGTGGTTGATGGCGACTTGGCGAGCTTCATCACGGATTCATCGGTGTTAGACGTTGAGGGAGCCGATCTCGTGTGTTTTAGAGGAACCGGAGTGAAGAAACGGCCGTGCACGACGCACCATCGTTACTCGGTGATCTCCAAGGATAGCCACCTTATGATGAATTTCATCTTAAAAATAATGAATTTAGGATAAGGATGATCCTAAAAATGTGGTATGTTCGCCGCTTTCGAAGAGATCCAAGAGATCTAGAGGATGAGGACTACAGTGTTTGGGTGAGAAGATCTCGTGTGATTCGTCGGTGTTGGTGGTGAGAGCTACGGTGTTGGGCCGTGGTGGATTAGAGGAGGAGATCAAAGAGAAGGGAGGAGGGATGAGAGATCGAAGAAAGGGGAGGGGCTGTTGTGTTGGGGTGATGGTGTTTAGGGTTTTGTGTGGGTGAGAAGAGGATAGACGAAAGAGGGATGAGAGAGTAGAGGGTGAATAGGGTTTTATGGGTGAGAGAAGGAGAAAGGAAATACTTCTATTAAGGAGGGAAATTGCTTATTTGTGGGGTTGTTCAGTGACTTGGGCCTCAAATAATTGAAGCCCAACCCAATCAATTATGCATTCTAAAATTTACACGGAAAAAATATGAACTTAACATAACCGGATCAGTTTTCTTGTGTCATCTAAGGTTTTTTCCACTAATGATTTAGCCCTATATGATTTTCTACTAAAATAATCAAAGTTTTAACGAGATGGAAACCTGTTACTAGATGCTCCCTCTTCAACTTTTGCTTCAAGATTAAAGTGAGTTGTGGACAAAGTAACTCGGGATAATTTACGTGCCTTTCTCTGTCGTCTTGGAGTGTATAGACATGCCGCTGTAAAATTCTGTATGAGCACACACCAAATTTATTATGTTCTGGTTGCTGGTTTTTTACTGTTTGATCATGACTACTGCAACTACTCTGTTAAAGTGCAAATTGGTCCCTACAGCCAGCCAGTGCAGTCGTCTGCTTCTTGGCTGTGCCCACCGCAGGGATTCAAGGTTAATATTGATGCTCGCATTGTCGATGGGTGGGCGTGTGGACTGGGGCTCTGATAAGAAATGAACAGCGACACTAGATTGCAGATGTTGTTAGCAGCAGGCAGCAAGATGGTGCAGTAAAAGGCTAATTTGGCGGAGATTGATATTGTTCGGGGTGAAGTTGGCCAGGAGGCTAGGTTTGAAGAATGTCATCTTAGACAGTGATTCCACTAATGTGGTGAAGAAAACTAAGCATGGTGTTGTTCACTACAAGAAAAAGCTGAAATAACGACTGCTTCACAGCGACGGTCAGTAAAACGGTCGGTGATGTAAATTTTAGCGACGGCTCAAAGCAGTCGGTGATCACCGACTGTTTATAATGTACAGAACGACGGTTTAACCGTCGGTGATTTTCAGCGACGGTCTTAAGCCGTCGTTGTCAAGGTTAATGTAAATCTGAAATTTTTTTACCTTAGGCGACGGTCTAAAGCCGTCGCTGATTTCGAGTGGGGGTTAAAATGAAATTGTCTGTTTCAGTCGTGTTTATTTCGACAATTTTTGAGAGGGAAGTTAGGAGGCGAATTGAAGAAGACGACGAACGCGACACCACCTCCACCTGCCGTTGCCGCCGGAGACACCACCTCCACCTGCCGTTGCCGCCGGTTAGTAGTGCTTCATTTTCTTGTCTTTTTTTTAATTTTTTTTAACTCATAAAACCAATCCCTAAAAATTGGGTTTTTGGGATATAGGTGGCCAAAACCACCTTAAGCCGCCGGAAATCTTTCTCCTCCCTTATCCAATTTTGCAGGCTTCAGCTCTCCTCTACACTACCTTTGAACTTGGTAAAATTCCCTCTCACTTTTATCTTTGCCTTTAAAATTGCAATGTCAGTTATTCTGTTTCGTTTGTTACATTAATTTTTTGTTAAAATATGATTGTTGGTCAGATAATTCTATGCTCATATTGTAAAAATCATTTGCAAAAGAAGTGTTCTTGTTTGTGCTTCTTATCTGTTTGAAGAAATGCTTATGTGAATTGTGTCTTGGTTTTCTCTAAGGGTGGGTGATTGGGTTTATTGCTTGATTTGTAGTGCAAAATTCAGTAAAATTGTTAACTTTCTGTTTTTGGGTTAGTTGATTGTATGCCCACATTTGCTTTATGTTTCTTCTAAATTGGGTGTGTGAAATTTGTTTGATACATGTTGACGTTGTGATGCTTTTGTTCAATGGTTTTTATTGAATGAATGGTGAAAATATGGATTGTTTCCTAATATCTATTTCAGACTCAATTTTTGTTAATAATTTCATTTTTGAATTTTTGGCACTCACCAAAATCTCATTTGGCTTTGTCAATGTAGGTGGCCAAACACCACGCCCCGACCGCTGCCGTGCGCTTGTTCCGAAGCCCCGCCTGTAGGTACTCTTTAAATTTTAAAATCTTTAATTTTAATAGTAAATATAGTTTATATGGTTAATTGCTTAATTTTATGTTTAAATTTTGCTAAATGCTTAAAGGTTATAAAAGTTAAAAACTATATAATTATCACAATAATTTATTTATTGCACATTCCTTTATTTAGTTTACACTATTCAAATTGTTTATATTGTTTTTCACATATTTGTTTTCGTGGAAATAGTTTGGATGATGTTATAAATTTAATTTAAGTGTTTAAATAAATATGTTTGCATCATCATGTGCCTAGATACCCGTTCAAGGTATACTCATTAGGAGTATATCTTGAATAGTCCCCCGATTGGGATTGTTCTTCGACGTTTGACCTCACTTAGGTGGTGAATGTATGCCTTTTGTTCTATTCTATGTAATTTCCGGTGATGTTGTTTCTCTATGTTGTTCTCTGGGTACATATGTAAGCTTTTACGAAGCTGACATTGTGTACTTGGAGAACTCATGGGAAATGCTTTGCCGGAATTTACGTAGAAGCGAATAGTTGGCATACATTCACTAGTGGGGTTAGACGTCGAAGAATGGGTTAGGGTTGGAGTGATAAGGACCTTTGGACATCATTTTAGGCCCTATATGTATTTCATAAATATGTTTTAATTGTACGTATGTTGGTTGTTAATGAGTATTGTCATTGAAATGGTTTAGAATTGTAGAATTGGTCACCATGAAACGGAAGGAGCGTTGGTGGATGTATGATAGATATGACAATGTGCGTAACTTGAGGCCCGAGTTCTTGAGGGGGGTTGATGAATTCATTGATTTTTGCAAAGTCAATCCCGAAACCCGGTGTAAGGATGAAGTTAGATGTCCGTGTCCGAAATGCAAGAACAGGACGTATGCATGACGCAGACACGGTTAAAGTGCATTTGTATAGCAAGGGCTTTATACTGATTACTACGGTTGGTATTCTCATGGTGAAGAGTTACCTCAACCCGCGTAAGAGCTATCTAATCCGTACCGTGAAATGGTTTTCGATGCTCTTGGGAATAACCCGGAACCGTCCACTGTTGAAGAGCCTAGTGGAATGGAGGAGGAGCCTAATCCTCAAGCAAAGGTGTTTCTTGACCTATTAAAGGCTTCTGAGGAACCGTTGTACGACGGGAGCTCCATGTCCGTGTTGGAAATGGCATCTAGAATCGTATCTTTGAAGTGTGAGTACAATTTGCCACATAGGTGTGTTGATGCTTTTGCTTCATTAATGAAAGAAGCAATACCTAGCAACAACAACATGAGTAACACATTTTACGATACGAAGAAGATCTTGGAGGATTAGAGCTTCCCCACGAGAAGATTCATGCTTGCCCCAAAGGTTGTATCTTTGTTTTGGAGAACCGATGCACACTTGGACGGATGTAGAGTGTGCGATAGCGACAGATACAAGAGGACTTCTAAGGGATCTTTAGTTCCAATGAAAGTTTTGATTTATTTCCCAATCACACCGAGATTGCAGAGGTTGTATGCAACAAAGAACGTTGCTTGAAGAAATGACATGGCATGCCAAAAATCCAAGAGTCGAAGACAAAATGGCTCACCCTAGCGACAGTGAAGCTTGGAAGCATTTGGATAGATCATTTGGCGAATTTGCATCTGAGCCTAGGAATGTTCGGCTCGGTTTGTGTACCGATGGGTTTGGTCCACATGGAAAGTTTGGGGGTCAATATTCATGTTGGCCGGTCATCTTAACCCCGTACAACTTGCCGCCATCGATGTGCATGAAAAAACCCTTCATGTTCCTTTCGTTGCTCGTTCCTGGTCCTAAAAATCTGAAGGGAAACTTGGATGTGTACATGCAACCCTTAATCGAGGAATTGAAGCAATTATGGGATGTTGGAGCAACTACTTATGATATTTCTAGGAAACAAAATTTCAATATGCGTGCCGCCATTCTTTGGACAATAAATGATTTTCCTCGCTTACGGTATGCTATACGGGCTGGTCTTACCGGGAAAAAAGGCTTGTCCTTATTGTATGGATAAATCCAAAGCTTTTTGGCTCGAGCATGGGGGTAAAGTTTCTTGGTTTGATTGTCACCGTCAATTTCTTCCTGAAGATCATCCTTTTCGTAAAAACAAAGTAGCTTTTTGCAGAAATAAGGTTGAAAAAGGGTCTCCACCACACATCATGTCTGGGAAGAGTTGTGGTCATGTGTTAAAGACTTGCCAAAGGCTACAGATGAAAATGTGGCATTGCTTCCTTTGTAAAGGAAAAATGTTTTTCACCCTTGAAAGAAGTATCTTACATTTTATTGTGTTTTTGTTAATCTTGCACGTTTCTACTTTCTTGCATTTTAGGTAATCATGTCTAATCCTAAGGGCCGCGGAGGTCGAGGTGGCTTAGGTGGAAGCCAAGGTCGTGGGACATTGACTCCGAGGGAGCTTTTTCGGTCACCGGATGTACAAGGAAGCGTAACCCTATGTCGAGAGACACGGGGAGATGATTCACGAGCACGTGACATTGGTGACCACGTACCGGAGACTCCGATGACTCATACGGAGGAAGGTGAAGGTTCGAACCGTGCACCAAGAAAGGTTTTAAGCCCTACTGGATTGTGGTAAGTTCGTAAGCCTTCATTTCATGATATTTGTATGCAATGATATTCACAATTCACGTGTTTGTTTGGTTTTCAATTCAGGTTTGATGATAACAAGGTTAGTGGGTCCATCACTGACATTTTCCAGGGCCATTTTCGACAACCATGGTTCAATTACAGTGAGGTCGATGATGCAACAAAGACGCATTGGTGGAACATTTTCACAGTATGTATGAATCGAATTATGAAAAATGAAATTGATTATATTACTTTATTAATATCTTTGTTTAATGTTTGACTAAAGGGTATTTACGAATGGCCTCTTGAGTTAGAAGGCCTAGTGAGGAAGGATTACAAGAAAAAAGCTTCATCTCGTGCGCGAGACTTGCAATCTTGGGTGGTTAAGAAAGCCAAAGAAAGGCCAAAATGGTTGGGGGAGACGATATACGAAGACATGAAGAAGAGAAGTGAAGACCCAACATTTCGGGAAAAATCTGAACAGGCGAAGAAGAACCGAAGAGGTGGTTCCCTGTCTAATCCAATTGAGCCGTCACACTTTCAGGGTTCTATTTCGGCGGCACAGCATGCTAGGAAGATGGTAAATATGTTTCATATCTACTACTTAGTGTAATTTACATGAATATGTTCCATAAAGCCTTTGTTAATTCAACAATGTCTACAGGCAAAGAGTAGAGGAGGAGTACTCCCTACTGCTCCCGAGTTGTTCTTGAAGACTCATTTCAAGACTGTTCCTGGAAAAGGAGAAATTCCAGCAAACAAGAAATCAAAGCAAATCTCGGTACATACTTCTAAACATATATTTATAGGCAAATATGATTGAAAAGTTTGATGGTAGTTTAAGTTAGAATCAAATATAGGCTAATATAGGCCATTTTAGGCCTTTTTACTTGAAATTGAATGAATACGAGTACTTTGATGCTAGTTTAAGTTATAACCACCTCAAACATCATATATGTAGTTAGTTTAGTGTATTTATATGTTGTTTTGATTGAAAATACACAAAGTAGGAAAGTTAGAACCAAATGTAGGCTAATATAGGCCATTTTAGGCCTTTTTACTTGAAATTGAATGAATACGAGTACTTTGATGCTAGTTTAAGTTATAACCACCTCAAACATCATATATGTAGTTAGTTTAGTGTATTTATAAGTTGTTTTGATTGAAAATACACAAAGTAGGAAAGTTAGAACCAAATGTAGGCTAATATAGGCCATTTTAGGCCTTTTTACTTGAAATTGAATGAATACGAGTACTTTGATGCTAGTTTAAGTTATAACCACCTCAAACATCATATATGTAGTTAGTTTAGTGTATTTATAAGTTGTTTTGATTGAAAATACACAAAGTAGGAAAGTTAGAACCAAATGTAGGCTAATATAGGCCATTTTAGGCCTTTTTACTTGAAATTGAATGAATACGAGTACTTTGATGCTAGTTTAAGTTATAACCACCTCAAACATCATATATGTAGTTAGTTTAGTGTATTTATATGTTGTTTTGATTGAAAATACACAAAGTAGGAAAGTTAGAACCAAATCTAGGCCAATATAGGCCTTTTTTAGGCCTTTTACTTGAAATTGAATGAATACGAGTACTTTGATGCTAGTTTAAGTTATAACCACCTCAAACATCATATATGTAGTTAATTTAATGTATTTATAAGTTGTTTTGATTGAAAATACACAAAGTAGGAAAGTTAGAACCAAATGTAGGCTAATATTGGCCATTTTACCCACTTTATTTTACTTGAATTTGAGTATATTTAACCAAATGCGGAAGACGTACAAGAAGAAGCTGGATCATTGTACCACTCGGGGTCCACGGCCGAACCCCGATCTCGTTGTATTGGGAGACAGGTTGGGGGGGAGGAACCGAGGAAAAGTTCGGGGGTTGGGTCGGGAGATCATTTGTACTACAACTCTTCATCGGGCGAGGAGATAGCGGCTCTTCACAACCATATGAGCCGTCCATTTTATCTCAGATTGAGGCGCAGGTGGAGGCAAAGGTCGCTGCGCGGATGGAAGAGGTGGAGGCAATGGTCGCAGCACGGGTGGAAGCGTCAAGTCGGGCCATTGTTGAGGAAATGATGAGGAACATGTCTAGTTTCGGCCACATGTCCTCAGGTTGCAACCCGAGCCCCCCTCCACATCGCAGGCAGACGATGACCCGGGGGTTTGGTGGTGGCGGTAGTGCTACACGGACACCCTTGACAAGTGTAGTGTTTTTGCTTTCGGCAACTTGGTAACTAACTTTTATGCATTTAGTGTCAATATTTATCGGCATCTCGCTTTGTTTCTAGATGTGTCGGGTTATTTTTTTTTGGAACCCGACTTCTACTTTATTTCTCGACACCGGGATCTATTTTGCGTACATATATTTAATCTAGGTAGTTTGTCTAACTATAGACATTTAGTGTCTATATTTATCGGCATCTAGCTTATTAGTTTCCGACTTTGTCGATATATATTTTTTGTAAACACGGAATTCTACTTTATTTCCCGACATCGGGATCTATTTTGTGTACATAATTGTAATCTATTTCATGTAATTATACAAGTATCAATGCAAATTACAAGTATCAATGCAAATTGTAATATATATCAAAATTGCATATTTTTGTAATTGAATGCGATGGAGGAACAACTTTAGTGTGGTCCACAAGCATGCATTGTCTTTGGTACGGGTTTAATTATTGGTAACAACAAAAATATTCTAAATAATATTATTTCAAAAAAACAACGACGGCTAAACATTAAATCAACGACGGCTAGGCAGTCGTTGCAAGGTATACTATGGACCCAAAGACTTCCTCTTCAACGACCGTTTACTGGAATAGCGGCAGGTTTATAACAGACGTTGATTTGGCCCATACAACGACTGTTTATAACCGTTGGGAAATTACCGACGGTTTTAAACCGTCGCTAAATCAACGACGGTTTGGAACCGTCGTTGATTTAACGGCTGTTTAAAACAGTCGTTGGTTTGGTGCCAGCGTCGGTTTTTTGGAACGGTCGCAGATTACAAGTAAGCCGTCGGTAATTTACTCACCGACGGCTCAGCGGTCGTTGATTCTAAATTCAGCGACCACCTGTGCACCGACGGCCATTTAACGACGGTTTAGCGGTCGTTGATGTTTCACCGACGGTTTCCCTAATATTACCGACGGCTTTTAGCCGTCGTTAAATTCAACCTTTCTTGTAGTGGTTAATCAATCACCATTCTTCCTCTTAGTTGATGATATTTGCAAGGAATGTCTATTATTTGATGCTTTTGAAAATTCTCATGTAATATGATGCGAGAATGCAGTAGTGTATCTAGTGGCAAGATGAGACTCACGTTACGTGTATTTTCCCTGAAGTCTTTTGACTTTTGTCATTTTGTGACACCTTAAAGTAATAAACATCCACTATAATAATTTTTTTTCCTCAACTACCAAATATTGCCTCGTATTATTCTCACTCTCCCAAAAACTTTGGGTATTGTTATTTACCGCTCTAATTTTACTTAGTACGTAACGCACTGTATTTTTTTTTTTGTAAGTAAGTAGAATTGTATTACCAAACTGAAACAACAAAAAAGTTGTACAAGTGAAGCTACAAACACCAGCACACGCTATCAACACAACTACAGAGTTATAAACTCTGTAACCAAGCTATGTCACTGTCTCTCATGTTCCCCACCAATCTAGTTTCAACTCTCTTTTTGACTATGTACTTTACATCATTTACAACATGATTTACAGTTCGAATTTGTGAATTCCACATAACATTATTTCGTTCTTGCCATATTTTATACACCACATCAATGATTCCAGCTCTAATCACCTTTTTCCTAAGTTGACTTCCTTTGTATCTTCTTCTAGTCCAGTCCAGGAGCTGTACAATGTTCCTAGAAGTGGTATTGATCCCCAACCACTCCTTAACTGTCTTCAAGCATTTTCTACTGTATATGCACTCAAAAAAGAGATGATGCTGGTCTTCTTTCCCACTGTAACAAATCAAACATTGATCTTTATCACAAACCCCAATTTTAACTAATTTGTCCCTGGTTTGCAATTTGTTCAGCATGACCAACCAACAAATGAAGCTGTGTTTGGGGATGTTGTGGTGATCCCACACATCATTGCACCAATGCAATCTCTCCCTGTTGTTGCGCATCTTTTTATACATCTCAGAGGTATTAAACTGAGGTGCAGTTAACCAGTTGTCACCACAACAATTCATAATATCTTGCCTACCTTTGCAAATGTACTTAATAGCCCAACTTGATGTCTTTGGAGGAGTGAACTGAGCCCACTGCTGATCCTTAATATACATTGCGTGAATCCACTTAACCCACAAGTTATCAGCTTTCATTGCAATATACCAAGCTTGTTTTCCTATCAAGGCTTGTTCCACTGTATAAGAGACCTGAAGCTCAACCCACCTTGACTTCTAGGATAGCAAACCATATCCCAACTCACATATCCTGGCTTGGAACTGTTGCAAGTGCCAGTCCAAAGGAAAGAGCGACAAATTGCATTAACTTGCTTGATAACCTTCTTAGGGAGTAAGAATACTTGTGTCCAGTAAACACAAATACTTAGCAAAACAGAGTTAACTCATTGCCTTCTCCCTGCAAATGATATGTTTCTAGTGCTCCAAGTTCGAATTCTACATGTCATCTTTTCAATCAACTTTTCACAATCAGCTGCACTTAATTTCTTAGCACTGATGGGTACCCCAAGGTACTTAAATGGAAGAGTGCCTACCTTGAACCCCGAGCTATCAACTATCCTTTGAAGCTCTTGGTCTGTCATTCCACAACCATAAATGTTGGACTTAGTGGTGCTAGCTTTTAGACCAGTGGTGGCTACAAACAAGTTCAAGCCCATAAGAATCATGTAGACAGATCTGTAGTCTCCTTTACAAAAGAAGACTAAATCATCTGCAAAGCACGGATGATTTAGACCTAGTGTTTTACACCTTGGATGAAAAGAGAACTGAGGTTGTTTGCCTACATATACCATGATGCGAGTGGGATACTCCATGCATAGTACAAAGAGTAGAGGGGACATAGGATCCCCCTGCCTAAGTCCCCTCTTAGAGTTAATAAACCCCGTTGGAACACCATTTATCATCAATGTGAAAGTAGGACTAGTGACACAAACCATGACCATTTTAATGAAATTGTCAGGAAAGTTCAAAGCCTTCATCATATCCTCAAGGAACTCTTAGCCAACAGTGTCATACGCTTTTTGAATATCCACCTTCATTAAACAACATTTTTGCTTTTGGTTCCCCATATACATGCTAACTATATCCTCGCATAGCAGCACATTGTGTAAGATACTCCTCCCTGCTACAAAGGCTCCCTGAGTCTCAGAAACCAAACTAGGAAGCACCCCTTTAAGCTATTCACACAAGAGTTTGGTGATACATTTATACACCACAGAACAACAAGAGATGGGTCTAAAGTCACTCACGCTTGTGGGGCATTTAACTTTGGGGATCAGTGTAATGGAGGTGGCATTAACTGATTTTAATAATTTGCCAGTGTTGAAAAAATCCAACACATCAGCAGCCACATCTTCCCCTATCAAATCCCAGCATTTCTTGAAAAAATAACTATTATAACCATCCATACCTGTTGCTTTGTCATTAGGAATTGAAAACATAACCCTCTTGACATCTGCAACTGTGAATCTACAATCCATCTGACTCTGTTGCTGAAGATAAAGCTTTGATCCTTGCTCAAGGATCTGGCTCTTGACCTCACATCTACCCTCCAATTGTTGATTCAACATGCCTTGATAAAATTTTACAAAAGCCTCCTGGACTCTGGTACCATCATTCACCCATACTCCATTGACATCTTGTATTGGGTGAATTTTATTTGAGTTTCTTCTAGTTGTAATAGACTGATGAAACAGCCTAGTATTTCCATCACCCTTATCAATCCATTGGGCCTTTGATTTTTGTTTCAAGAAGCTAATATATATATCCTGGGCTCTTCTATAAGCTATAGAAGCTTCTTTTTCTGCACTTGTATACTCCATGCTCCCTGGCTTCTTCATCGCTAGAATTCTGGATTTCCAATCTGCCAACGCCAACCAATTCATCCATTGATTTAGTTTTGCGAGCATCTGATGCAAATGGGCAAGTCACCTTCTCTTTCCCCTTGTTGCCACCTTTAGAACTCTTGCTCCCTCGAGGTCTGCCCATGGCGCCCACCACTGTATTTTTGTACTTTCCTCCTTTTTACCCTGATTTCCCTTCTTTTCCATTTTGTTATATAAACCAACACTACCCTACTACCAAACCACAAGTCAATCTAGCCCACTTACCACAATTCAACCCACCAAACTCAAACACCACAAACCGGTGGGTAACCGTTGAACCACCACCAGACGACGTTGTCTTTTAGGAGTCTTTGGTGAATATACCTTTGGCCAGGCGTCTTCCTTAGATATATTTTTCATCTCCTTGAGGATGGTACCGTTAGTTGCTATAATTTTCATCAAATTGGCTTTTTTAAGTAGCAAGGGTGATAATTCTTTGTTTGTCTATTGCATGGCAGCATGGGTCATTTTTTTTGGACCCCTACTGGAAACCCCTTGGTAATAAAGAAAGACCATACTGGACCAACATGGTCGCAGGCGCCACATTCTGCTTAATGCCCATGTGGTCAACGCTCGAGAGTAGGGGATATAAGGGAATCCCTACTTCCGAGAACAAGTAGGTAGTGTGGTTCGAAGTTGTGACCTCAAAGTCACCAGGTGAGTTGAACTCACCACCTCCACCAAGCAAGCTTGATTGCATGGGTCATATATAACTTTCGTAGTGCTCGATGTATATGATATTGTACTCACCACTCCGATGTTGTTCGGTCTCATCTCAAAGCTCTTTTGAAAGCTAGTTTTACATGAATGATTTTGGTCCTAAGCTATTTCGTTGGTATTTTGTGTGACTTGGACTCCCTCCAATATGATTATCTCCCAACAAAAGTATGTATACGAAATTTTAGAGGGCGCTAGCTTGAGCACTTGCAAGTCCACCATTAAGACATGTGGAATCTGAATCCAAATGTAGCCCTGAATTCTTGGGTCCTCTAGGATCTCACTTCATATGTTGCATTCTTAAGATAAGATTCTCTCTCATTCTCTCCTACCAGACGATCATGGCGAATGAAAAGTACGATAAATACTGAAGTATTTCTTGTAACCTATTAAATTGATCAACTTTAAATGGAACTAATATGAGAAGGAAGTCCTAAATTTGAAATTATTCATATACATATATGTAGTATATTATCAAATCATGGATTTATTAGTTGATATATAAGACACTCAAAATTCTTCGGACCCATTATTATTGGAATTGGCCCGAAACCTCGTTAAATCCATACGGTATAATTGGGTCTACCTTCGTAAGGCTTGACTACAGGAAGAGCTCAAATTTGTTGTTGGCCTGTGTATTTATTGATCAGTGTACATCCATCAACATCACCCTGCTAATGTGCGCCATCACTCTTCATTATAGTGTACTAGGGGCTTTCTTTTTAAGTCCAATTGCTACATGCAAATCTAGATCCAACAAAACTAATCCGTATCTGATTATCCAAAGTAATTCAAACGGAAATTCAAAGTATAATATTTAATGTTGTTTTGAATTAATATTGACCTCATAAGATAATGCATGTGACTATATTGATCAAATTATAATCAAATTTAATACTAATGGGCAATGGATCGAATATTGTCCAACCAAATAAACTTGAATCTGAACTGAATGACTCAATGTTGCAACGGAATATATATGACTCTAAAACAATTGATTCTGCTTTAAATCTATTCAAAGACTCGATAACTACATTTCTGTTATCGGTAGGGTTCTAAGATTTTGGAATTGAGATAAAGTAGTGTTTGGGAACTTTTATTTCATTTGTATTAGTAAATTATCATTCTTCCAAAAAATATTATAGATGCAAATGGGTAAAGTAGCATATGTATGTATATGCATGGGAATTTCATTACACTAAATATTAGCTCTGCGTTTCTTTAACGATTTTCCTATTACTATAAAAGCATAAACCTAGGAAATAATGAAGTTCCTCAAAAAATGAGTCATTCTTACGTTTTGTGTATGAGATGGAAGTTGATTATAACTGTAAGTATAATTAATGGACTAAGTGGGCCCTTTTAGTTTGTTATAAATTTAAGGAATGACATAGTATACTGATAAGTTTAGACAACTTTAAAAAAAATTAAGTTCATGGCCAATTATAAATTCAAATAAGTTAAGTTTATGATATGTTCGGATAAGTTTTGATAGATGAAAACCATATGTAGACTACGCACCGAGCCACACGTGGCAACTAAATGCATGTATCATCCAATCTATGTATTTACTAGAAGTGTTATACGTCAATTGCCAAGCAAGAGACGAGGATTGTCAAAATACCTTTTCCCGCATGAAATAGAAAGACGCGAGTTTTTGTAAGTGTGTGTGTTATTTCTTAGAAATTTACCTAAAAAGAAGTGTGGGCATTTAAACCTACTTCCCAGTTAACAAATAGAAACAAACGGTGCCAAATTGGCAGACAAAAGTACCTCAGAGCTTAGTTTGAGCTTTCAGAAATTGCCCAATTTTATGTCTTGAAGGAATCTTGGTAGAGCTTTCATAAATTTGTAGGCCTTTGAACTGTTATTATCATCTTTTTGGCTTTTTGTCACCCAATATCTGACATATGCTCACAACACTAGTCCCATTACTACATGACCTCTTTTCTGTGATTAACCCAAACACAACCCCACAACATGTGATTTCAATCCAACACTCAATCAACCACTACCAGAGTTCTATATTTTTAATGTAGTGGTGGTTGAATTGAAGTGACTCCATCCTACTAGTGATGTTGGTGATGTTACTATGATGTGATACACTAATATGGTTCCGATCACAAGTTCATCTTTTTGGTCTTGTTCGTTATCATCATCCGTTATTTAGTTAAACTTTCCTTTATGCTGGTTTGTATTAGTAATAGGTTGTACTTCGTTGTTTAATTAATGTACGTTTTTTCGATGTCAAAAAAAAAAATTAACTAAAAACAAATGTTCAAAGACTAGTATAAGATGCTTTTAGTTCTTTGTTGTTATTTTTAACTAGTGGTATGCCTTACGGCTTCTATTACGTCAAATCCGATACTAGCCAAAAAAAAAACTAATAAATGTATTACTATTTTCTCCATCTCTTATAAGTTATAGTATTGTTCTTTGTGCGTGTTTTCAGAATAATACTACATTTCTCCATTTGGTCATAACTCATAAGTCCCTTTTATTTACTATCATATAAATAACATGTGGTCTCACTATGAGCAATAATAAACATCTAACCCGTAGATACATCTAACAAATTGTGTATATAACAAATAGTATATATAACAAATAGTGTTTGTGTTGAGGTTGAGGTGGTGGAGTAGTGATATCCTTTCCCACCTCATATCCCTGAGATTTAGGGATCAAACCTCGTGAGACTCATTTGAGGATTTCTCATTATCCCCCCTCCTCAAGTGAGTCCCCTTCATCTTACCTTAAAAAAAATTAGTGTTTGTGTTGTTTTTCCCTTATTTTGCTACTCTACAAACAATTTTGTTATATGCACAAACACTATTTGTTATATACACAAATTTTATACCGGATGTTTATCTCTCACTATTTTACTTTTCACCAATTCTACTCAATCAAATATGAAAAATTTGTCTGGAATCCACATAGAACACATAAAAAAAAATAGAAGCTAGCATAGTAGACTTCCTTAATTCTGCCCAAACACCATTTGTCACAAGATTGTTTTGGTCTGACATATCTGCGTGCATAACTTGACGAAACCTTTCACTCAAAAAGAAAAAAAGGTTGACAGAAACTTTTCATAGTTGCTCACCTAGGATTTAAATAGGCAAGTGCAACTTCAATGGCTCCAAAAAACTATATTCATACACCTATTTTTTTATTTGTAACTATTATACTTAGTTCGTACTTCGTACCTTATATTGATCAAGATATATTGTTGTCATTGTGTCGTTATGCTGTACTTTTTTCATATTGTTAGTATTAGTGCTCGAATCAAAACCTCCTTTCATATGTGCTGATACTTAAAGCCTTGTTCAAATATTAGCTAATGCTCATCTCTCTTGCATAATTTCACCACCCCTTTATTGCTTCTGTTTTATCGTAAAAAAACTGAGCATCTATATTGATATATGGATATCTAATGATTTGTAATTTCTGTGGGAAATCAAGTTTGTCCAGCCAAAGAGAACCTGTAATTCTGTAAATGCCTTCTAAATGAACATATTAATTGCCAGCACAAAATACTGAAGACGAAATCTTATATCCTGATTCCATACCAATCGCCCAATCTCGTTGCTAATAACGGTAAGGTGAGATCCTTGCAATCGACAACATACTAAAAAGATTGGATCCAAGGAAGACATAGTCCATACTCCATAGGCCCACGGCCTAGCCAGACGAGCATGTCTGTAAATCACCAATCTTTCTAACTCTTTACCAAATAAGAAGTAGTAAAAGCTTCTTCCATATAAATGGATAAAAACTTTGATATTTCTTCCACGTGGAACAAGGGTTTTCTTCATCTTTTTCACTCTCTTTTGTATGCTTTTGCTTCGAACTCTTTATGATCATCAATTCATCCAACATCCTTTACTAATAAATTACTTCTTCTGCACTAATTTAATGCAACATTTCTATAAACGATAAAAAAGGATGTACCTTAGACCACTCACACAAAACAACTTTTCTCTATCCTTATTTTAGCATAAATATTTGGCAATTAGAGTTTTGGAGCAAAAATAGAGTTTTGGACCACTTTTAGAGTTTTGACTAGTTCTAAAAGGGGTGTTTGGTAAAAGAGAGTTTTAGAGAGAGTTTTGAAATAAAAACTCTCAAAATGAAAAAGCATTAAAAGAGGATTAGGTAAAATATGTTCAATGACTCTTTTGCCTCTAATAATTATACTACACATGCATTAAAATGTCTATAAATGTCATTTCACACAAACAAATGGCAATAAACTTTTAACAATTAGTTAATTGTTACCAAACACATTTATATAAAAAAGTTGTCGAATCAGCAGTCAAATCTGCTGAACAAAAAGTTAAAACTCTAATAGCTAAACTCTAAACATTATTTGCCAAACAGGGCTATCCGATTTCCGATTTCCAATTCCCTTCTAAATCTCCACGCCAAAGACAAGTATTGTATTAATTTTGGAGTGGAGGTAGTACCAAACAAGTTAACCTACCCAGTTTGTAATATATTCTTGTGGATATTGTTGCATTCATTACAATATATATTTTGAAAATATTAAAAAAAAAATAGATTTGAAGGAAATATCAAATTTAATAATTTCATCTATGGATAATTAGAGATATTAGTGTCACAATTCTGCATAAAAAAAACATAATTCCTAACTGAGTAATTGAACTGGATATCCGAAAACATGCAACATTTATACGCACCTTCAAGTCAAAACTTTTCTAACTTTGAATTAAAATAGGAGTCATCATTAGGAAATAGGAAGCATATGTTGTCTAACTTGATTAAAGATAGTACAAAATAAAAGATATAATTATATAAAAAACTACAATATCGTTAACTATACAAACTACAAAGATCATCAAAATGAAAGCTCGACACGAAATGTTGAAAACAAAAACAAACTATTACTCTACTATATAAATAATTCCGAAATTCGATGATTCCACTTCACAAAGGAATCACCAGAAAGAATCAGGGCTGCAGAATTGATAATACTCCAACCACTTATATTAGTATTATATATATAATTAATAATATTCATAATCTCATGCATCTTAATTAATTACTGAGTTAAATCCACTCTCCCATTTTCTTGAAGAACCTTAAGTAGTTGAGCACCTTTTCTTTTCCCCCTTGCACTACAATTTCCCTGCTGCATGGCAAGCACCACCGCACGTGCCACCTCTTCTGGCGGTGCCGCCTCCCACACCTGGTGATCTTCTTCACCACCACCATACACCGCGGTGAGCACGCTAATAGCGTACTCCCGCCCTCGGCCTTCCATCCTCCCCATTGTCGCTACCAGCATGGGCACCGCAAGCGCATGGGCACGCACCTCAGCGGCCCCTTCAGGGATGGTACACATAAGCTCGAGCGCGGCCAATGCTCGCTCGACCACAGCTCCATCAAGGTCAGGTAGCGCATCCACCACACGCGTCGGTGCACCACACTCTACCGCCACCCGGCGGTTCCCCTCCGCTAAACAAAGCGCGAGGAGGATCTTTGTAGCCGACTTGGCCGAGGAGGTTCGGGTCATATACTGAACCACCTCGTCCACCACCACCACCGGAACCACCACCTCAGCCCCGCTCTCGGGGACAGCATCCGAGGGCGGGTTCGGAACCAATGACTGCTCCAACATATGGAGTGCCGTAATCCGGTCCGAGTCCGATCCGGAGGTCAACCGGAGCTCCGCCATGTGGAAGAGCTCCATGAGGTCAGAAAACTGAAACTCTTGTTTTTGGCCAGTCATCAACGGCGGCGGCGGTGGCGGTGACGGCGGCGAGAGGTCCGGCGGCGGATGAGGAAAGGTAGGCGGAAAGCGCCATTGGGTGAAACTTTGAGAGGTGGAAGAGGAGGAAGATTCCGACTCGGACACTTTAGTCGGGTGGTGGTGGTGCGGTGGCGGAGGTTGTGCAAAAGAAATGGATTTATTGGATGTTTGCGGTGGCAGAAGTGGTGGTTGGAGAGGTAGAGAAGGTGGCAAGTGCGGCGGTGATGAGCAAGGAGTGGTGGGGCTAAGTGGAGATTGAGTACAATGCCTGAAAAATGCACATGAAAAAAGGGAAGAAGAAGTGTTTTTCTTTTGAGGTTCATGATTGTTGTGATGATTATTGTGGTGGCGTGGGTGAGTTGCTCTCATTGTGATAAGAGAGGAGAGAGAGTGGAGGAAGAGAAGGAGAGAGAGTGGAGATGTTTAGTTAGAAATAGGAAGAGAATTGAGAAATCCTAACTCCAAGAAAACAAAGGGTATGGGAGGAGTACGGAAGGAGTGGGGGAAGGATTGCAGAATGCAGGGTGCAGAGGTGTCAGTATAAGTCTGCTTTCATAATGGTGGTGAGAGTTGGGATTGGTGTAAATCTTTTTATACTACCTCTATGCTGTCACTTTTCAATTGTATTCTTTTCACTGTCTTCCAAATTTATCTTTTACCATCCATATAGTTATTCGGTTTCGAATTAAATGCAACAAATCCACTTTTACACATGTCGAGACATTATTTTGACCATAAATATCTATAATTACATATAACTAAAAATTATAAAAATTACATTTTATGAAAGTACGTCACGAGACGAATCTAACAAAATCACACTTGACTATATTTTTCATTATGTACTACCTCCGTTTCTTTTTAATAGTTACGGTTTCCTTTTTAGACCGTTTCTTTTTAATAGTTACACTCTTGCTTTTTCTATATAAGGTAAATTTTCAATCATTATTCCCACTATTGGTCCCCCCCATGTGGTCCCAAATTTTCAATCAGCATTCCCACTATTGGTCCCAACTTTCTCTCTCCTGCCATTTTTTACTGAACTTCTATTCATCGCCCTCAAAGTACTTAAAATCGCCCCAAAAAAAGTTGAAATTACATCTCTAACCTTTTCCTTCTTTTTCCCTAAACCACCACCACCACCCACCACCACCCACCTCACTCCACCACCATCCACCTCCTGCCACCACCACCCCATCGCCACAGCCACCCACCACCCACTGGAAGTCGTCGATTTTTTTTTTTAGGACCATGGAGCGAACGTCCGGCCGGACGTTCGCTCCATGGTGCGAACGTCCGAGCCGGACGTTCGCGCGATGGTCCTAAAAAATTTTGGCGGCCTCCGGGTGGGTGGTGGATGAGGTGGTGGGTGGCGGTGGGAGGTAGGCGATGGTGGTTGGTTGCAGGGCGTGGCAGGTGGTGGTGGGTGGTGTGGAAAAGAGGAAGGGTAAAATAGTCTACAAAAATAAATTTGGGGCGATTTTAAGTAACTTTGGGGCGACGGTTAACAATCCCCATTTTTTATTGTTTATTTGTACTTGTTGATGCCAACTTTTACCTTTATACAGCTTCTCGATCCTACTTTACACATTTTGCCTTGGTTCTAATGAAAAGCAAAGTGAGCTATTAAAAAGAAACAGAGGTAGTATAAATCACAAATCTTAGTCAAAGTGAAAAGTGTGAATAGTGAAAAATGGATTTGTTGCATTTAAGTCGGAATGGAGGAAGTATTTGATTAGTATTCACTCTGTTACTGAGCTAAACGGAATTGAACTGAACTTAATTAAACTGAATTGAACTGGAAATAAGTCCAAAAGAACAGGGCCTTATTAGATTTTTCATTTCCTCAATATACGTTTGTCAATGTACGTTTTGTATCGTTAATATTTTTAATTACATACTCCCTCCGTTTCTTTTTAATCTACACACTTTCCTTTTTGGTCCGCTTCTTTTTAATCTACACACTGTTACTTTTTCTATTTTGGTAACATGTCACATCTACTTTTTCCTCTTTTTCCACCCATGTCATCCACTCTTTAATATTTCAACCCACTTTTTAATTTCTCTCTCTCACTTTTCAATTTCTCTCTCCACCTTTTCAGTTTCTCTCTCATACTTTTGCACTTTTCTCCTTGGTTCTCCCACAAAGTGAAGTGAGTAAATTAAAATGAAACGGAGGGAGTATTAGTAAGAATTATATAAGTTTAATTATTCTCGTGTAAACAAGACCTTACATGACTATTTTTTTCATATATATTGGAATTTTTTTTTGAGGATTTTCTTTGTATATGAATACCTTAATTAGAAATGAAAATTTTAATAATGCACGGAGGGAGTATCCATTAATGAAATTGTAAATCTTGTATAAGATCGTTTTAGAATGAAAATATTATACTCCCTCTATTCCATTTTAATTATCAAAAATTCCATTTAAAAAGTCATAATAGTTGTCAAGTTTTCATTATTAAACAACAAAAATATTTAATGAATGTGACACGAAACTTAATTCATATTGGTCAAATGTAATATAGAAAGTGGAAAACATAATAATAAATAATGTTCTCTTATTTTTTTAATATTCCCAAAATATGACAACTGAAATGGAGGGAAAGGAGTAATTGATTCATTTGGAGCAAAAAGTTATCCTCGTTAAATACTGAATTACTGTATAAAATTTTTATATGAGAATTTTTGTAAATACAAATTGTAAAGAAGTTATAATTGGTATGTACACATTTGAGGTTCTCATATGTTGATGGAAAGTTATGATCAAACTTTCTAAGATTTGACATAAGAAGATGTATAATTTACTGAGAAATGAAGGGAGTAGATTTTTAATAAAGTTTTTTGATTAAAAAAAAAAAAAAAACTCTTACTTGGGGAAGTGCACATTTCCATAAGTTTAATTATTTTGACTACTATACAAGTTCAAAAATCAAAATCATAGAGGGTATGGGAGTAGGGGGGTAGGAGAAGGAAAGTTTGTACTGTTTAATTTATGGTTCTTGTCCTTATTGAGGAGTGCTACTGTGCTAGATTCCCCTCTCATATGTGGTGGCTGATTCATAATAAATCATAATATGGAAAGGACAAACACTTCAATTCTTGCCCTCATCTTGTTCGACATTATCTGAAGTTTCTTTGAAGTCCAGCTTAACTGTCTTTGAAATTGAATGTTTAGTCTACCTTTCGTGGACGATTTTAGACAATTTGGCAATTATGAAGACACATTTGACAAATGACAATCCCTCGAAAAATATACAAGGGAGCATTTTCAGAAGAAATAAAAAAGGGTGGGATAGGGATATGTTTCTCTCAAAATTAACGATTCTAAATCTTATACTGCACAATTTGTGTATCACTTTCAATTTTTTATTGGTTGTTATTATCACTATGCACCTACATTAAATAATTAAAAAATGAAAACATATAATAATCAATCAACAAGAATAAAGCAAACAAATGAAATAGAATGCACTCTTTTATTAGTAAGTTCTACCAAAATTTAAGATGAACCCAATCATATCACTAACCAATTATTTTAATGATTTTTTTTTTTGAAAAGATATATTGTCTTGTGCTAACAGTATTTGGAAAATTTCAATAGTGTTAGCCTCATGCTCTCATGTAAGCCGTCAATCATACACGCATGTGCTCAAGCACACACGAAGGTCACAAATCAAAAGATCGCGATAATATCAAAGAATTACCATTAGATTTCTCACACAACTGTTGCAATACATGGTAACGCAACCCTTAACATAACCTATTTTTAGTATGTCAATTACATAATCGGGAAAATGTTATTGAGCTTTGCTGAACATCTTTGCATATACAAGTAAAAATGTATTTTATCAGTTAAGTAAGCTAATAGAATCATATATAAGCTATTTGCAACAATCTGTAACCAGAGGACTGGTCATTATCTTCAAAAATAAAGAAAATAGTTTTTTTTTTTTTTCTGAATGAAAGAAAATAAAGTTTTTGCTCAAACAAGATAATAGCAAAAATGGAGAATAAATAAGATAACCGGACTTCAAAGAAACTCCAGATAATGTCAACCTAATGAATTTTGATGTCAAAAAGACATGGTGACTTCTAACTACAATTTGGTTTAGCAATGTAACCACAGATAATTTAGTAGAAAAACCCTCCAGTAATTCTAGATTTACAACCACGACGAGCTACCTCGAAACAATTATGCTACAAAATTTGTTAAAAGTTACAAGTGTAAACATGGTTCAAAGAAAATGCAAAATGAGAAAAAGTGCGAAACAAGGGAATCATCTCCACTTATCTCTCAGATCTTTTCGCTCAGACAAGATCCAGGTGACAAAGATTGCTGCAACAAGCACAACAATGGTTAAGAGAAGTAACGCGTAGCTGAAGTCCTCTGTGAGGGAGTCATAAGTTCTTGAGGGAGCAAGGCGGGTCAAAAACAAATCAGCTCCATATGCAAAGACGAGGGTAGTGGACTCTAGCTTGGCCGGTACAGAAAGTAAGCCTCTTAGACCTTCCACTTTCAAAGAGTGTGTGACATAAGACTGCAAAACAAGATGCAAAGGGAACACCAATACTTATTAATATCTGACTAGTAAGAATCGGATAAGCTAAATCACAAATTTAAGAAGAATCTAGAAGAAAATTTTATCGATTATCTGCATGTCTCCAATCAAAACCTCATTAATTCTATTAATACTAGTAACAAAAAGACTGGCTTCTGCAGTATCACTGTCCATTTTCAATTGTCAACTTAGTATTTTGTAGACAGCACAGGGCTTTATATAGATGAATGCTCAGAATATATTCAAGCTTCCAAATATATAGCCATCATGGTAAAAAATTAGCAAATCTTCACTGCCATACGAAAACAAAAATCATTTAAGCCACTCAAAATCCTACATAACATATTTGATATTTCTAAAGCTCAACAGCATAAGAAATTTCAAAAATTGGTTGGGTGGAGAAGAGGGAAAGGAGGGGACTGGGAAGAGAAGAAGGAAGGTGAGGGAAGGAGTGGACTTGCACTTACCTTCAAAATATTTCCAGTATTGAAAAGATTTGGCTTATTAAAAGGGGGTGGAAAAAGGATTCCTCGAATTCCCTCACCTTCCCCGTATTTGGTTATGCGTTAAAACATAGACCTATAACAGGAAAGCACAAAGACCAAGTAATCAACAACCAATGGCAGCAGACAAGCAATACAACATACCTGTGGATTGATAGGTAATGAATCTGTAAGAGGTATGATTCCATCTTCCAATTCAATTGGGGTTGGTTTGGCAGACCGACGAGGATCCAGAAAGCGCTTGTCAAGAGCCAAAACCTATTAATGACATAGCACAGAGTAAGCATAATTAGTCACGCAACGGTTGGATTTAGCCTTAACAAACACGTCAGAACCCAGCCTAACCTGATCCCCAATAGTTCCTATAAGAAGCTGTTTTGATGTTATTCCTT
This sequence comes from Beta lomatogona, assembly GCA_947646795.1. Taxonomy (NCBI): domain Eukaryota; kingdom Viridiplantae; phylum Streptophyta; class Magnoliopsida; order Caryophyllales; family Amaranthaceae; genus Beta; species Beta lomatogona. The sequence goes on from CANSNZ010000404.1 coordinate 63,222, forward strand.
TCGCGGTCAATGTTACAGAGATTGTCTTTACAGAATGGGTGAAAAAATAAGTTTGTGATTTCGTCATTATTTCTGGTCGAGAGTAAGAAGAAACTGGCAAGGTAAGATTATGCTTTCCGATAATTAGCTTCCAAATATTCTTGTTGTCCTGCAGATAATAAGAACATCAAGAAACATGAATAAATGGTGAATTGAGATTGAGAATACAATACAAACTCACAAAGTTCAAACTTTTACCGCTCGGGATTGATCATAGATCTCAATAACTGACATCTCATATCGGTTGGCCCTGAGATTAAAATAATGGTAGACAACCCAGTTCTCACTAAATACCTTCACGAAAAAAGAGGGCAAAAGGAAAGGCACATTAGTAGAGGATTTTAAATTTTTAGGAGAATGAATGACATAGAAAACCACAGAAGACTACTTACTGCACGGACAGGACCCTGTGAACCATGATGCATCACACGGTGTAATATCCTACCAGTCACCATATCTATAAGGTAACAGACCAACCATGACTCATCTGGGGTCACTGATCCAATTTCACCAGCAGCTTTGGGTGCAACAGTAGCAACAAATAATAGATTTTTGGAAATATACTTGTACATCACATTTCGATCTGCCATTACTTTAGCTTGAGTGTGTACCACCTATACAATTAAAGATACAATTTCAATATCCACACCAGATGATCAAAACAAGTAATACAAAGCGAAGAATTGGATATATCAAGGTTGAAATACACAAATTATAGATTAAGCACCTGCCAACAAGTATCTAACAGATGAGCAAACAAAGAGAGCCTGAAATACTAGAGCTCTCACTGCCCACACCTCTGACCATGACATTTGGGAACCAACTATTCAAGCCCCATAAACCCACAAGGTGAATCACCATTTTTTAGCCCAAGTGCATCACAGGAGGTAGATGGGGCCTTCTCACTTACCCATGAAGCAAATGGAAACAGAGAGAAACTACAAAAATAAACATAGTTTTCTTTTCGACTTCCAATTTATCAACAATACCTTTCTACTCTCCACTTTTCAAATAATCCTAACATATACTGATGATCTATGTAGCACGGAAACAGATGGGACTTTGGAACGAATAACGGCAAAGGTGTCGGGAACGAACAGGTTTCCTAGCTACCAACTAACAGAATAGGTTGAATACTTCTTAAACTGAGTCCAGTTCATCTGCTTCTTCACACAACAATACTGACTAACCCTCCAACACATTGCCAGCATTGTATAATTTTCTACTTGCAAAATATAAAAACCAAAACCCAGAAAAACACAGAAACATGATAACGCGACTCTAAAATCATTTCAGCCGTCCAGTTAAACCATTTCAGCAGGCCAACCAAAAACATTAAGCAAAAGCAGATAAAACTGCAAGGCAAACATACCTCACTTGCTTTCCTAGCAACAGTTGCAATGATCTTTTCCGAGTCTGAAGGAATTATAATTGACCACAGATCCCTTGAGCTGAAGCAAAATTCATCAACTAGCTCGCTCATGCAATTGCTCTTTAATGTGTGTCCTCTCAATATGTTGTTTTCAGCATCAACAGAGTACCAATACACATTAGAATATTCTCTCTCAAAGATGGCAGCAGCTTCAGGTGTCTTAGGGTATAAATGCACATTGTTAACTGCATCAACTATTAGATGAAGACGCTTTTCTGTTGAATCTGCAAATGGCAATGGAATGACATCGACAACAGAATGGGTTATTCCCAAAGAGTTAAGTTCCTTCCCCAAGTAGGTGTCAACAATTGAAAGAATGCCAGGCGCATCAATTTGATTTCCACAGCGGCCAACAACTAGAACAGCTGGATTCTCATCCATAGCATGATGATGAGGAACCTGCCACTGGTACAGGTTAAGAGCGACAGGGTTTTCACATGTGTCAGACTTTCGCAAATTAGGCAAAAAAACGGACCAAACAACATGTCCATCTCCAGTATGCAATGCATAAACTTTCCCTGCTTTAGTCAGCACTATTAGCAACTTCCTAAAGCCATTATGATCTCGGGTCAACTTGCTCTTTTCGGAACTTTTTAACCTCAATGCCTGAATGGCAGCCACATCTTCAGGGCTTGCAAGTATCAGAGTCCCTTTAAGCTTCAACAAGTGTCCCTATGTCATGAGAGTCAATCAGCAATACAAAACAGGTGGAGACAAATCTAACAAACATTTGACTGCACAAGAATTGTGAAACAACATTTGCGAGGACGCCAACAGAGTCTGCTGGCACTGGCAGGCTAATAGACGAGACTATTAGGTTACTTTTGTGTCTATTAAAGTCCACCATCACTATAAATATAGAATTCCTTCATTCATGGAGGTTTCTTTTTAGGGAAAGCAAGAAGATATATAAATACTAACTTCTCAAAGAGCTCATTTATATAAAACAAAAATGACAAAGGACGAGGAAAGAAACTATATACTCCTCTTGAAACAAAAGTATTTGATCCAATTGAAAATTTACACAGATGAAGAGAAGCTGGTAACAACATATAGCAATAGCTTTAGTGGAATAGTGCATATAATGTATAGAGAAACTCGTTAGATATCTCATGCAGTATTAAAGCATCCAAAAAAGGACATGAAAGATATTGTGAAATGGAAGCAGTATATTTTTCATCTTTCTCTTTCTTATATGGGTTGCGAATAAGAGGGAACTGGCAGTCAAAGAACGAGGATTAAACACATAAAATCTCCACATATGGGTTGCTCCACTATATACTAATTCCATAGTAGAACAAGTGATTTCCCTATTCATCTGTCCTACTTCTACACCCCAAAAAGATAAAGGCCCATCGAGCTCAATTATGGAGACCCTTTTCTCCCCCTTCCCTTCAATACACTACTATCACAGTATCACCCTCATTAAACAGAAGTACAGAACAGCCTGACCTGAACAAAAATTTCCTCAAATATCACGGAGTGGTCTCAAATTTGTGGGTATCTTACCACAGCAATTAGAAAGACATAATTAAACAGGACTAAACACAGTGATAATTATCCAATTTAAGATTAGCTCAGTCAAAATTAATTGTTCAGTGAATCAAATGTCAAAATCAGTCATTTGTAAAATTATATTGTCCGTTATTTCATAAGGGACTACGGGTTGAACCAAAACAAAATAAATTTTAGTAGGAGTGATCCGTTGGACATAGTGAAAGAGAATGTCCATGAAACTAATTCATTCACCACTTATCCACTACATTCAATTGTCAGCACAAAACAGCAACAGAAGTGCATTATCATAAAAGCAGTGCAAAAGTAATAAAGTATCGAATGAGTTTTATGCTAACCAATTACAAGAATAATCACTCACTTCCTTTATACTGCCACAACTAGCCCTCAATGCACAAATATACATCAACTTTAAAATGCATACCTTCAGCCACTCAAGAAGACCCTGCTCTACTTTGGCAACTGATACACCTTTCTTTTCCAAGGGTAGCTCTGAAGTTGTTACATCTACAATGGAAGCAAGTCCATCTTCTCTGCTCCAAACACTATTGCCTTGTTGCAATAATAATAAAGAGTGATCTTCCATAACAACCAATGCTCTAAAACCATAAGATCTGTCGGTTCGTAGATAATTGTTTATAAAAACCTTCTGAACATGCCCTCGATTGTGATCAATCTCAATGCTTTCTTTCAGGAGATCGGTACTATAATAATGACCGACCTTCACAGTGAGATGAATTTTGGAATTTCCTTGCTGAACAATTCCAAAAGCTTGCTGCTCTTCTGTGAAAGCAATGGCATCACTGACAGCTGCAGAATCCTCGATTTTGTCCACAACCTCGACCTCGCTTTTGTCATTCACTCTTAAAAACATTGTGTATGAATTGCACTTTATGGCGAACATCCCTTCCAATTTTAAGGGTAATATGGCTGCTCTTCCAGAAAATTGAGGAACAAGATCTTTTATATGCACCTTCTGCAAACTGATTTTCCCATCTTTTAAGCTTATTATAACCAGTAATGTCCGATGAGCATCCAGAGCTACTAATGTCTCACTGGAAACAAGAGATATTTCCCCAGAGAAGCCTCCAGGAAAGTCCACAACATCTTGCTTGAGCACCTCACCAGTTTTGATATTGATTCCATATGCATGTAACTTAGAGGAGCCTGAATATCCTACAGCATACATGACATCACCGCTGACAGGCTTGATAAGCTGTTGAAGCTCCACACTGGCCAAAAAAAAAAGGCATGTGAAACATATAGCTAGATACAGGGGCTCTTAGACAGTTAGGTATAAACAAATCAAACTAGGTAAATTTCTCAACCTTTCTAATTCCATATCCCATAAACTTGCTCCATCTACACTTGAAACTGCATGGAGAAAACCATTACTATAAACAAGAATTACATTATCACGCTCCACCTTCAAATCAATCTGCATGACAGTGCCCAGTGAAATTCATTAGTGATATGGTATTTAATGCGTAAGAGTATCAAATTGTTTGGAGCAGTTAAGACGATCAAACTTCAAACCAGTTGAAAAACAATTCATGGATAAAAGCAAAACACTATTAATCAGCAAGCTAAGTTTGTCCAGGCAGTAACATATACAAAGAAGGAAAACTTCCATGCTACGAGAAATTTATCTATATCCAGATATGATATGCAACTACACTAGACAGCAACAATTATTTCTTTGACAAATAATCGAGGAAGTTATGACCAACCACTGTCAACAAAGATGATTCTGAGGGTTTCTTGCCAGCAAGGAATGACTCCCACACCATCTGCCCGTCGGGAAGGTTCCATGCTCTAATGATGCTTCCCTCTGATGATAGTGTAATGACATCTGACCCAAAAACAATAACAAATACATATATTAATTAATGCGGTTCCTGTTCGACACCAGTAACATAATAAATTGCACACACGCTTTCTCCTTTTCTTTTCTTTTTCGATTTTGGAGGTGTTGCACTAATTTCTTGATGACTACCAGAAGGCGAAACACTAAACCATCTCAGAGGATGGACTCTTGGGTCCAAATCTCAAGAACTTTAACATCAAAATGCCCCCCCCCAAATTAGTTAGTGAAATCCCAAAAAATACTGCTGCTCAAAGATTGCTCGAATTAAAAAAAGGTTGGACTATTTGACTACCTAAAACATACGAACTCGGATTCTACATTCGGGTAGAAGTCCCCAAACACACAGGCAAAAGCTTTTCCTCCACAATTTCTAAACTCCAACCCCAAGACAGGACAGCAAAGTGTAAAGTCAACATCAACAACAAATTTCAGTTAAGTTCTCAATAACAAATTACTTCTCACAGTATCATCTCATCTAATCAACCTACTGCATAAATTCCTACTTCAAATGTGATACATTAGTCAACATCATAAGAATCCGAGCTCCGAAATTCCACTAACCTATCCACAATTGATAATCTAGAAAACATTACACAAACATTCTTAACAGCTTCAATCACAATGTAAAATAATATAATATACTCACATTTTCCAAGCGCGATGTCAATGTGATCGATTCGATCGTTCTCCCCAAGCACATGCCTCCAAACTTTCAACAACAACACAAAAATTACAATAAAAAATCAGAATCCAAATTTCAACAATTGCAGAAATCATAATTCAAACAAAGATAAACATAAGAACAATTTAAAAAAAAAAAACTTACAAATCTCGCCTCGACGAAGATCGAGAGAAGCGATGATACTCTCTTCAGTAGAAACCACAAGCCTTTTCCTTCCTGCCTTTTGAGTGTGGAAAATAGCTTGTTTTACTTTCCCTAAGTATTGCTGGTGCCTGCAATTTTCGCAAAACAATGAATTTCAGTGAAATTAAAAGGAAAGGATGTGAAGTGAGTTGAATCAATAGAACTGAAAGAGAGGAGAGAGAAAGTACCAATCCATGAGGCCAACTTGATCTTCATAGAGAGAGAAAACGAGGAAAGAAGAAGAAAAGAAGAGTAAGAAGAGAAGAGAAACCCTAATCGCCATTGCCATGGCGACTAAGCTCTTACGTTGAAACCTCTCGAGGAGAGAGAAAGTTGAGGTAGAGATCTGGTTGGGGTTGAGCACTTTCAGAAGAAGTCAAGAAGGGAAGTTTGGAACTCTTTTATTAAGCTTGGGCAGTCTTGCAACAAACGTTGTGCGATATTTTGGATCGATGCACTGTGTGTTAACATTTGGCTTTCAACTTTCAAGTAGGTGTTTATCGGTCGAGTCGAGTTGAGCCCGAACTCTTGTTAGCTTGAGTCGTGTTCATTTAGGTTTATTCGAACTCGAGTCGAGCTCGAAACTTGACGAACCGAATTGTGATCGAGACGAGTCGAGAAGAGATGAAAGTCGAGGTATAGATATGATTAGAGTTGAGCACTCTAAAGAAGAGAGTTTGGAACTCTTTTATTAAGCTGGGCAGTATTGTAAGTTGCGACAATTAAAATAGTGAATGTGTTGTGCGATACTCACTTTGGATTGACTATTCGATGCACTATATGTTAGCACTAGCTTTTAAATCTGTGCAAACATACAGGTACAAGCTAAGGATTTATTTAACAAAAATAGTGGTTGTGGACTTGTGGTGTAGTCATTTGTTGTTGTATTAGTTGTTGGCGGTTAGTGATCTTAGTTGTTTTAAAAACAATTATTGTTTAGTAAAATTGAATGTTTGCTTACAAAAATAACAAAATTAAACATATATTTTAGGATGATTGTTTAATGGCTACAAGCCTACGACAAAACTATAGCCAGTATAATTGTTGAAATCTTAGCCTTTTATTTTATACACTATCATGTCCATTGATTTAATTTGAACAATAAAAACACGGAAAAAACGGAGAAAAAAATATTTTCTTCCTTTGGAGTATTAAATTGAACACTATTGACTTTTTTAATTTGGTAAGATGATGATCCCTTGCAAATGGAGTGGAATTTGCGAATTCCGCCTTTGCAAAGGGAAAGAATCAAACCCCTGTCACAGGGGTGGAAGGAGAGCCTTCAACAAACCAGGAAAAACCTTGATTTTTGAGCACTATTGATATACTTCATATCTTCAGTATATATATTTTTTATATTAAAGGTTATAATTAATTTTTTATACTATATGGGACATTGTATTTTCTTTTCTCTTAAGCACTATTCATGTTATATTTAAAATTGTGAATGGCGTGCTTAAATGAAGTGTTAATATATGTGTCCCAAAATGAATGCAACAACTTGACTTTCAAACTTGTTATTAATGCATAACTAGTTATTAGGCCCGGGCTACGCCCCGGGTAAGGAAAATTTTTATTTATCAATATTATAATTTAAGATGATAACACTAAATGTTATTTGGTCTAGTGGTTAAGACTTTAGTATATGTTCTTGAAGTCTCGGGATCAAACCCTATACTATGCAATTTCTAATTTTTTTTATTGTTGTGGATTACATGAAGTAAAACTCCCTAGGGAGAGCACCACGTGGCACAGTTTCTTGTTTAGGTACGCCTTTTAATATATTAGTATAGATTTTGACCATCGACATAATCAATAACAAATTATAAAAAGAATTATACTCCCTCTGTATCTTTTATCTTTCCTACTTTAATGGTCCGCGTGTGCTGATGCACTTATTGGACCTTAATATCTTTCATTACCTATTACTAAAAATTATAATGATTGAACATAAATAAAGTACTCATTGAGACGAATCAAACAAGACCCTACCATTACTATATTTTTCCTTATATATTGAGAAAAATTTAGAAGATATCTCTCTAATGGGGAATAATATCAAGATTTCAAGTGAGAAAGATAAAAATATACAGAGGGAGTATATTCAAATTCATTTATAAAATCTAACCCTTTCTTTCATATGAACACGGGTTTATATATATTAGAAAAAAGTGTTATTCGCGCAAAAGTCATTTTTTGCATTTACCTTGAGTAATAGTAGCAATGTTATATGTTACGTGTGTTGAAAGTTTGAGAATTTACAAAATATTTTTTAAGAGTTTTCCGCACATACATCTCACACATGTCTCTCCTACCTCGTCCTCCTAGTATGATTTGTTCTAAAAGCCTAACACTTGGATCCATATAATAAGATGGTCTAATTCTTCATAATGATAGGAATTTTCTAGACATAGGGGCTCTCCCTTCTCTCTAGAAACCCTAAGCCCCAAATTTCAGAAATTTCTCTAAGCCGCCGCTCTCTTTTTCCTCTTTCCCCTCAGATTTAGCTTCTTCCATCCTCTTCCATGGCTATATAGTCCTTTGTTGGCCATTTCTCTTTGTCCTCAGTCGGACTCCTTCTTCTAATCTCTCCATTTCTCCTTTCTCTTTTCGTTTTTGGTGGGCCTTCGCTTGGCTGGCGATTTTCTCGGGTTTGCGAAGCCAGCGTCTTCAGCGTCAAGGCTTTCTTTGGGCAGCGATGGCGGTGGAGATTTGTTCGTCGGCTTCGGGTGAGGGTTCGCTGCTGGGTTGCGGGCTACGGGCTCATCTCCTGATTTCCACCCTAAGTCGTCTTCCTGTCAGTAATTTGGGTATGTTCTCTTGGAGGATTTAGGAGCCAATTATGTTTCAGTGGAGTTTGTTTTGCCCCCCTTGTCGGGTTCAAGAAGGTGTCTTCGGGCGAGCTTGGGGTGAAGGCTCTTTTGCCGCGGCGGAGCTTTCACTTATGTTATTTTGAGCTCCTTTATCTTCTTTCTGTTAACTTGAGATTTGTAACTTGTAACATCCTCCGGGATGTTTTAGGTGGTGTTTCATTGTAGAGACACCGCCTAGTTTTCTTTCCTGATTAAAAAAAATATATATAATAAGATGGTCTAATAGTGATACTATACCCTTTTAAGTTTTAACCTTAGAAGTACATCACAATTGTCAATGTCAGTTCATCCTTTCCATATAAACCACTCAACTTGTATTGTATGAGTCACGTCTTGGTCAATATCTCCATTATTTCCTTGTAGAAACGACTTGGGCTACTCTCAATTAACACTCACTTACGGGAAACTCCTTATCATCTAATGCTACTACATCCTTGATTGAGGACTCATTCTCATTATTAATTTTGCATTCCATGTACTCATTTTAGTCCGAGTATTCAATTTAGTCTGAACCCTTAAGATTCTCATGGTTGACCATGTCACTTCAATTCTGCTTGAATCTCATCTCTAGACTCTAGTATAGTCCAGTACTAATACAATCATTTGCAAACAACATAAACCATGTATCTCATCCTTGATATTTCATTTCAGTTAATACTACTTCGGCGAGGAAAGACATCACATACATGTGATATATATATAGTACTACAGTAATACAAAAACTCTCTATTACTTTTCCCATGTTCTAACATTTCGATACACAACCTTAATTAAGCTAATAAGATTTACCTTACATATACACTCAAAAGAGAAATGGAATAATTCAAAGAAAAAAGGGGAGGGAGTAGTATAAACTATAACTTGAATCTATCAAACTCAACGTTGAGAAACTAGAAATGTGAAACTATCTCATCAAATCTGAACTTTAAGTCTTTAACGAACGGAGCATCTAAACTTCAAGTCTTTAACGAACGGATCATAGCTAGCTCCATTGACAATAAATAAATGTAGTAATGTCAAACTATCAATATCACAAGAGATACAATTAATAAATGGAGTACAGTAGTTTATGAAAAATCAAAGTTGACACTTCAACTCCCCATATTATGTCATCAACTATGTGCTGACCATATTATGTCATCACATCCATTTAGAGCATTTACTTCTTCATTTTTGGACCATGTTGGTAAAAGTAGTTATTCTAAAGGAAAAATTCACAAGAATAATCCAAACTATTGAGTGTCTTCTCAAATTAATCCCAACTACGTGTTATTCTAGTATAATCCATACTTTGGGGGTGGTCTTCCCATTTTGCTCCGTTAACCTTTTGTAACCTGTTGCAGCAGGTAACCTTTCTCTCACTACCACCAACCATCTCTTCCACTTGGTGTCCACCGTCGAAATCCATCACCACCCCTCCCCTCCCCAAATACACCACCACGGCACCACCCCCTTCCCCTCCCGAAATACAAGGACCACCCCACCCCTTCCCTCCCCAACTACACCACCACGGCACCGCCCCTTCCCCTCCGTAAATACATGACCACCCCACCCCTCCTCCTCCCCAAATACACCTCCACGGCACCACCCCTTCCCCCTACCGAAATACATGACCACTCCACCCCTCCCCTCCCCAAATACACCACGGCGGCACCACCCCCTCCCTCCCCCAAATACACGACCACCCCTCCCTCTCCAAATCCACCACACCCCCTCATCATCAATCATCTCTTTACCTTTGTAATTCAACAACAACGAGTATCACGACAAGAAGAAACTTGATCGCCCGAACAAGAGGGGGCTCGGTGGTGGTTCACCGGGTGCCGGTGCTTGCGGTGCCGAGGTCCGTGATGGTGATGGGAGCGGCAGCGAGTCCTGGGTGGGTGGGTGGGTTTGCATATGGGTTGGGCGTGGCGGGGGTGTAGGTTCGCGGGGGGTGGAGAACGCGTGATCTGGGGGGTGGGTGGGTTTGCGAGATGGGTTGGGCGTATGGGTGTGGCTAGATGAAGGGGGTGGTCAGGTGGTGGGTAAGAGAAGCAGAGAAAGAAAGGGTGAAATGAAAGAAAAAAAAAACAGAAATTTGTTTTTTTAACCTGTTTAACAGGTAGCTGGTCATATGGGATCATTTTGAGAAGAAGTACCATGAAGTTGGGATTATACCAGAATAACACGTAGTTGGGATTAATTTGAGAAGACACTCAATAGTTTGGATTATTCCTGTGAATTTTTCCTATTCTAAATAATTTTGGGGTGTGCACCGGTTCAAGTCTGGATCGGAATCAGCTGGACTGGAATCTGATTTTTTTTTGAAACGAGATCGGATCGGAATTTTACTCGTTCGGTCCGGTTCTGATCCTGTTGGATCAGAATCTGTATTTTTTATCTGATTTAAACATATATATAAATTAGATACATTAAAATTTAATAATTTTAATAACAATATTCATAAAGGTAATAATAGTAAGTTTTTAACTTTCTAACTTTCTACCTTATTAACTTTTTCAACATATAGATTTATTTTTACTAAAAAAAAAGAATTCCGGTCCACCGGTCCGAATCAGACCGGGAACCTGGAATCGGGATTTTCTGTGGATCGAGGACCGGACCAGAATCTTCGGTCCGGTCCGGTCCAAATTCCAATCCCACCCTAGTCTTTGCACAACCCTAATTCTAATAGTTGTTAATTATCACAATAATTGTTATTTGATAATTGTTATAATAATTATACTTTCTCCGTTCTGTTTTAAATGAAACGTTTGTTTTTTCACGCAACCCAACACACTTCTTTAATCATTAATATCTTTAGTTGTGTACACGTAAAAAATATAAAAAAGTTATAATTTGATAGTATGCATCGAGACGAATCTAGCAAGATCCCACTTGACTATGTTTTTCTTTATATAATGACGATAAATTGTAGTCAAAATTGATCAATAAATAGTGTCATTTCACCCAATGTTTCATTTAAAACAGATTGGAGGAAGTATAATTTTATATAGTTATGAGTAATTAAATAGAACAATATATTTCTTATCTAGCTCCTCGGAGTGCCCGTTAGCGGGTTCGTTAGAAAAATGACAAAATTAAAATATATTTTGTTATCTCAACCTCAAATTTTTTTTGTTTAACTTTTCTAAAACTATACTTTAAAAGTTATCTTCATTCTTAAACACTATCTTACCAGACACTAATTTTCATGATCAATAGTATAAATTGCAGCCGAACACACCCGTAATCAACCGGTCAAAATCCACTATCTTACCACCCATAACTTCCCGTTTCATTGGGCACTCAAGATCTAAACCTTTGTTTCTTGTATAATTAACTAAATGGAATTAGTCACTAGATTTTGGATAGTAACATTTTTCTTTCTAAAGTCTTTGTTCTTAAATTGATGTAAAATTTTCTTCCTTCTAAAGTCTTTAACCTTTCTTTCTTTTGATTTTTTCCCCCTACTTACAAAATTGCATCTCTGAAGATTCTCTGGGGGCATATAAATGCGATAACCTTCTTCCAGTTTTTCCACTTTCTCTCTCCTCTTTTCACGATAATAGAGATCTTGAACACTTCCACCTTTTACTCCCCATAATCTCCACTCCAAAACCATCTTCAATACGCCCCTATTTTGTTGTCAAAGTAAAAACAAAGAGCTACTCACTGTTTTTGAGCAGAAAAGCAGGAGAATTTAAGCACATTTATTGGTAACGGTAATTCAAATTCCTGCTTTAATTTGATGCCAAAGTTAAATTCTTTGAATTTTATGCTCATTTAAGCATCTGGGTGTTGCTTAATTTTTGGTGGGATTCTTTATAATATGAGTTTATGTTAATGGGTTGTTACTTTTTTGCTGTTTAGTCTCGATCTATTGCTTAAATTTTCAACTTCTTTGAGCTAGATCTTCATGGTATGTTATTGGATGACTTGGGGTAAATTTCAAGTAAAAATAAACTGGACTTTTATGCTCCAAAAGTTTGGGAAATGGGGTTTGAGCATGGATTATAATGCTGCTGTGCACTTGAGAAGCATGCTGGAAGAAAGTGTTTGATGTGAATTGATTGCAGCATTTGAGTGAGAATCTGATCATTTTGTGGGGAAATACCAAGTGTTCCTAAATTTGGATGTTCTTTGAGAAATAGCTGCCTGTTTGTTGAAGGTAAACTAGATTTGTTCAAATGGCTTCTATTAGAAGAACACTTTCTCCTGTTCCCCGTCCAGGTTCGAGATCGAATGGGGAAGCCTGCTCAGTGGCGTCCCCGTTATCCAAATCATCTTCAGTTGTGCAGAACCCTTTACAGCCTAGTGGATTATCATATTCATCTTACAACTCATTAGAATATGCATTGTATAGAATGCATAATTTTATCCTTGGTTTGTTCTCAAATAGATCATCGCGTTCTTTAGATAGATCGAAACCGAAATGGCAAGTCTGGAAGAGGGCTCTCCTACAATTCTTAGTCTGTTTCTTGGTTGGGGTCTTCCTTGGATTGACTCCTTTTGGTTCCACAAATTTTCCTGGAAGAATCATGCCCCAGCATCAGAGACTTTTCTTTGACATGATCCCTTCTGCAGTCAGATATTCGTCTTTCAGTGCCAGAAATGTTTCCGCTGTAGATGATGCCCATTTGGAAGATCATGTTTCTATAGGCGAGAGGCCGGATATTGACAATACTACCTCGCAAGAGCTACAGCAAGGGTCAGAGGAGCAGATGGAAAAGATGTCCAGTGAAACGCTTTCTGTTAAACCATTCATTGAGGATCCACCGTTGGAAGTTCGCAAGCTCTTGATAGTTGTCACTCCTACATATAGTCGGCCATTTCAAGCTTACTATCTCAATCGGTTGGCACAAACATTGAAACTTGTCCCACCACCTTTGTTGTGGGTTGTGGTTGAGATGAACTCTCAATCTACGGAAACAACAGAAATTTTGAGGAAGACTGGACTTATGTACAGACATCTAGTTTGCGACAAGAACGTAACAGATATGAAGGACAGAAATGTTCACCAGAGAAATGTGGCCTTGGGACACATTGAAACACACCGTCTTGATGGAATTGTCTATTTTGCAGATGATGCCAATGTTTACTCTGTAGATCTATTTACACAACTGAGGCAGATAAGGTAGCTACCTGTTTCATAATTGCCTTTTGTGCTTTATGTTCAATATCTTATGTCCATTTACAGCATTTAAGGTTGATTATCTACATGTTTTTCTTTCCTTCTTAGTTTTAATTGATAACACTTATGAGTAATGATTACATCATCTCATGTAATCTGTTCTGCCACTATTTCTTTTGAAATTTGCTTTTTGAGACCTTGGTCACATCACTAAGAATTCTAACTGGCTCATCATAATTTCATAATCATCCTCAACTCTACCCACTTTTCACCCTTAGCTTTAAATTATATTTTGTGTCCTGGCTAGTTGGCTCTTGCAGCTTCAATTTGTGTATAGAGGACAAACAACTCACTCCTCTTGCAATATGTATCAACCTTTCTCCACCACCAAGCTTAGTAGATGTAATTGTCATTGTAGGTCAAAATTATACATGAAATGTATGATTGTCTTGCTTGGCCAGCTTATGATGGAAATTTATATTAGAGTAAGTGACAAGTTCTTATTATAGCAATGACTACATCCCAGTGATGAGTGATGAGGTCTGTTAGCTAAGGTTTGGTCTCACTGTAAAGATTCACAACCCTACTTTAGAAAAAAGGCTATTTTAGATAGGTTTAATTAGCAAGCATTCATTCAAAGCACATACTGTTACGAACTCCTCTCTTTTTAAGTTGTTTTGATCTACTTGTTTTCCCTTAGGAAGGTCGCAACTGTGCTCGTTCATGTGCCATTAACACCTATAGCAATTGTCCAGTTCTTTTAAGTTATGTCGGAAGCAGAAACGTGTTATTCTTTCCCATCATGTTTAATCTTGAAAGATTTGGTGGGTCGTCTTTTGAGTTCTGAATAGCTTTATTCGCTATTGTTTTCTCTACCCGGAATCAGAATTATCCCAGTTAGATTTTAGAGCAAAATCAGTTATCTGGCTGTGGTACATGAGGATATTGAACCCTGATATACCCTAGCTGATATTGCCTTTCACTTTTTGTTCTTGAACATGTGTGTATTCTACTTGAAGGAGTTGGAGAATGCAAATATAAAAAAAAGAAGATTGATGTATTTTTCTTCGGGCTATATCACCAACGTAGCGGTTCTTATAAAGTATTTGGCTGGCATTACTTTCTAGTGGTTATCATTGTGTTTGATGAAAGTGAAACCATCATTGGCGTTTTAGTCTTGACTACAATTAGGTGTCCAAACTCCTAAGTAGTTGTTTGAATTCTCTTATTCCTGTAGGTCAGTGAGTCAGCAATTTTCAAGACCTCCAGCCTTTTTCCATTAAAGCAGCTATATCTACAAAAGCAAGACCCATTGCACAAGCATATTCTGCTGTAACAGATTTGCTATGCAGCACCTTAGTTGTGCTGTAGGAATCCTTGTTGTCAATCTGCCTTGAACTGTAAACCAAAAGAAAAAAGAGACTTTGACAGCAAATGAAGGAGACTCTAACTTCAGGTCAATTCAAACCCCAGGCAATGCCAGATTTTTGTTTATTTAGAAGTAGACATATGTTTAAGGAGTAAAATTTGGAATCACTAATTTCTTCCTTAATAACTCGGAACGAATTGAGGTCAGATGGTATGATACACTTCTTATCCTAGAATCACAAGATGAGTTCATGATCTCAGAGTTGCATGCATATCTTTCTTAAGGGAATACCTAGAGATAGGCCAAGATGATTATTGATTGGACATAAATAGGTGGTTTAGGTCTTACCTGAGGATTTGTCAACCCTTTTTGGATGAGCTTCATTATCTGTTTGCTGATGAAGATTGTTTAGTCCGCTTGTCTTCATAGAATCTGTTCATAAAGCTCAGTTTTGGGTTCAATTTGACCAGCTATCAATTCTTTCCAATTTTGAACTGATTCATAGTGTGCAAACTGATAAATAATAGCATAAAATCGTGAATTGTCATAGTTTTGAATTTTTATTTGTTTGCTTGATGCCTGCCGCATGCCTGACCACGTGGCATCTATCATCTCCACATGTATTTGATATCAGTGGTGAAGTTTATACTTGTTAAGTATTTGACACTCTTTGATCAGTTTCTTTGTATGTGTGCACATTACATTATAGTTTGTCACCGGAGGCATCACGACAAAATTTGAAGTGTTCTTTACTGCTCCGGATAAATATATCATGAGTAAATAATTACTTTATCAAATAAATTGGTTTTTCATTTTGGTGGTTAGATGACCGAGTACTGTGCTTCCTTATGTTTATGAATTATACCTCCAAATGGTCTTTTGTGAGAAGGCTCTAAGGAAAAAAAACCACTGTATATGCTCTTTTAATGAAGCAAACATTATATGGGGAGGTTAGGTCTTCTGGTGTTTACCCGTGTCCGGGTGAATTTGAATGTCATTTTCCTTGTCTTGGCTTACTAAGTTAATGGACGAACAATGATTATAATTTTTCTGGATACCCTCTTGGTCGAAATGTGCAATGTTCCTTTTTTTTTTCTTCTGTAAATTAGATCTGTAACAGCTAGTTCTGTACTTCTGTTGGTGAAGAGGTCCAAAGCTCTTGGCAGTTGATCTAGCATTTGCTAGGGGTTTGACTCAATAAGAATGTTATAAATGGTACATTTTTTAATACTACTTATAACTTATTATGTCTTTTCTAATGCTAGCTCGCCTCTAATGCTTTTTGATTCCCTGGTATATGATCCCAGGAGATTTGGGACTTGGAAACTGGCCACACTGTCAGTGACTCGAGGTGCACTTTTTCTTGATGGTCCTGTGTGTAACGGGAGTGACATAATTGGTTGGAAGACTCGTGAAAGGACTCGAAGATTTCATGCTGATATTTCTGGTTTTGCTTTCAATAGTACCATACTATGGGATCCAAAGAGATGGCACCGCCTTACCCTTGAGCCTATTCGGCAGCTTGACACTGTGAAAGAAAGATTTGTGGTTGGTTTCTTAATATCTTGTTGCATACCTTATCTTGGAAAACTAGCAATTATCACCCCTTTTAGCCGGAAAGAATTTATATTCTCAAAGCGGTGCAGCTTTGTGCTTGCAAGAAAATGTGAAGTTGATCTCAATTATTATGATATTCCACTCCCCAATGTGGATCTCTTACTTAAATTGGGCATAATTTTTTAATAGAATACCAATCTATAGAAATCGGAAGTCCTGTATATACTTCTCAGTCCTCACTATAATTGGTTTCCAGGAGTTTCTTCTATGTAAAGAAGGGTAGGGTCAAAATCAGATATTTTATCATGAGAAATGGGGTTTTGCATCTGGCATTTCGTGTGTTTTATTGAGTGTGAACTTTTTTGCCGATGAGGAAATTATTCAATTGCTTGTAGAGGGCTAAGGCATCTTTTTACCCATTTTGTATCCTCAGGCGAGTAAATTCATTGAGCAAGTTGTGGAAGATGAGAGTCAAATGGAAGGATTGCTAGAAAATTGCTCAAGCATCATGGTGTGGCGTCTTCCCCTTGAATCATCTTCCTCCTCTTATCCTTACCAGTGGTCAATAAGCAGGGATATGGAGAAGCACCTTTCAACTGAAGTAGTCTGATCAATCTGAAGGGAAAAGGTACAAGAACTTCCTACATTCTCTGTTTAACTGTAATTAGTTTGACACTAACAGACAAAAGGCAATGTCCGAGAAAAACACAAATGGCTTTCTGAATGCTTGATTGTCCAAAATAACTAGTTATACTGCAACTGGATTGATGCTTTATATTGTTCTAATTATCCAGGCTTTTTCCGAGATCCCTACTCTTGTTTTACTTTTGCGATAACTCCAAGCACACACCGCTTGGCTCCTGAGAGTCTCGGACTCGTGAGTCTTGGCTCTTGGGCATGTACCTAATGCTTTCTCTAAAATAAGCCCTAAGCACTGATAATACTCTTTAATATTCTTAGATGTGCACAATCTTTGACTACCATTATTATGAGATCTCTTAGGATTTCGGCTCCTATGTTTAGTTGCTCTGGACAAAGACCATCAGCTACTGATCTACCAGAATTTCTGAAACACCAACTTCCTGACCATGAGCAAAACCTTGTTTATCATGGCAGTTGAAGTGATGAAGGAAACTGATGTTTGTAGATACTAAGGGGGCGTTTGGTTTGGGGTTTTTAGGAAAGGGTACGGGAAACAAATAGGTTGATTCCCTTGTTGTTTGTTAGCACATTTTAATCATTCTCTTTACCCTCCCCTTTCCCCCAAACTCCTCTACTTTCATTACCCACACCCCCCCAAGGTTTCACTTATCCTTTCCCTCCTCTACTCCATGGTCACTTTGACCAATGATTGACCACCACCCCAACCACTAGAACAACCACCCCAACCACTAAACCACCACACCAATTACCCACCCACTACCCCAGCCACCGACACCACCTCTCACCGCCACCCTCACCACCACCCTGTCCAGTGTCCACCGAAACCACCACCCACCGCCGGAACCGCCACCCCCATTAACGAAAATACCACGGCGCCACTACCACCCACCCAAAGATCCCCCAACACTTCTTCAAACCCATAACCTTACAAACTAAAAAAAATTAAGAGTAAAGATGGATAAATATCTTTTCTTATGGTTTTAGATGTTAAACTCAACTATAAAAACTCTAGATCTAGAGTTTTCATGGTTGAATTTGACTTAAAAACCTCAAATTTCACCTTTAATGGTGGTGGAGAAGGAAAAGAAAAAAGGGGTGGTATGGGTGTTGTCGCCGGTGGTGTGGGGAGGCGGTGAGGAGGGGGGAGCCTGCCGGCGGTTAGAGGAGGCGACGGAGGTCAGCGGTGAGGGAGGCGGCAGACCGGCATCCAGCTGCACTAGAGAGAGAGGGGTAGAACATGGTGGAGAAGAGGAAGAGGGGGTTTTTCAATCCAAACAACATTTTTAAACAAAGGGTTTTCCTTTCCTTTCTCCTTGTTTCTCTTTCTTAAACCCTTTCCCTTTCCCCTTCATAAACCAAACGCCCCCTAATAGTTTTCGATTTGAAGTGCATTTACATAATACATATAATACTTCCTTTCTGCCGTAACTATTTTCCTGAATACTACTTCCTCTATTATATTGTTCATTGCAACATTTGCTTTTTGGTGATTAAACTTCAAACTTTGACTGCATTTTTCTACTAATGGATGAAGAAAAGAATATTAACATGTTGGATTTTTTTAAAATCATCATAACTTATATTTTCAGAATACCATTTTTTTAGTATTATGTAACTAACGGTATTAATGGTCAAAATGTGTTGGAGGCCGTCAAAAGACCAAAAGTTGAAACTAACAAAAAATGGAGGAATTATTTTGTAACGTCTCATAATTATCTTCCTGACGTGGGTCCCACTTTCTCTTCCTCCTTTTTGTCTCTCCATCCCACCAACCATTCTCGCTCACAATTCTTATTTCTTAGACTTTCTCTTACTATTTTTCCATCCTCTATCCACTATTCTTTTTTAAAATTCATATTTAAGTACATTTTGGCCCATAATCTACTCATTTCTTTATCTGCTTGACCAACCCTCACTGGACAGATGACGTATTATTTACTTTCTCTGTTTCTTTTTACTTGCAACCGTTTGACTTTCACGTTTGCCAATGCATAACTTCAACTATTAATATCTTTAAGTACCGATAATTAAAAATTATAAAAAGTAGATTTTCGGAAAATATACTTTGAGACGAATCTAACAAGATCCCACATGAATATGTTTTCCTTAACAAAAAAATCACCAAAGATAAACTAAGTAGAGTTTGCGAATAGTGAAAAAGTTAAACCGTCGCATGTAAAAAGAAACGGAGGAAGTATATTTTTATGGAATATGAAAATTTGTAAACTCAGCATCATAGGCTTTTGATAAATTCATTGGGCACAATCCCCCTTCTAAATGCATAAAAAGCTAATGACGCTTCATTCAGTTT
Organism: Beta lomatogona; assembly: GCA_947646795.1. NCBI lineage: Eukaryota > Viridiplantae > Streptophyta > Magnoliopsida > Caryophyllales > Amaranthaceae > Beta > Beta lomatogona. Next base: position 82,829 of record CANSNZ010000404.1, read on the forward strand.
ACTTCTATCCTTAAAGACCTACTTCTTCTTCCCGTCCTTAATAACTGTGATTTCTATTAATTGCAGAAAGAGAATTTGGTAAAAGCATAGAAAACTTTGCAAATTACCTTCGGCTGCAAGAATTAAGAAGTCTTATGCTGTGAGCATGTTATCCGTACAGCAACTGCAGGTTATACTAAGATTTGCACTCCCCATAAGAGGCGGGAGTGTATCTAGGACTCGAATTCTTCTTGTGAAGCTTGGCATTGATTTTGTACAGATTTTCAGCAATCTTTTGCCCCTTGTTTGAGTCGGCTAACTTACTATATAATATTTTTCCTTAGAAAAGATGCAAAATTGCAGTGAAATTTCTATGTTAGGATGGTATATTGTTCAAAATAGATTCATGACTGAGAGATTTGATACCCTTTTTGTGTTTTTTCGGGTAGTCTCAGGCTCATGAAAAACAGTACTGTAACTTGTGTATTTCCTTGTGAGTAATCTCATTGATGATATTTTACATGTGTAGCATTCCATAAAAGTCTGTGTTGCACCATGTTTTTCATGTGTTGGTTCTAATTTTCAAAAGGTGGTTAAGTAATGGAAATACATGTAATCTTTTCGAGATCTCTGATCCGCTTTTTTAAGCGATTGAGAGAATATTTAGCAAACTTGCAAAATCAGTTTAACAATGGGTATAACTTATTGGTGGATTGTGGTCCACTTTGACTTGTCAAACAGATCTGTCTTGAACCAGCTGAAGAAAATCCGACCAAAATGGACCTGATTTGTCCGAAAGGTCATACTTCAAGCATGGACATAGAGATTGACTGACTTGAACCCGACCTCTTGAAAATAGCACTTGTGTCGAAATTTGCAAATTTTTAAGTGCTTCCAGGAGCACTATGGAGGCTTTCGTCAAAACCTGACTAGATTTGAGAAAACTATTGCCAAGTTCAAGGAAAAGTTTCGAGAGCCCACTAGAATCAGCTTTTGAGGAAAAAAAAATGTAAAATCTTTATATTAGATTGACTAAATACAACCCTATCTCGAGCAACCCGTCTGATGTGTCTGCTTGTTTTTTTTAACTCTTTCTTTCTTAGTTGCAGCATATTGACTTTTTGCACTATTTATATAACACTCTTTAACCGTGTTCTTACTAAGACATAAAACTAAATGTTATCATGTAAATAGTCAAAGTGGTACAGTGATAAATTTAAAATGTCGATGCATCACAAGTAAAAATCGTAGGAAGTAAAAAGCAATATAGAAGTGCAAGATTCAATTATCTCTAACTTGTTACTCGTGTGATAAGATTGCTACTAATATAATGATTAGTTAAACGAAGAAATGCCCACTAATGAAATGCATATAAGAAGAAAACCTGCAATTCCTTTATGCTCATCCTAGTATAAAAAAACCGAAAGTTAGTAATGGGGCTTTCACTTTGCTTCAAATGGTATGAGTGCATTTCACTTCATTCTATTCTTTAAATCTTATACTGATATATACACACTTTTCTTATGGTTCTTCCACAGTTCTGAAATATTGCCCATGATAGACCTCATTCTCCTTGCATTTCTCCATGGTACCTTCTTCTCTTGCATTCTTCTTGTAATCATCTTCACCATTGTAGTCTGCCTCTTGCTCGCATTTCTAATCTCCCTCCTCCTCCTCGTCCTAGCAGACGTTTACGAAACCTTTTTGTTATTATCCACCTATGTTGAAAAACTGAGGGCTAATTTCATGTTGGGCATAATTTTGGCACTATATAGTACACTACATTTTGCAGTTTTTCTTGCTTTGGCCTTCAAACCTTGGGTTCAACATGTGTTCCTACGGCGTAAATCAATGGCCTCATGATGCACAATCGTAAGAATATATTTTTTGTTTGAGCGCAGAGGGAGACGTGCACTTTGATGAAGATTGAATCTAAAAGTTTAAGTGAGATCAAGTTTAGTGGTGCAATTGATCCGTCTCTACATTTGTTGATGGTCGAGGGGGTACTTCTCACAATTTTTGATGATGATGATAGCCCGCTACTATGTACATATCTATTGTTTTAGGAAGATTCTACCATCGCCAAACAATTCATATTTGATCATTGCATAGTGAAAATGTATCATTGATAGTAAAAATAATTTCATACTCAATAAGGGTGCAAGTTATAAAATTTTACCTTGTATACGAATAGTTGAAATTTAAGATTTTTTTTGAAAGAGAAATTTCATTAGTTGAAAGCCAAACGACATCTACAATAAGTATTAAAGAAAAACAAGATACAATCAAACAAGGTTAAATCAAATTCGTCTTCGAAGAAACTACAATGAACCAGATTGAGCAATACAGTGCAACCCCCTTGTATTTGCTGAATCAAGCAGCTATTGATGAGGAAGTCTATCATTCTGACATAGTTTGGGAAGAGCATTATTGATCGAGCCATGTTGACCGCATATGAGATTCCAATACCTTCATGTTGAGTCTCGAACTTCAACCAATGAGAACAATTTCTCATACCTAAAGACAAAAAAATCATACTCACAACATAGGGGAGAAGGAGATCTCTACAACAGAGACTAAAATCTCCATTGTAAGAATATGCCGTGAATTGGTTAGAATCAGGCTATCTTCAATAGCGCGACTCGCGGTAATGGGTCTCAGCTCGCGCCCAAATGCCGAGAGCTGACCGCGACTCGCGCCTGGCGCGGGGCTAGCGACACGCGTAGGCGATTCCGAAATTAAGTTAAGCCGAGTTAAATGCCTATTTAACCTAATTTCGTTAATTCGACGGGATTAGTTCATAACATATCTGTAATCTGTTTTCCTCTAAGATCAATAAATTAGTTCTCTCTCTGTTCGTGGACGTAGCCAACAATCCGTTGGTGAACCACGTTAAATTTGTGTGTGATTTCTCTTTAATTTGTATTCAATTATTTGTTCTTTCTCACATCTGTCATAACAAATTTTTATCAAGAGCTTTGTGTTCGATCCGAGTGAGAAAGATGTCTGGGATGAATGTGAAAATCGATAAATTCACTGGGAGAAACAGTTTCAGTCTGTGGCAGATCAAGATGCGAGCTTTACTGAAGCAACAGGGGTTGTGGGCACCGTTGGCAAAGAAGTCATCGGATTCAGACACCGCTGAGATGGTCGTTCTGGAGGAAAAAGCACATTCAACGATTATGTTGTGTCTTTTCTGACGACATAATTACCGAGGTTGCGGAGCAGGAAACCGTCGCCGGTCTGTGGTTGAAGTTGGAGAGTTTATATATGAGAAAATATCTAACCAACAATTTGCTTTTGAAGCAACGTCGGTTTAGCTTGCGTATGCAGGAAGGTATGTCTCTGAGGGACCATCTAGATAAATTGAATACTATCTTGCTAGATCTTCGTAATATTGATGTTAAAGTAGATGATGAGGATGCTGCTTTAATTCTGTTAGTATCTTTGCCTTTATCGTATGAGAATTTTGTGGATTCTTTTATTGTTGGGAAAGATAGTCTGTCATTAGAAGAAGTAAGATCTGCTCTTCATACTAGAGAAGTCCATCATCAGGCATCTGGTTCTAGTACAGAAAATCAGACATCTGGATTAGTTATTACTGGGGGTAAGGGACAGGGAAAATCTGGTAAAAAGAAATCGAACAAAAAAAATTCGAATTATAAAGGTCCTAAACCTAATGATGTCTGTAATTACTGTAAAGAAAAGGGGCATTGGAAAAATGAATGTCCTGAGAAAAAGAAGCAGTTTGACAAGAATGAAGGTTCTGCTGCTCTGGCAGAAACTGATGGTAATTCTGAGGAAGATCTGGCCCTAGTTGTTAATAACCAGTCACATTATAGGGATGTGTGGGTTCTTGATTCTGGGGCATCGTATCATATTAGTCCTTGTAGGGAGTGGTTTTCAACTTATGAGCAGATAGATGGGGGCAGTGTTTCTATGGCTAACAGTGCTGCCTGCAAAGTAGTTGGAATAGGCTCCATCAGATTGAGGACTCATGATGGTACATTCTCTACCTTGAACGAAGTTAGGCATGTTCCACTGATGACAAAGAATCTGATATCTTTGAGTCTTCTTGACAGTAGAGGTTTCAGTTTTCAAGGTGAAGGTGGAGTTATGAATGTCTACAAGGGTTCGGAGGTAGTTTTGAAATGTATTAAAAAGGTACCTTGTATTTTCTTCAAGGTTCTACTGTGACACGTTCTGCTGTTGTTGCATCATCTGAGGTTCCCAAGGAGGATATGACCAAGTTGTGGCATAGGAGACTTGGATATATGGGTGAAAGGGGGATGCAAATTCTGTCAAAAAGGGATCTTCTTTGTGGGCACAAGGTGCAGGACCTTGAGTTCTGTGAGCATTGTGTGTTTGGGATGCTACATCGCAACAAGTTTTCAAAGGTTGTGCATATTACAAAGGGCACACTTGATTATATTCAATCTGATTGTTGGGGTCCTTCCCGAGTTGAGTCTATTGGAGGTCACATGTACTTTGTGTCGATGATCGATGATTATTCAAGGATGACTTGGGTAATTATGATGAAGCATAAAAGTGAGGCTTTCGTGAACTTCAAGCAGTGGAAGCCTTTGGTGGAAAATCAAGCTGGAAGGAAGATCAAAAGGCTGCGAACTGATAATGGTATGGAATTATGTTGGTCTGAGTTTAATGAGTTCTGCAAGAATGAAGGGATTGCACGCCACCACATTGTCAGGAATACTCCACAACAGAACGGGGTAGCAGAACGCATGAATCAGACACTGTTGGAGAGAGCAAGGTGCATGCTCTCTAATGTTGGGTTACCTAGAAGATTTTGGGCAGAAGCTGTAAGTACAGCTTGCTGATCAACCGTGGACCTCACACTGGTATTGATTGTAAAACACCTTATGAGGTGTGGTCTGGTAAGCCTGCAGATTATTCTTTGTTGAGAGTTTTTGGTTCTATTATTTATTATCATGTAAGTGAGGGTAAATTAGAACCTAGAGCTAAGAAGGGTGTATTTGTGGGTTTTGGGAGTGGAGTTAAGGGCTATAGAATCTGGTCACCTTCTGAGAGTCGAGTTATACTTAGTAGAAGTGTAATATTTGATGAAAATTCTATGCTTAACCCCACTGTGAAGTCCATGGTGGTGTCTGTTGGTAGTAATGTTGATAAACAGGTGGAGCTGCAAGTCACTAATGATGAGAGTGAATCACAGCACCAAGGTGGAGAAGATTAACATGGTGCTACTGAAACTGAGTCTTCTACTCATCAATCTGCCTCATCTGAAGCACATCGAACGAGCATATCACTTGATAGAGCTAGAAGAGTTGGTGTTGGACCTTTTAGGAGGTATGGTTTTGAGGACATGGTTGCTTATGCACTGCAGGTTGCTGAGGAGGTGGAGGTAGATACTCATGAACCATCCACCTATAAAGAAGCTGTCTTAGGTAGTGAGTCTGCTCAATGGCTCGCTGCTATGGGAGATGAAATGAAGTCTCTGGATAAGAATCAGACCTGGGAGTTAGTCAAGCGTCCTAAGGAGAGGAAAATTGTCACCTGCAAATGGGTTTTCAAGAAGAAGGAAGGGACCTCACCTTCTGAGAGGGTCAAGTATAAAGCTCGAGTTGTTGCAAGAGGGTTCACTCAAAGGGAAGGGGTTGACTATAATGAGATTTTATTACCAGTTGTTAGACACACATCCATCAGGGTGCTACTAGCAATAGTTGCACATCAGGATCTTGAACTTGAGCAACTAGATGTGAAAATAGCTTTCCTACGTGGGGAGTTGGAAGAAGAGATTTATATGACTCAGCCAGATGGGTTCCAAGTTCCTGATAAAGAAGAATACGTTTGCAGACTGAAGAAGTCCTTGTATGGGCTAAAGCAGTCTCCTAGGCAGTGGTATAAAAGGTTTGACAGCTATATGATTGAATTGGGCTACAACAGGAGTCTGTATGATTGTTGTGTGTATCACAACAAGCTAGATGATGAAACATGGATTTATTTGGTCTTGTATGTAGATGATATGCTTATAGTTGCGAAGTCCAAGTCTGATATTCAGAGGTTGAAGGGTCTTCTCAGTGCTGAGTCTGAGATGAAGGATTTGGGTGCTGCGAAAAAGATTTTGGGGATGAAGATTTATAGGGAAAGAGATCAGAGGAAGCTTTTCTTGTCACAGAAAGGCTACATTCAGAAGATTTTGTCAAGGTTTGGCATGTCAACAACTAAGCCTATAGATACTCCAAGTGCCTCCAATAATCATTTGTCTGTTGCTTTTGCACCCAAGCCTGCTGAGGAGAAGGAGTACATGAGTCGGGTTCCCTGTGCTAGTGCAGTAGGGAGTCTGATGTATGCTATGGTCTGCACTAGACCGGATCTTGCACATGCAGTCAGTGTTGTTAGTAGGTTCATGGGTGATCCTGGTAAGGAGCATTGGCAGGCAGTCAAGAGGATTTTTCGTTATATTCGAGGTACGTATAATGTTGGTCTCATTTATGGGAATGATACTCAGTGCTTAGTTACTGGTTATTCTGATTCTGATTATGCTAGAGATGTAGACAGTAGAAGGTCTATGACTGGTTATGTATTTACTCTTGGTGGCTCTGTTGTTAGTTGGAAGGCAACTTTACAGGCTACAGTTACTTTGTCTACTACTGAAGCAGAGTACATGACATTGACAACAGCTGCTACCTGCTAAAGAGGGAATATGGTTAAAGGGGCTAGTCAGTGATATTGGTTTGCATCACGATCAGGCTATTGTGTATTGTGACAGTCTGAGTGCAATATGCTTAGCCAAGGATCAAGTCCATCATGAGAGGACTAAGCACATTGACGTGAGATATCATTTTTCTGAGGAGTGAGAAGAGGGTTAAGGTGAAGAAAGTAGGTACTGCTGATAATCCTGCTGATATGTTCACCAAACCTGTTCCACAGAGTGAGTTTCAACATTGTTTGAACTTGCTCAATGTTCGTGATTGTTATTGGGGCAAGTCTGGGGCCCTTAGGGGCCAATCTGGTGTTCTTAAGGGACAAATATGGTCTGGTTGTCTTTCGGGGCAAATCTGGTTGCAGGGAGAATATGTGCATTGTGTTCAATGCGTCTGTTATCTGGTTATCTGGTTCTTTGTAAGAGGATTCAAGTCAAGGTGGAGATTTGTAAGAATATGCCTTGAATTGGTTAGAATCGGGATATATTCAATAGCGCGACTCGCGGTAATGGGTCTCAGCTCGCGCCCAAATGCCGAGAGCTGACCGTGACTCACGCCTGGCGCAGGGCTGGCGACACGCGTAGGAGATTCCGAATTTAAGTTAAGCCGAGTTAAATGCCTATTTAACCTAATTTCGTTAATTCGACGGGATTAGTTCATAACACGTCTGTAATTCGTTTTCCTCTAAGATTAATAAATCAGTTCTCTATCTGTCCGTGGACGTAGCCAACAATCCGTTGGTGAACCACGTTAAATCTGTGTGTGATTTCTCTTTAATTTGCATTCAATTATTTGTTCTTTCTCACATCTGTCATAACACCCATAAAAAGGTGAAAAAATCTCATACAGAGAAACTAATTTATTCAACAAAACAAAAAAAAAATGAACTAAAAACTGACAATAAAAGGGAAAAAGGGGCTTACCATGGATAAAATCATCCATGGCAGCCCCTAATTGATAAAGAAGTGGTAGGGGAGGTTAGGGTTTGAGAGAGAGAAAAAAAAGAGAGAGCAAAACCGATAACTTAGGATAATAGTTAGTTAAAACTTAAGATGGTTTCAACTTTCAATATTGATTTGGCTCTATGTTCTTTTATATTTCATTGTATTACACGTACATTACATATTATTGGACTTGTAAATATATTAATGAAAATTACTCTACTCATTCCTACCCCATTATCCAGGACGAATACATATTCGAAATCCATCATCGTGTCAACGAGCATCCGTGCCAGACCACCCACTTGGGTATCCTTAACCACCTCATACCATCCCCAGCGCATCAGAAAAAAAAATAAAATTCACATATTTGGTACATCAAAATAAAAATTCAACTCAACCTTAGTCTGAATCCACATACAAATATTAAAGTTGAAAGACAGTTATGTTATGATAATAAGTAATTAAGTTAGTCTTATATCTGTATACATAATATGTAACAAAAATTTGTACGATGGGGCAAGGCAGGTGGAGATGAGGTGGGATGGATCCAACCTAAAATCCATACTCGTCCCATCATCCTCGGCTGGTACAATTTTCATCTTCATAACCACCCCACCGTCCACCAAACCTCCATCCATTCCCACCTATCTAAGACGGATGCAGAGCTATCTCTATCAAACCCGTCCCACTGACATCCCTAATATTAGTAGTTAGTGATAATTTATAAGAATGAAACTCTTTAACCTGCTAGCATCTAGTAATTACCATTAGGGCTTTAAGCCTTTAACCATTAACTAAAAAGAACAGATCTGAGATTAAGTGTCAAAGTTATTAGTATTTCAGAACAAAATTGGGAATTTTCCTCCTTCATCTCCATCCTAATTGAAAAACAAAATTGTTTTCCACCCGCCAGTCCTTCCATACTCCACATACTTCACTCTCACCTGGCAACATATTTGACACAATTTTACCAAAATTCAAACCTAACCCTTTTTTTCATTTCATTTTCTACACCCTTCTGAATTTGCATTAAAGATATAACCCAATCTTTTTCATTTGTTTATAAACATTATACTATATTCATTGATAAAGTATGAGTTTTTCAGCAACTGACCTTTTGTGTGGACTCGCATCATCTTCAATCACTCTACCATCAATTAAAACCCACAAAATTTCTAACCCCTTTAACAATTTATCGTGTTCCAATCTTCAATTACCCTTAAATTTAAGGCTTCAAGCTACAAATAAACGCATTTTCTCCCCTCATTCTTCAATGGCAGGAACTGGGTCTTCTTCAGAAACTTCTGTAATGCCGGAGGAGAGAGAAAATGGCGCCATTACTCCTGTTTACGCTCCTACGCCCCCTAATCGAGAGCTTCGGACTCCTCATAGTGGGTAATTTTCTTCATCTTTAGTTTTGGGTTTTTGTTTTTTATTTTTTCATTTTGTATGATGTTAAATATTGGAACTTTGATTGATTTAATTCAGTTCATTTCAGTTTTTGCATAATTTGACCTGTCCCACAACGGCCTTGAAATCAGTTGGGTTTTTGTGCATATTTTTTGGTGACCCTGAACCCCAAATCAAATTGAACTTGTTTGACTTGTTTTTTTAATAGTGTTATAACTTTGAAGATTTTTGTACAAGTTTTTTCATTGATCATTACAAGGTTAACTTCTTGTCTATTGTTTGTAAGTTTTATTGTTCTTTTGTTTAACTAGATGGTCGGACCGTTGGATTGTCTGATACAAGAATTTGAGTAACTCTTAAGATGAGTGCAATGAAGTTGAGTAGAAGTCTGAAATTGAATAGTAGTAAATGTGCAAAGTTTCTTGAGTTTGTGCACATATCAAAATATCATAGCAATTCAATCATGATGTATTGTATTATGCTATGCACCCTCTTAATCTTAGAGGAGACATTTGTTTTCAAGGCGAGGTTTGAACAGTCAGGCAACATATCTATCAATCATTCGAACACTCTTTTGAGGCATCGTTACTTATACTGGCTTCTCGTTCCAAAGCATATATCTATCAGTCATTTGAACCTGTGGCATACATTAATGACTTGCGTGTCACTTGATGTTGAGACGGCACATATGTAAATGTAATATCGTAACTGCCAAAAAAAATGTAATATCGTATGCTTAGGTGTTTAGATTGCCCTTTGTATCTGAGTAATTATTAAGTTTTTCAGTGATGATTATTTTGCTTTCTCCTTTGGTAGATATCATTTTGATGGGAGCACTAGACAATTTTTTGAGGGTTGGTATTTTAAGGTCTCTATTCCAGAAAGGAGGCAAAGCTTCTGCTTCATGTATTCGGTTGAGAATCCTGCATTCCGCAAGAAATTAACTCCTATTGAAGAAGCAAAATATGGCCGTCGATTTACTGGAGTTGGGGCTCAGATTCTTGGCGCTGATGACAAGTACATCTGCCAGTATTCGGAAGAATCACCCAACTTTTGGGGAAGTAAGTTTCTGAATGATTCTGGTTTATTTTTTTATATGTCCTCAATTCGGTGTCATTTTGAATGAACTTATAGCTTCGACGGAGTAGGAAGTTAAATACGCTATTCAAGTGGCTGGTTCTTTTTTTTTTTTTTTTTTTCTTTGAATGCTCTTCAGTATGTTTATCCATTATCCCAGAGTTTGGTTACTTAGATTCTTTAATTTTTTCTACTTTTCTATTTTTTAAGATCTTTGGAAATGAAACAGTCTTGTTTTTTGCTGAGAATTTTGCATTCTTTGTGAGCCTTTTACTTGTGGACTTATTGTTTAAGGCAACCCCTTTAAATAATTTATCATAAATCATTGCACTTGGTTATTTTTAATTCTGCTGTTATAAGGATGGCAGAAAAATTAGCCATTACCCTTCTTTCTAGTGCTTAAAAGGTACCTCTTGTACCCCAGCATCAAATTGACTTCTTGTTAACATATAGGCAGGCATGAGTTAATGTTGGGAAGTACATTCAAATCTAGCGGAAGTTCACAGCCTCCCAGCAAAGAGGTTCCTCCAGAGGTGCCATATACTTTAAGTCTTCAACTATATCTGTATTCACATTTTGCATTATGAATCTTGGAAAGCAAGCTACTTGGAAAGCAAGCTACTTGTTTTGGCATCTGCTAAAGTATGAGTTTCTGCAATGACCTAGTCTGTGAATGTTACTTTTTATTAATATCATTGAGCAGCTAAATATGAAAACTTAAACATGACCTTAACATGGGATAAGTTGTGGAAATCATGTGTAAATTGCTGTCCATGTACTGCCATGTCTAGTAAATTTATATATGAAAATTGTTCGTAGATGATGACTTGAACTCTATATTTGTGAGGAAGAAACATATGATCAGTTACTCTATGCGAGGCACTTTCATAATCTAATATGGGATCAGGATTCAGCATTTTTTGCCTAAGAGAAATAGCTTTGTATGTGAGGGATTTCTATTAATTACATTCAGTGTGCTGCCTTTATGTGAGTGCTTGTGTTATTCATCATGTTATGGAGGGTTAAGCTCAAATTTTATGAAGCTCATGAACAAACCAAGTAGTCAAATAGTAAAAGCAAGGTCAAGGTTAGGACATCAAATTTACATGGAAAGCCCAACAGTCACCCTAATCCCCTATGATCAATGAGGAATTATGAGGAGAATAATAATCTTTCAATTCTCAGAATGACAATGAAAGGAGTGACTGGTTTATGGAAGAAAATGCTGCAAATTGTATTTTTTGCTCTAATTCTTGTCTAATGATTGCTTCTATATAAGTTGTTTACCTATAGTATTATATGGAGTTTATACAATTGTTTTGCAGGAAATCTTTTAACCATTCCTGCTGATTTATTTTGACGGTAATCTTTTATAGGAATTCAATGAGAGAGTGTCTGAGGGTTTTCAAGTGACCCCACTGTGGCATCAAGGATTCATTTGCGATGATGGCAGGTGAAAGTCTTTCCAGTGGCATAGTTTTCTATTTTATGTAGTGTGATAAAAGACGTGATGTTTATGGTATTTTCCTAACTTTTGTCTTTTCCTCTGGTCTGTTGTTTCATTTGTTCTGCATGTGTATGTCACATACTTAGAGTTAGCCTGTTCTTATGTCTCTTTTTGAGACTTAGCTATGTCAAAAGAACACAAGAGTTATCTTTAATTTTTAATGATAAGGTGCTCAGGATGGCTTCTGATAAGCCTTGCTTTTGGGGTTAGTTGTGCTTAACTGCTGTTTCTGGTTAGTCGAAGTATGTGTAATATAAGCCTTTTTGTCTCTTCTTATTCATTAAGTCACCTGTCTGCAGTTTTTAGTTTTTTTTACTCTGCAGTCTGCACTTCTCCAACAAGCCCTCTTCTCTCCAAACTTTGAGCCGGTGAATATTGTAGTCGCCAATTAAGGACTTAGTAGTTATGACGAGTCTTCTGTTTGAAGTTTGAACCCCCTGGCTCTGTGCGTCTACCTTGTTTGCATACTGCCCTTATAGATATTATCCTTTGTTGAAGGAGCTATTTAACTTTCTTGTAAGTCAAACGTGCACTTTTATTTTCATGCAATTTAGTTTCTCTACTCTGCTCTGGACTTGTTATGCTAAATTTCTTGGCTCACATTACAGTTCACACTGTATGCCTTTTCTGACAGGTCAGATTATGTAGAAACAGTGAAAACAGCACGTTGGGAGTATAGTACCCGCCCTGTATATGGCTGGGGTAATGTGAGCTCCAAACAAAAATCAACTGCAGGTTGGCTTGCTGCTTTTCCTGTTTTTGAACCACACTGGCAAATATGCATGGCGGGGGGACTGTCAACAGGTACTTCTATTCATCTCCATTGTTCCTTGGCTTAAAGCACTGAGCTGTTTCATTATAATTTGTGCAGTTGGAACTTGGAAGGCATCACATGTCATCTAATTAAAATGACTTAGTGAGGGTTTCTTTTGTAGGCTTGAGATGTATTATGGTGAGACTAAAGTATTGTTTTCTTTTATGCCTTAGGTTACTAATTTGCTGTGGCTATTCTTGTTTTTGATTCCCTTTTGTCATACTCTTTCATGATTCAAGAGGCTACATCAAGCTTCTATTGCAGCTTTATTGCAAAAATATGATATGATGTTGTTTGCATGAAGCCTTTGATCCTTATTAATATCCGTATACGCGCTGGACTATCAGTAGTATTCACTGTCTTGATTGTAACTTGTAGGGGTGTTCATAAATATCCGATCCGGGCGATTCGATCCGTGATCCGGTCTATCCGATCCGATTTTTCGAATATCTGATCCGCTTTTTTAGATTTCGGATCGCGTACGGATCATATTTTTTTATTTTCGGATGACATGGAAATTTTTCGGTTTTCGGATATTTTAGGATATCCGATCCGAAATATCCATTTTCAAGGACGGATACCCGATGATCCGATCCTATCCGAAAAATATTTTATGAAATTTTCCTTTGAAAATTTCAATTTTTTAGTTTTCGGATATCCGATGATCCGAACCGAAATTTCGGATTGCCGGATCTGATTTTTTTCGGATCGGATTGCATTTTCCCGATCCGAAATTTCGGATCGGATCGGATATCCGAAATGAACACCTCTAGTAACTTGGAATGTTTCTCATGTTGCTTCAAATCAGTTTCAATGGGTGTAGTTGCTATGAATCCATATTAGGGGGAAGGGTAATTTCGATATTATCTTCATTAGTTAGCTTGGGGAATAAGCTAGGTAGTTGTGCTAAGGAAATTACTCGATATATAGGGATAATTAGAGAGATAAAAGTATGTTGAAAATTGTTGAGAATGTTGGTGAGCTTTTAAGAGTTCATTTGGGAGAGAATCAAGCCTCTCAAAAGCTTGAATATCATTTACAATTGCTGTTTTTACTGTTTATCAATTAAATATTCTTCTTCTTCCACTATTTTGCCATTAATGGTGTCCAAGCTATGTTAGTTCATAGCAGTTATATTGTTTTATTGGATTACACATGGATATGGTCTTTGTTTCAGGTTGGATCGAGTGGGATGGAGAAAGATTTGAATTCGAAAACGCGCCTTCATATTCGGAAAAGAACTGGGGTGCAGGTTTCCCCAAAAAATGGTTTTGGGTAAATACAATATCCATCTCTGATCCCTTGAGTACATGTTTTACTGTCCTGAGCTCTTGAGACTTGTATTCATGCCAAACATTCTTCTCAAATGATCATCTCAGAAGTGGAAAGAATGTGGTCCATGCTCTAAACGTGAAACACTTTGTTGATAGGATGCAATCTGATACTTGTGCAGTTCTTGGCCATTTGGGTGAATGTTCAATGCTGAATTCTTTTTTGCCTTCCATTTGAACTGGAGGTCTGCTTTATTAGCTATATCTATCGTGCAATTATCAGCCGCCCAATGCCCATAATCAGCTAGTAAGGCTGTTTCTTAAATCGTTCTCACCCCCTTCTCCGAAAAAAAAAGAAACAAATACACACCACTGAAAATCTAAAGATACACCGGTCTTTTGCTGGAAGTAGACCTGAAAAACCTCTGAAGTCACTGAGTGCTACCAAGAACTGTCACTTCATCAAGCATATCGCTTGCTCCTACGAGGCTATCATTGAAACTGATATCAATCCACTCACTTTCTAGTTTCTAGATAACTTGATGTACTATTCAAAGGATGCCCATGAGTTTCTATACGCTGAAATTTGAATGCTTATCTATTGAATCTATTTTCTCAAAGACAAACCTGGGAATGAAATATCCCTAGTACCTCATTATTTTCATTAAAGTGCCTATATAGTTTGTCAATAACTGAGATTAGCATCAGAGTTTCCTTGCTTGGAAGTCAATCTTTCCTGTGTCGTCGATGTACCTCATACCTGCTTCTGCAATCTGTCTCACTAACCTTTTTTTCACACTCTGTAATCTTCTTTTCTTTATCTTACATTTTTACTTTATAGACAAGCTTCTCTTTCTTTATATCCAAAACCTTCGTACAAATCTCTGATAAAAATTTATCTTTCGAGTGCAATCTTGGCGTATATGTTGATACCTAATGAACTTTTTCTGCTTGTCATATAATTTCACCTCTTTCTCCGGAATATTGTTAAATTCAATGACTATTGCCTATACTAGTCCACATTGATGATGAGCTGTACAAGTTGATTGAAGATATTTTTCATTCTTTGGATTATCAATCTTGGTGTATATGTTGATTACCTAATGAACTTTTTCTGTCTGTCATTTAATTTCACCTCTTTCTCCGAAATTTTGTTAAATTTGATGACTATTGGCTATATTAGTACACATTGAGGCTTGAGCTGTACCTAGCTTCTCAACTTTGGATTATGAGTTTATGAATAAAATGCATTAGGCAATTGCTTTTGTGCTGTATAATATTGCATTAAGGGAAATCTGGGATCAAGAAATTTTTCCCTTGTCCTTGCTGCTTAAGTTGCTTCATGGACTCAAGGTTTTCCTATCTGTGCAACAGTGTGTGTTGACTTTAATACTGGAGTCTCCATGAAAGAGTTTTTTTTTAGTGATCGGTGGACTAAACGAAATATTCCCTTCTTTATCCAGGTCCAATGCAATGTCTTTGAGGGTGCAACCGGAGAAGTTGCTTTAACGGTTGGAGGTGGGTTGAGAGAGCTTCCTGGTGGCAGAATTGAAAATGCTGCATTGGTACGTTTCTGCAACTTTATGTTATGTCATCTCTACTCTTCATTTCTTTCTTTCTTCGATATTTGTGATCCACAACTTCCTTGTGGACATTCTTCTCCTGAGCCTTAAGTAATAGTACCTGAAAGTGCGTTTATCATTACTATGTTTGCTGCCTGGTTATATGGTTGCCACTAGAATTTTAACTTTGGGATTCAACCTCCTGTTGGCTGCGTAAGCCTAAAATGTGATAAATATGGAACACTGAAATAAACTAGCAATTAAGGCCTTATTGAGGGAGAGAGAGGGATGACAGTGCACCATGTTAGAATGCAATGAACCAATATAAGGGAAGGGATATTTTAGTAAATAGCTTTATATTGATAGTAGCTTGAAGAAGAAGATAGTTAAGGAGATAGGTTGTTAGGGTAGAAGATTAATAAATAGAGCATAGTGGGGAGAGAGGAATTATGTTGAAAATTGTTGAGAATTTGGAAGTGTGTCAAGTCACTCGAATACTTGGCAATCTATCTTTTATTTTCTGTAATTCTCAGTTTATCAATCAAATACTCATCTTCTTCCTCAATTTATGGTGTCTAAGCTATGTTTATTCATAGCATAGAAGCTCAGGTAGCTAAATGGAATAAACAAACAGCGAATGTTAGGTACGCATGAACACAAATTAAATACATGAACTAGCATAAGAATTGGAAGACTGGCAAAGAACAGAAATGTTAAAGTATTTTGGTTCTGTTTATTCCATGGAGTCTTTCTCAAAAAAAGACATTATTAGTGCAGGCCAACAAGTAATAACTAATAAGAATTTGCTAATACCATGAGTTCTTTTACAGGTTGGAGTGCACAACAGAGGAATTTTCTACGAATTTGTGCCGTGGAACGGATTTGTTGAGTGGGAGATTGCTCCATGGGGTTACTGGAAAATTTTTGCGAACAACGGATCATACATGGTAAGAAGAACGTCAAATATTTTGAAATGCTAACATCTTGACTTTGCTGTTTAACCATGCACAACACATCCCGATATCTTTGTTCAAATTGAATAGTTATCTTTAGCTATTCCTTTTGAGAAAAGAACTGATATCAATAATTCATGTTGAAACGGGATAGATACAAATTAACTTTACAGTTTGTTTGGATAGCAATCATGGAGGTGGAGCCTAAAGGTAGGGATTAAGGAAGGAAGGGGAAGGGGAAGGGAAGGACAAGGAAGGGGAAGGAAAGGAAGTAGATGGAAGAATAGTGAGCTTGAAAATGATTTTTTTCAGTTCTCTTCCCCTCTCCCATGTTATCCAATCAAGGGAATTCCTCCCTTTCTCTCCATATTCCCTTAGGACACACTCTTAATCTGAGTCCCTCCTTGCATAACCCTCCCTCGGCAAAAGTAAACTAATAATGTCCTTTCCTTCTATATATATGTTTCTTTACCCTGTGTAGGTGGAAATAGAGGCGAAAACCGAGGATCCAGGAACACCTTTGCGTGCTCCTACCCCAGAGAATGGCCTTGCTGTTGCATGCAAAGACACTTGTTTTGGTCAATTGAAATTGCAACTGTGGGAACGAAGATCAGATGGCAGCAAGGGAAAGGTACTTTATTTTGTGGCACTTTTGTTTGTTTCATTTTCTCAATAATGTTCTGCTTGTCAGTTAGTCAATTTGTGCTCCAAGTCTGGTGAGTCTGAGCTGATTTAATCCGTCAGATAGAATGTTTGCTTATAAGTCATTAAGCATACATATACTACTGTAAGAGCGTGTTCTCTTCACTCGATCTTTAAAAAAATTGACAAAATTGAACTTCTTTTTAACTTATTTAAACTGAATTTTATTGATCGAGTCCGACTTTTGCTAATCATAACAGTGTTTAAACTTATCAGAACTGAATTTTGCCAGTAAGTATTGTTTTATCATACTAATTTTCTGAATTCGCCGACGGAATGTGATGTTCATTGATCATAATTTTTTTTTATTTGATATATAAGCTGATTTTTACTTATCAAAAGTATTTCTTGTATGACCCGTTTGGTTAGTGGTACTAAATGGTGGTAATGGTAATGCTTTTTAGTGTAAATCTGTGAAGACTTTCCCACATTAACATCCATGGTAATGAAACTTGATGTCAAAACATATGTTTTCCTTCATAAATTTTCGTTACCACCCAATACCACCTTTCCTAGTGGTAATGGATGATAATGAAATTCTAGGGAGAAAATAGGTGTTTTGAGATAAATTAGCATTACCATGTATGATTGAATGTTGACATGGAGAATTCCTTCACAAGTTTGCACTAGAAACCATTACCATTACTACCATTTAATACCGCTAAGACGCTAACCAGACGGGCCGTTAATATTTATCTTTAAAAGTTGGAGAGGATAAGGCCCTAGTGATCACCAGGATATGGCTATTGTCCCTGAAGTTCACAGCTTGTCATGGAGCTTTTTTTTGTGTTATAGTATAATCTCAAATCATTGTTAAACTAACAGCTGAAATAATTAAATTGAGGGATTAACTTTCTGATGAATTGTAACTACGGCTCTGCTGGGGGGTATAGAATGGGGCAGTCGCTATTGCACTTTGTTCTTATGAGGTAAGGGATATTTCTGCGGAATATTGATATGTAAAACAAATGTAATATTTTGAAGGTTATCTTGGAGGTAACAAGTAACATGGCAGCTCTGGAGGTAGGTGGCGGACCATGGTTTGAGGCATGGAAAGGAAGAACCACAACGCCGGAGATTCTGAGTGCCGCTCTTAAGGTTCCCATTGATATGGAGTCAATTTTCAGTTTCATTCCATTTTTGAAACCTCCTGGCCTTTAAGCTTGGACCTTAATCTTCTCTATTGTATGTAATATGTTCTTTTAAAATGAATTGCATATACTTTTATGAATAAAGGTGAGATATCTAATTTTATTCTAAACGATATGCTATTTACTTACGAATTGTCTGTGTTTAAAGAGCATGATGCATACCAAGTAAGCTTGGTCTAGTGGAAAGGAGAACACATTCCAACCTCTCCAAAATAGTACTAAGTAAACTATTAGTTCGTACATAATATCTAATCCCCCCCATTGCAATTCCTTTCATACCGCGGACACAGCTGCTAAGATTGAAAGTTGAAACGCAGCTACAGTAACAGCATTAGGCAGTGGCGTGAGTATTGATCGGTTATGGCTGGGTCTTGTAGCAGCTGACTGGCTGCCACGAAGCTGCAGTTTCTCTAGCCATGGTGTGCGACTGTTGCAGTAGAAAAATCTTATTAGGTGCATCTTTAGGGCTGAGGCCTGAGGGGGAGCCACTCAAAAGCGTCACCAAACAAGCATGCTAAAGCTTTTCCTACACTAGTGCTAAAATCTCCTTGCCCCGTCTTGAAGGCAAACTAGGCTCGTTTCTTTTTGGGAGATATTGAAACCCCCGTGGCGATTATGCGAATTTTCTTTCTGGATTCTTCCATGCCTTTAAGATCGTGTTCTTCTGGGCTGAATTGAATTCAAGTGAAGTGCACTTAACTGAACTGAATTAAAGTAAAATTGTAAGAGGAAAGTAGATAACTGAAGTGAACTAAATTGAAGTGAAATTGTACCTTAAATAATAGAGCTTAAGTAGAAGGTACACATAATATTTGAGTTGAGGATCGGAAATGATATTAACATGCTCTATAAATTCGAGTTGTATTTTTGAAATCCAAAGCAATAGCAAGACCTGAACTATTTTTGATAAATCACTTTTGGCATGCAGGTTGGTGTTTGCATTATGTTTTTGAAGAAATTTGGCACCAGTTAGGAAAATTTATATAGCCAAATTCTTCTCCCACTCACACACGTACGTCTGACGACCACTCATACATAAGAGACCATAGCTAAGATTCTTCTGCATACATCAAATATTTATAAAACAGAAACATTGTTTAGTGGCACACCATTTTTTTTTTTTTGAGGGAATGAATGACAGACCATTTTTTTTAAGGGAATGGTAGACTATTATGATATTATCTAAAAAAAAACAATAGTGAATCATCTCTCTCTCCTACTTTTTTTAACATATAATTGTCTCTCCTGCATCTTTAAACGAACTATCAGTCCATCATCACCAATAATAATTATAGAGCATTTGCTTTGAGCAGGCCCGTCCCTGAGCCTGGGCAGGAGGGGCGCCCGCCCAAGGCCCAGGGAGAAAAGGCCCAAGTTGATGTTTTTGCCATCTGCTATTATAGTATAAATAAATTTGCATTGCATTACATTTATCTACTATGCGGTAGCTTTTTGGTTTCTTGTCAGTGAATTATTTCCTTTGCATTTCCTCCGTCCCGGGTTCCAACCCCCACGTATAGTTTTTTGCGTCACTTGTTATTTTGTCTTTTAGCTTTTCTTTTGTTCTTTTTTTGGTGTCTTTTAGCTTTTTATTTTTTATTTTTGGTTTTCCTTTGTTTTTAATGATTTTAAACCTTTAGTTTCCTTTTTTTTCTTTTTTGGTTTCCTTTTATTTCCAATGGTTTTAAATAGCTACTTAATCTTTAGTAAGTGGTTTTTGTTCTTCTCATATAGAGTAACTATGCTTTTGCTATTTCACACCCCCTTCGATTTTATATAATTGTTCAATTTTTATGTTCACATTGTTCTTTTGCTCTACTTCGACTATGAAGTTACTAATATATAAGAACAAATGTTAATATGAAATGTTTTTAAATTTATCTCAATATATATTACATATTTACATTCAAAATGGTCTATTTTACAAATATTGTACGAATCAATAAAGTAGGATAGTCAAATATATTAGATGTTAATAACAAAACGCAAATGTATGTCAAAGTGGAACTGTTAAAATGTAAGGAGTTCTATTACTTCCCTTTTTTCACAACTAGCATTATATGCACGCGATGCGTGCGCAAGTATGTGAAAAAAGTAAATTAATTGCAAAATTACATATAATAACCTAAAATAATATATACGAAACCAAATTGTTCACAAATTTATGTAAAGAAAAATATATGTTTTCTTGTGCAAATAAACAGAAACATCTAAATAGTGCAACAATGTAATAAAAATAAAAAAATCTAACATTTTGTTTTTCACTTGTTTAATGTGTTTTTCATGGTGTTTGCATAAGTACATACACTCCTCCGCCCAATCGGTTAACTCCTCTACCTCTTCAAATTTGTTGCTTCCTGGTAACATAATATAATTTACCATTTCCAATTATATAAATCAAGAATGGGGTGAAGGTATGTTAATAGTTTGTTAGAGAAAATAAATGGAGAAAAGTAAGGTACTTGCGAGTCCAGTGGGCAAGGCTGATGAGTTTGGAATCACTAATTGATCTCAACATATTTCACAGTTCACGATTAGAGAATGGGAAACATAATAGAATAGGAGATAGGCATATGAAGAAAGTAGAAGACAGAACCTTGGAAGTAGGAGTAGAATTAATGAAGTCTTCAGCAGCCCTTGGATGCTTACCATCTAAATAAGATCATAATAAAAAAGAACAAATTACTAAAATAGAAATAATAAAGAAGATAAAAGAGAAATATTAGTTTCGTGAGTCTCCTTTGGTGAGGGAAGAAACTGATTGTTGCTCCTTTGGTAAAACATGCAAATCAGTGATTTGAAAACCAAAATTAAGCTGCCTCAATCACTCGACTTTTCTGTTTTTGCTTTCCAATTCCTCCCTTTTCCATATTCTTTTCTTCATTTCCAGTATCTTCAATTCCAAAATTATTCTACTTATGCAAATGAAACCTCAAAAACCTCTTTCCTTATTTTATACTATGCCGAAATCAAATCAACCCATTTGCACTAAACAATGTTTCTCTTTATTGTCTGCACTCTAAAGTTTCCTTCGACAACGTAATTGGGTAGTGCTCCAAGAAGTGAAAATATACGCTTTTCGCCAAGATTGAAGATGAATAATTGAAGGTGAAATGGTAGACAATTTAGAATTCAAAGTGAAGAAATGAAAACTTTGTTGATATTGGAAGTTGTATGGTGTAATGAGAAGTGTAAGCCTAAGTTTTTATTATGGAGATAGAGAGAAGTTAGCAAAGTGAGAGCAGTTAGCATAACATTTTTATTCTTAGAAGTTAGGAAGTTATTTTTTGGAGGTTTGGGTTTGTGGGAACAGGAAGTTAGCAAAGTGAGATAGGGAGAAGCAGTACAATTTCACTTACTAATTTACTTTCACTGTACAATTGATAAAACCTTGGAAAATTTTACCAACAAAAGCCAAGGAATCCATATATGGGCATTACCCTTTTGGCTCAACTACAAATTAGACAAAACCCAGACATAACTAAGACAACCAACTATTGAGAAACTCAACAAAAAAATTACCTTCTCCCGACCTGCAAGATCCCACACAATAAAGGTGATTTTCTTGTATTCCACGATCGCAGCACCTGAACATAATCACAAAGCCAAAAAAAAAAAAAAAAATTATATGATCCGTATGACAGAGCCAATTATAACAGAGGTAGAAAGTAGAAAATCTTTAACTGAAAACATATGTAATGTATCATTACTTGGAATCATCACTTCGAAAGCAAATTTCTTATAGAAGTATAAGGACATATATAGCAGAGCACCAAGAAAATAAATAATCAGCCAACACAAAGGATAGAGAGACATCCAAATAGATCAAAGGGAAATTAAAATGAACCCAATACCACATTTCACCGGTAGCGAGAACTCCAGCCATGGCTGACGAAGTCACCGGTGACGATAGGAGAGAGAAAGAAGCGAAAGGCCATTTACAAAAAAAAAAAAAAATTACATTTGCAATTGGGTTGTCGTCTACTGTACTCCAGCAGAAACATGCAACATATGAAGGCTTTCCATTCACTTGGAGGAATTGATGATTTTACTTCTAATTGAGGAGGAAAGAGAAGAGAAAAGAGAAAGGGAGAGAATATGAGAGAGAAGATTGTTGAGAATGATGAAGGTTTAGACGGAAAAAATAGACTCAAATTTGAGATTTGAGGGCGGTTTCTTTATTTAAAATTTATTGGTTCAAACAGTTTCTTTTTTTTTACAGTTAGTTTATCTTCTTTTTCCTTTTTTTCTTATTCTATTTTTAGTTGTAATTTGTGTAATTTAGGAAGGGTAAAATAGGGCTTCTAATATTTTAGTGTCCTACCCCTCTTCCCATATAGAATAGAGATTCAAACCTCAAAAACTATTAAAGAAGTAATAAGCGATTTCGTAATCCAAAACCCAGGCTCCAATTGACAACTCAATGTAGAGGATGACTTGATAAATTTAAGAAGCAATATATGACTTAATTTAGGAAGACAAGTCATAAAAAATGCAACCAATTAACCATTAATCCAGTGGGTACCTTATAAAAAAATGTAAGATAAAATGAAACTAGATTTCATAAGTTACGAAACCCATATTCAACCGAACTTTGACCATTAATATGTTTAAATCAATATACATTAATAATAGTAGCTGACAATGGGGAGGGCCCATTTTTCTTAGTTCGCCCAGGGCCTCCAAATGTCAAGAACGGGTCTGGCTTTGAGCAATACATTCAGTTCTCTTAATAATGGTCATAAATTCTGAGAATTTGTGAGCATTTTATATTGTCTACTCAGATGATCAGATCCGCTTAGAACCATTCAATTTGGCTCAACCAAATCTAAAAATATCACATAACTTTGATCTCTCACCACTCATTTGCCTACAATAATGGCCTCGTTTTTTAGTTTTTAAAAGGGACAATAATGGCCTCATCTGAACTCTAGCATATCTCTTTACAAAATTAGCTTGTCTTTTCCATTAAAAAGTAAATCCCAAAAAAAAGGAAAGAGCTTTGATTTAAAGTTTAATTTGATAAATTATCTGTCAACTGTCATGCGTATGTACAATACAAAAACACAAAAGACAAAATTGTACAGACCATAGAAGTATAGAGTATCTCTGGACGAGATTACAATGTTCGTATAATCACCAATCACGTGCCAATTTAGGAGATGGGCTAGTATTTTTGTTTTTTTTTTTTTTTTACGGGAAAGAAAAACTAGGTCTGGTTTCTTATAAAGGATTAGTCTACAACTTTCTTTCAGATGATGAAGGACTAGTATTATTTGACTTTGGTTAGCTAAATTTTTTTACGTGTGAGTTCAATAAGAGTATATATATTTTTATGATTTATTTGGTGTACAGCTCATATGACCATATCTTTCATATTTCATGTTATTAGCTTAGTTTTTTTTTTTTGACATGCATGTTATTAGCTTAGTTAAAGTTAAGCTGAATAGAGTTTCCCATGTGCTTAACTGATAATGAGTAAAATTTTTTTAGGGGTGCTTAAGAAAATTTACCATCCAACAAAACAAAATCCTTTTTGAGTGGTTAATTTACAATTAATTTTTGTAGTCAAAATTGAAAAAATTGACGGAATATTGTCACTTACTTAAGTAGTATCACAAATTTTTCAAAAAGACGGTATGACGTTAAACTTGATGTTAGATTAATTTGTTAAACCTTAGCAAAAATTCTTATTGTATCTGTTAGTTACGCGCTTAACTAATTAGTTAAGTCAAAATTCATAATTATTGATTGACCATAACTTTTACCCAAAAAATCACAACTATTATTTAAAAAATCATAAGTATCAACCCATAACCATAAAATAAACTATAAATACTAACCCACAACAGCAGCTATCAATCCAAAACGATAACTAAGAATCTGAAAAATATAACTTTTAACCGTAAAATTATAACTATATCCAAAAACCATAACTATCAACCTAAAAAACATAACTATTCATCTTAATACCATAATCATTAACCCAAAACTATTAATTAAAACATAACTATTAACCTAATCATTTAGACTATTTACCCAAAATCATGACTATTAACCCGTAAACCATATATATTAACCAAAAATGTAACCATTAACATAAAAATCATAATCCAAATACCATAACTGTTAATCCATAACCGTAACCATTAGCTTGAAAACCATAACTATAACCTAAAAGTTATAACTATTAATCCAAATACCGTAAGTATATATATATTGAACTAAAAATCATAACTATTATGCAAAATCATACTCCCTCCGTCCCAGAAAGATCTGAACACTTGTTGGGACACGTAGTTTAAGGTGATAAGTTGTGGTGTGGTTATCAAATGTTTTTTTATTTAAAAAGTAGATGTGATAGGAGTTGGTGGGATACTTTTTTTATTAGAGGAGAGATAAAATTGGGTAACTTTTATTGATAAAAGGTAGAGTGTGGGCCAAAGATGTGTAAAAGAAATAATATATTAATGGTGGAACCATGCCAAGAATGGAAGTGTTCAAACTAATTTGAGACAAACATAAAAGGAAAGTGTTCAGACTATTCTGGGACGGAGGTAGTAATTGCTTTCCATAATGTCAAACACAATCTTAACTTAACTTTGATTAATTCGTCACATCAACAGGGTTTTTCGCGGTCCAATTCGACTACCAAATTAAAGCTTATGGTTTTCGGTAAAAGAACTTCTAATATTAGGTTCATAGTTATTTTTTTGACGGGAAAAAAATATTGGTTCATAGTTATGGTTTTTGGTTGATCGTATTGGTTAATAGTTATGGTTTTTGGATATAATTATGGCTTTTGTGTTAATAGTTAATGTTTTTGGGTTAATAATCATGGTTTTCGGTTAAATGTTATCATTTTGATAGTTATGGCATTTTGGTTGACATTATGGTTTTGTGTTTATAATTATGGTCTTTTGGTTCATATTATGATTTGGGGTTAATAGTTATGTTCGTCGGTTAATAGTTATATTTTTAGCTTAACTAATTGGATGTAGAGCTTACCTTATAGATAAAGAGTCATTTTTTTTTCATCTAGATTCACAACACTTAACTAATGGTCTGATGTTAAGCCTTAACGTCAGACCGTCCTACCAAAGAATTGTATGAAATCTTAATAGATTTGTTTTAATATATATTTTGACAATCAACTTTTTATAATTCTTATCATTTTATAATGATGGCCATCATTGGTCAAATCGTGTGTTTCTCATATATTAAAAAAACATATGCTTAACCAATTAAAACTAGTAGAGGGAACCATTTTAGTAAAGACGTATGATTCTTAATAATATTTGATAAGAAAGCTAGATTTAATAAAATTGGTTGAAATATAATTAGTAACTTTGCATAATTCGTGTTACTAAAATCTTAATTATTAAATTCTTAAATTATCTCATGATTCTTAAATTCTCGCTTATTTTTCTCTTTCCTCTTAATTATCTCTCTAATCTTCAATCTTCCAATATTTACCCAGAGATGTGGCAAATTAAAACTCCCTCATTTCTTTCAAATGTGTAATTCAGCTTCTATGTTTTGGTTGAGGTGACTTTTTTTTTTGACAGGTTTGGTTGAAGTGACTTGGCACCTCAACTTTTGTCCATTGAGCAATGTATTGACCTAATTTTAATTTTTAAAGCAACTTATCACATGATTTTTTTCCTTCAGTAATTTGAAAAATAATATCTTTTTTAATTACACTTAAAATACGTTTACTAAATTCTTATCATATATATATATATATATATATATATATATATATATATATATATATATATATATATATATATATATATATATATATATATTTATATATTTATCTTCATAAACCGCACGTTTCTTAAAAAGGTATAAAAAAACAAAAAGACAAGAAATAACTTCATCCAGAAAAAGTATGGAGGATGGCTGGGCCCGAGGACCCAATTGAGTTCTTTATAAACGCAAGGTTGCCTAACTTAATAGGTATACAACTCTATATTCATTTTTTTGCAAAAACAAAATTCTAAAGAGAAAAATGGGGTTTTTTAGAGCTATCATTTTTCTCTTCGTTTTAGTTGTTGCTCAACATGGAGCAAAGGGTGAAATACCTAGAAAAACAATGCATATGATTAATGTAGCAAACATCAAGGGCCCTTACATAGGTGTTGTAATACCCAACTTATTTGAGTTGAACCCCCTTCTTAAATCTCCAAGCTACATTTCCTCCAACTTTACCATTGATTTTTCAGGTACAAATAATACAATAATCATTAACCATCCTTATATTTATGCATATACTAGTGTAACCAATAATCCTTGATGTTTTTTCTCTTATACTATACATATAGAGAGATAAGAAATAACTTTTGTATACTGCTTATAATAGAAATAGGAGAAAAAAATTGATGTTGTATGAGAATTATGTTTATTTCAATTTGATATGTATTTGTTAGTTTTTAATCTCTATTGTAGATGTCGTATAACTTCAAATCAATGAATGACTATTCACTTAAAAAAATCTTTTTGATAGGAAAAAATTTATTTTCCGGAGAAATATTTTTCCTTTTTTCTTTGTTTAGCTTGTAAAGAGTGAAAAAAAAAAGTTGTTCGAATAATGGAAAACATAATTTTTTTTTTTAAAAAAAGGAACTTTTCTTATTCTTTTTTAAAGGAATGAGACTCACTTTTAAGTTTTACCTCCCTATACTATGCCTTAGCTTACATTCTTCATTTTTCTTATGCAATTTATAATCTCCCTTTCATGTTATACTCGTTTTTATCCACTCATTTTCCTTCTCTCTATTTTTTTTGGTGCCCTATGAACACATGAACTAATTTACTATTGTGTTTACCCTAATAAATTTATCATAGAAAATACATTTTCCCAGCTACCCAGAGTCGAAAAGGAAAAATGAAGTTCCTACATTAGACGTAATCTAATATTTATGTTTATCCACCATATATAAATTATAAACTCCTCTCAAAAAAAAAAAAAAAATTATAAACTAGTAAACTACTAAGATTACATTACTCTTTTTTCTACTTTCTTACTATCTTTTGTAGGTAGGAGATTTCGGTTTGGGACCATAGCTAACAAGAAAGTGATATTGGTCATGACCGGACTTGGCATGGTAAGAAACATTTATTTTTTAATAAGATGCAAGTCATACACAAATACACAATGGTGGAATATTTGAAGTTTAACAGTTTTTTTTTTTTTATTATTTTTGTAAAATTTATGAGAAAAAAATATTATGAACTTTTTTAAAAAGATGTTCAGAGCTCAAATTCTTTAGTGTAATCGTATAATAAACATGTGATTTGTTAATAATTAAAGCTAATGAACTTGATGAATTTTTGGGGAATTTGCATAAATATTACAGGTAAATGCAGGCGTCACTACACAATTGCTTCTGAATTTATTTAGGGTATCAGGAGTTGTACATTATGGAATAGCTGGCAATGCAGATCCTTCCCTCCATATTGGAGATGTTGCTATTCCTCAATATTGGGCCCACCTTGGTCTTCTTAACTGGCAGGTAAAATTTGCCCAACTACCAGATTTAATACTTGCTTCAATTTAATTAAGGGAAAATTTCAAAAAACTACCTTTTATAACCAATTTTTTTCAAAAAACTACCTTTTAAAAATTTTCTTTCAAAAAACTACCTTTTAAGTTTTGTATTTAATACTAATCAATAAATGACAGTCGTCGTAGGCGTTGCTGTCGATGGGGTGGCGAGAAAAGAAGAGAGAAACGAGAGGGGAAGAAAGAAAAGCAATTTACAGTGACTCAATTATTAGTGATTAAACCTCATTAATGATAAAATGGTAGTATATTGAAACAAATTTGTTATATAAGGTAGTTTTTTGAAAGAAAAATTTTAAAAGGTAGTTTTTGAAAATTTTTGATTATAAAAGGTAGTTTTATGAAATTTTCCCATTAATTAATTTAACATTAAGTGTATAAATATGTTGACCCTATTCAATTTACTACAAATGAAATAGTACTACTTAATTTGTTTCTAAATACACGCAATATGTTGAATTTTACATACGTCGATGCACTACTTTGACTGTTAATATCTTTAACTGTCAATAAGTTGAACCTTGAACTTATATGAATTTGATATTTGAAAATGCATTTTGAGACTAATCCAATAATACACTATATGATAACATTTTTATTTTATTTTATTAGCTTTGCAAATTGCAATGCAGTCAAAGTTAGTATTTGAATAGTGCAAAAGTTTCAATATCATATATATTTAGAAACAAATGTAGTAGTTTTCCGTAAAAATAAGTTTGGTTCAGTAAATATGAGTAAACCATATAGGCAAAAATAATTGAGAATCGGTAACTTCAGTTCCTTAAAATTTATGTGAAAAGAACAGGGTCTTACAAGCCTTCGAAACTCATATATTTAATTTGTATTTTAATTCGACTGGAAAAAATTTAAAGTTTCTAATTACATTACTTCATGATGCTGCAGAGAAATGGACATGGACCAAATGAAGAACTAGCCCTTGAAGCAGCAGGAGATTATTCAAGGAAATATGGCAACTTAAGATTTGCTGATTACACCACAAATATCAAACATAACAAAAAAGTTGACAATCAATTGAACAGATTCTGGTATCAAGCAGAAGAAGTTTTCCCAGTAGATGGAACTCCTGAAGAGAGACAACATGTTTTCTGGATTCCAGTTGATGCTCATTACTTTAAAATTGCCAAGAAACTTCAGGTAAAACTCGGTTATAAATAAATTATTTGAATTAACAAAAAATAACTAATTATTCATATTTGAAGTTGACATAGCATATGTTTGACAATTTGTTATTGGCGGTTGGTGGTTGGCTTTCGGTTGTTTTACTTGGATGGTCTGATTACTTGTTTATGGACGGCTTACTTGAGTAAAAAACTTATATGGACTTGGTTCACACTAAATTAGTGTGGACCTAATGCTAATTCATGTGATTTATGAAAAAATGTCACTATATAAAAAAAAATAAGTATAAAAGATGAGTAGATATAGATTATGAAGTTTGACTATGTGAAAAAAGGTTACTATGTCACAAAGTGAAAATTTCATCATGATAAACTAATGTGAGAAAGAGTGACTATATTATAAAAAACAGTCACTATGGTAGATATTAACTGTATAATATAACTTAAGATTTTGAAAATGTTACTATATGAAAAAAAAGATCACTATCTCTATTATATAAGTAAAGGGGGGAGGCATGGTGTCTCCCCATCAAATGACTATAATACCCTTACTTTTTTAATTACATCAATTTTGTTTAAATTTTTAAAATAATAATGGGTAATCAATCAATCAATCAAAATATTTGCCATTTTAAACAACTAAAATTAGAATAACTTAAAATTTTAGGTTTTAGAAAAAGGAAAGACTAAACAAGTTTACAAAAAAACAAAGATAACAAATTATCAAAATCTTCCATCAAAAGGAAACATTATCAAAATAAAAAAAACAGCAATATATTTCCACAATATTATAGTAATGTACAATGATCATTTTAATGGGTTTATATAATTTCAATTTATGTAAGTCAATTACATAGAGGATAATAAAGTCAGATAATGAAGAAAATGTACTACATTTGAAGTTTTAGCTATACTATCAATGATAGATAAATAAGAGTTAGAATTGAAAAAAGTTCACAACAAAATCAAAATTCAAAAGAAGACAAAAGAAAAGCACAAAAATATGAAGGTAATCTTTGCAATTATAGAGAACATAAATTTGATCAAATTGGGAATTAAAAAAGCAAAAAAATAGAAAAACAAATGATTCTTTTTTTTTATTTGATTTCCACGGATAAATAAAGATAAATATATTTGCAATTATGAACTAATTTGGTAATCAAATTAGATAAAACTTGACAAAAGAGGTGATTATGCAACATTCTTATGGACTTTTTTTAGTATCATGTCGAAAATATTAATTAGGAGTGCATGTTTTCTTTAACTACTTTGGTTCCGTTCTATTCAACTTATTTTGCTTATCTGATCAACTTATCTGAACTTATTTTTGCTGAAAATAACTTTTAATAAATTGCACAAAATAGAGCCTTTATTGAAAAAAATTGTCAACTTAAATTCAACTTAAACTACTATGTTGTCACTACATATAAAACTAGCTACTCGACATTACGAAATATGATAATGAAGAATTTGTCGTCGCACGCATCGCGTGCTTAAAAAGCTAGTGTTAAATAAGTGGATTTGGTCTACAATAATATTATTGTGGACCAGGTCTACGCAAGACTAACTCTTACATTGATTGTTTAACTATTGTTTTTTTACTTTGGTAAGATTGGTTATTGGTTGTGATATGAAAAAAACGATCTTTAAGAAAATTGTTTTTTTTTTTTTGTGTGCAAAAGAGGGATCGGAATAGGCTAAGAAAAAGTAATTAGGTAAAATCAAATCATGGCAACACTAATCCGGTAACACACTATTTTTTTACATAACCCTATTCAGGAAAGAATGTTTGTTCTCCTATTCCACATCTTTATTAGCAAGTCAATCCCTGCTAATTAGTTATCCTCAATTTGGCACAACCTTTCCTCTTAGCTTGTACTCTTCTTTTGAAAATTTCAAAAGAAGAAGCAGTGGTTCTCAATAGTTATTCATACAAATTTAAGACCTAATTTATTACGTGACCTAATATATATATTTTAAATTTGGTTCACAGAACATAAAGTTGGAGCAATGTGTGAATGCAACCACATGCTTACCTACAAGACCCAAGATGAGTACAGTGCTAAGAGGAGCAAGTGCAAGCATATATGTAGACAATGCAGCTTATAGAAGCTCTATTTATGACAAGTTTAAGCTAAGCCCTGTTGAAATGGAAAGTGCCGGAGTAGCCCTAATATGCCACCAACAAAGGGTTCCTCACATCACCCTTCGGGCGCTCTCGGACTTAGCCGGCGGCGGTTCGGCCCAATCTAACGAAGCCGACACCTTCTTACCGGTTGCTGCGAAAAATTCCGTCATTGCCGTTGTTGAATTCATTAAGCTTTTACCTTAGCTTTGTTAACTTTAGGTTAGTATTTCCAACTTTGTATGAGTGTATGGTTATTATTGCTTATTTGCTCTGCCAAATGGGCGCATTAGATCATAATTGATCTGCGGCACATGTTGAAGATTTTTTAAATAAAAGTTTTG
Organism: Beta lomatogona; assembly: GCA_947646795.1. Classification (NCBI taxonomy): domain Eukaryota; kingdom Viridiplantae; phylum Streptophyta; class Magnoliopsida; order Caryophyllales; family Amaranthaceae; genus Beta; species Beta lomatogona. The sequence goes on from CANSNZ010000404.1 coordinate 114,061, forward strand.
TTTTTTATGGGTTAAGTTGAATCCTTTTTACACATGCAATTGATCAACATCTCTTTCACATTACTGCTTACATTTTTGCGAACAATTCACCTACAACATTTGTGAAATTATTTGTAGTATCAACTATCAAGTAATATATAAGTCTAATGTCACTATGTCAATAATAAAATACTATAAATGTCTTATCTTGATCACTTAGGAACGATAAAGGGTCATATACTTAAATTGTCCAAATTTCATATTCGATCCATCTCTATTTCAACTCAATCTTATCAAAATGGATTTGGATGTTATTTTTGGGACTCAAATAGAAAATTTTCCTCAAGTCGGGTCGGACTTTGAGTTGGACTATGCTAACAGATATCCCAGAAGCATTGAATAAGAAACCTCTATCTATGTATTACAATCCCAAAATAATTTTTGTTTAAATGACTTTTGTGTGTTTAAATAAGTTTCTTATCAGCGTCCCGGGGTAGGGGAGTGCATAGATATCTGGTCCGGTTGATCCAATCCAATTTTTTAATTTTCGGATATTTCGGATCAAATATTCAAAAAAATTCGGTTCAGAAATTATCAATTTCGGGTATCCGAAAATATCCAAAACATAAAGATTTTTTGAATATTTTAGGAGGATATCTTAAATTTTGGATCGGATCGAATTATCCGTAATGAACACCCCTACCCCAGGGCACTAGTTAGCAGGATCGCAAACATAATTGTCTTATTATAATGTAATGTTAATATATTAGTTAATAAGGTGACTTAGTAATTGTATACGAGTTAGATTTTTCAAAATTGTTGTTGTAATAATAATAATAATAATAATAATAATAATAATAATAATAATAATAATAATAATAATAATAAGAATAATATTTATTATTATTATTATTATTATTATTATTATTATTATTATTATTATTATTATCACTGTTATTATTACTACTACTGCTACTACTACTACTATTATTATGTGCATTATAATTACATAATTACTATTACTATTCATGTTCCTATATTATTTCATCTGTTTCTTGATAATCTAGTCATCTTTATTTCAGTTCGTTATGTGAATATGTATTTACTAGTTATGCTTTATTCCTCTTTTGGCCAAAAATCTATACAACAACTTTAATCATACTTGGCTGACAGCCCGACACGCTCTTTCTTCTATGATCCCTATCCCCCTTAAAGTTTAAAATATGCACACTCTCTTTACATAATAATTAAAGTAAAGAAACCAAGTAAAGCCAACTTTTAACACTCTATCAAAATTTTTCTTAAAGTATGTATCTACGGTAACCGAGTAGTTTTTCAAAAAACATAATAAGTATGTAGTTGAATTTAAAAATGTCAGAATAAACATGTATTGATGTTATACAAATACTTAACTGGTGATTGTCTTACACTTAGAAACTGATATATGGTATTAGTCAATTAATAACTGAAAATAGCATATTTCCTCCATTTTTTTTTTGCAATACATAGTTTTGACTATAATTTTAAGTTAGGTTAATAAAGATCATGTGTTAACATGCTTGTTAACCATGCATGTCCATTAACTTTGGTTTGTCGCATTTTATGTCGGACCAAGTTTTGTTAAATGCTATTTTAAAGTATGAGCCTCATTCTTCATTGAAGCATTTAGCTCGATTAATCGTCTTCCTTTGTTAGTCTATTTAGCAAATTTTCGAGCTAGTGTAAGGTGGAGGATAGAGCTTGGGTTTATCGTATTCTTTGATCTTATTAATATAATCTCAAAGTCATTGTATTCCTTCTAAAAAATGTTTATTTCCTAATAAAAAGAAGAAAAAAAAAATAGTTGTGGAATAGGACAATTGTTGCATGTCTTATATGCATAAGATGGAGGATCAAGCAGGGATATCAAATTTTATAATATTGTTGGGTCTAGTGTGGATGTAATTTAGATTTATACCCACATAAAAAGTTAGACTATATAGGTTCAATTTATTATCACTATTCATGATGGATATGGATATTTAGGTAAGTATAAATATGAATCTGTGCCAAATTATTCATGTGGATAAACGCACAGACGACACAATTTCTTAATCCACATCCTCATTATTGGTCAATTGATGACTCAGTGCTTGCCAATTAAATTCCTACATCACACTCCACACAATAAGACACTGAAAAAAAAAATCGAGTATATACCCTCGTGAAAACGCATGAAATGGTCGTAATCAAGGGAAATTTCCATCGCTATAGTTGCTACGTAGTCTAGCGTCTACTATTTGTCATCTATTTGACACATAACTCTTGTCCTTTATATTTTTCTATAATGCAGATCTCTTTTGGTTGAGTGCGTGGCTAGGAAAATTGCAGCAAGTAGTAACACTTCCATGCTTGAATTACAGTTTGGAATACTTATCCCCAAACTTATTTGATATATAGTTGGTTGGGATTCACCATGAGCTTTAAGGTAATAGAGTCGAATACTTCCAATTGCAAGATCTTTAGGGGTAGGGATTCCCCTTACATTTCCCTCTACTCTCAAGTGTATGGCCCACAACTGTTAGTTCAAGAACGCTTTGTAGGTGTCCTTCTTAGCATTTTAAGAGAAGTTCAGAATACTTATCAAATTAATCAGTTTTCTTTTTCTCTGTTATGAAAGAATTTAGTGAGGTATTGATCTCCCCACTTGCTTTTGGGAGTTTACCCAACAGCATGAGGTAATTTTAAGATTTAGGACCACAAAAATTATGACTAGTATTTTTGTGAGAGTAACATAAAAATGGCAAAAAAAAAAAAAAGTAGAAAACAAGGGAAGTTGTCAACACAAATGTTTTTATATTGCTATAAAATTATTAACTTATTAGTTCAATATTGACGAGGGACGCAACTTTTTTTCTAGGGTCAATAGTGAAATTTAATTGATGCAGAACATGTGCATTTATCCATTTAGTAGCATGTGATTTTTTTTTCCCTCTGCTTTTTCAGGTAGGTAAGATATAGGATCATATTAAACTAATTAAACTAACATCTATTACATGTATAAACATTAAATTTAGTAGGTTAGACTCATTCAGAGTAAGGGCCAAGGGGGCATGGTATGAGAAAAATCACCCGGAAAAAACCCTTAGTAAAATTTGATCTCATGACCTTAAATTTACGAAGCAAAACCTTTACCATTAGGTCAAACCTTACTTGCTAATGCCGCTAAACGGCTAAAGCATGTGACTGTTATTGATGTAAAATTGTCAGTAACTCGTGTATACGCGTAGTACAAAACCTACCACCCTTTCCCTTAAAACAAAAAAAGAAAATCTACCACATCTCTAGTGGGGAGGAGTAAATTGAGGAAGAACAAAACGTGGGGATTTTTGTGGAGCGCCAGAGCAATTATTTGGCACCACAAAGTACTTATAACTATGCCTGTAGGCGTAGATCGATCATGGGCTAACTTATCTTATACTTGTTGGGCATATGGGGTCATATGGGGCTTAATGTGTGTGTATGGTGTGGAGATGAGGTTGCGTGAAGCTAGTTCGTCGTCAAACAGCTGATTTGCAGGCCCGCTCGATCGACTCGGGCAGTGCCTCCCGATCGGGCGGGGTCGATCGTCTTGGCAGAGGCGTGGAAGCAAGGGTGCCCGATGGAATCGGGCGGTCTCGCCCGACCCGATCGGGCAGAGGTTAATTTCACGCGGAGGGGCGATTTTCTGAGTTACGTTATAATTAGGTTTAACCTAATGCGATAATTAGATTATTATTCATCATTATTCTCAGATTCAAGAGAGGAAAAGCTAGAGAGAGATCTTGGAGAGCTTTTGTAACCTTCTTTTGAACATTCATCGATTCCTAGTGCATATTCGTGGTTTTTCTTCTAGTTCTTGGGTTTCCACGTTAAAAGTTCTCTTGTGTCTTTTATTGCTTTCGTTCTTTCGTTATTCTAGTATGGTTTGCTATTACTTGCTAGATTGCTATTCAATAGGACTTACAATACTATATTACACAATTTGAATATCTGCTCTTAATGATCAATGTTTAATGTTAATTTGGTCTTTTGAAGTGAAATTGTTTTTAACGACCGCTGAACTCATTGACAATGTTCTTATAATAAGTTTTTTTTTTACTCTTACTGCGTGCTTTCTTCAGCTTTTTATGTTTTCTTTTGTGGTCTGGCTCCTCTTCTTCACCCAAAAAAAAAAAATCAGTTTTGTTAAATAAAATTTTAACTAGATATATGGCTTGTATACTTTGGGTTTTTATTTTATTTTTTTTAATAAAAATTGTTTACTTTGATTTGTTTGCGGAAGATTTTTATGTAAAAATAATACCAGTATTACCACATGAGTTCTTAAGAAGTATTTTTCTTTTTTGGTGTTTAGAGAGCCATAAGGGCGGGGATGAGAATCGATCCCAGGATCTCCTGAAACCGGAATGGGAGCTCTAACCAACTGAGCTATCCCTCACTCTCCATAAAGTATTTTTCTTAAATGATGGTTCAACAATGGCCAATACTTCGATGTTTCAACTATCATGGACCATATACTTTGATTATTCTCTTTCTTTAGCTTTTTATCGTGTATTCCATGGAGTTCATGCATAATTTTTCAATAACTAATTAACCTAGCTTATTATAAAGTAAAAATAAATCACTACATTTCAAGTGTCAAACATAGCAAATCACTAACTCATGACAGATCACATTTATACTTTGTTTCTCTATACAATTATTTGTTGAACTTATGAATGAGGTTTTGGGCTAGTGGTTAAAAAAAATGTTTGTGTACGTACTTAGATCATATGTCCCAATCCCCCCTTTTCCTAATTGTAATTATATTGTTTGTGTGGCTTATTCATACCAAAAGAAAATGTTGAACCTGCCCCTAATCGCTTCCTCTTTCTAGTAACACATTCATGACAGAAGCTTGTCATTTGTCCAAATTTGATATGTGAGATTCCACTAACTTCAAATCATGTACAAATCTCCACAAATTAGGTTAAGCTTCACGATTGATTGAAAAAATAGTGATTCAATTGCTTGAAAGGTTGGGTTCGAATATATGGGTTTATCATTTTGGGGTTTCAATTGATTTGATTTTTCATTATTAAATTGCACAAGTTGAGTACATGCTTAGTGTCTATGTTAGAATGGGAAAAAACTTTGTATACTCACTGGGTAGACTACCTACCATTAATATAGAGTTGTTGAGGGTTGTGGTAATGGAATCCAACTCAACATAATTACTTTTTTTAATGCTCTATTAATAGTGGGTTGTCTACCCGGTGGATAGGTGTACCAATGTCCGTTAGAGTGATTGTTCCTTTTAAGAATGAGACGGAAAGAACGAGAAGAAATCATCGTGATCTTCGAAAGAAATGATAATGTCGATGGATGAGATATTGATGACATGAGCCAAAGAGAAAGGAGATTGATACATCCATCCATTGGGTAGACTAGCTATCTACTAGAAATAGATGATTAAAAAATAATTAACTCTGCTGAGTTGTACTCCACTAATTATTAATGTCTATCTTTAGTAGATGGATTACCCACTAGGTGGACAAAGTTTTTTCCAAAGAGAAGAGTGAAATGAATAATGATGAATGAGTGAAATGAAGGAAAAGCATAAGTAGTAGATGTTGAGACTTGGGAGTAGATTAATGAGAGAGATAATAAACATGTGGCCCATGTAATTAAAATGTCGGATGTGTGGATGTCAACTAACTTAGTTGGTTAAAGTCTTGGTAGATGGTATCTAAACCTGGAATCAATTATCTACATCATTTTCCTTTGTGAGTCTCTCTACCTAAAAAGATAATATTGGGTGTAATTTCTCTAAGGTAGTAGCTTTTGACACTCATAACTCATAAGTAGTAATTATATTTTTACACATTAGATTGTTACTATTTGGTTGGATATAAAAGGCAGTTATTGAGATATTTTTGTTTTATTTTTTCTACAATTAGAAATAACAAGTATACTAACTCAAGAATCAAGATATTTAAATAATGCTACATTGCATGCAAATACGTACAAAGTCTTTATTATGCTCTTTGAAATGTCGGTCACTTAGCTATACGCAACTTTGTATCATTTTACCAAGTAGTACTTGGTCTAGTGGTAAGGAGAGCACCCTTCCAACCTCAGGTTGGGGGTTCAATCCCCACTAGAGGCACTTTGAGGGTAGGGATTCCCCTTACCCTTCCCCCTTACTCTCAAGTGCCTGACCCATTAAGACCCGAGCGGGGTCCGGGCCACTTCTTCAAAAAAAAAAAAAAAAAAAAAAAAAAAAACTTTGTATCATTTTTCCAACAAAAAAGAAATTATCATAGCTAATAGGCTTCCACTATTTATACCGGGTACTTCTCGCAAATCCTATTACTTCTGTTCACATATCTTGTGAGAGAAAAATGAGTTTTCTTAAAGCTGTCGTCTTTTTTCTCCTTGTGATTTATGCTCAACATGGAGCACAAGGTGAAATACCCAAAAGAACAATGCATCTCATTGATTTAGCAAACAATAGAGGCCCTTATATTGGTGTTGTAATACCCAACTTATTTGAGCTCAACCCTCTTCTTCAATCTCCTAGCTTCACTGCCAGCGACTTTACCATTGATTTTTCAGGTATAAATACATATGCCATTGTTAGTGACGTTTAAGTTCATAAGAGAACTACCCTTATGGTGAGAGCCACTCATTTTTCCTTATTTTACGAAAATTTTGCTAATTTCACAATGCTTTTACTCATTTTATGTTTTGCTTATTTTATGTTTTGCTTATTTTATGTTTTTGCTCATTTAACATTCTTATGCTTATTTCGCAACGTTTTTGCTTGTTTACGTTTTGCTTATTTTACGTTTTTACTCATTTAACTTTTTTATGCTCATTTTACGTTTTTCTCATTTTACATTTTTGCTCGTTTTACGTTTTTGCTCATTTAATGTTTTCTACTCATTTTATGCTTTTGTTCATTTTTTTACTTTTTTTTTTGCTTATTTTATGAAATTTTTGCTCATTTTAAGTGGTTCTCACCATAAGAGGGTTCTCATTAAAAAACCATATACAAGATCACATGAGAATGCTCCTTACATGAGAAATGAGAATGAATCTCACCCATACGATTGGATTAGAGTTACAACACTTGTTCATTAGAGTTATACCTCCGAAAATGTTTTGAGCCCAAAAAATTTTTTGAATTTTTTTTTCTAATATTCTTTTTTTTGGAGTTACATCACTTTTTCATTAGAGTTACATCACTTGTTCATTAGAGTTATAGCATGTAAAATTCATTCTCATTTCTCATGTAAGTATGCATTCTCATATGAACTCACTTATATATATAGGGGCAGGATCACATGAGAATGCTCCTTACATGAGAAATGAGAATGAATTTCAACCACACGATTGGATTAGAGTTACAACACTTGTTCATTAGAGTTATTTCCCCGAAAAAATTTCGAGCCACAAAAAAAAAAAAATTATTTCGAATTTTTTTTTCTAATTTTTGTTTTTTTGGAGTTACATCACTTTTTCATTAGAGCTACATCACTTGTTCATTAGAGTCATAGCGTGTAAAATTCATTCTCGTTTCTCATGTAAGTATGCATTCTCATATGAACTCATTTCTTATATATATATATATATATATATATATATAATATTGTCATTTCTCCTTTGTCCTTTATCTAGGAACCGAAAATGTCAAGGCCCTTAAAAAATTAGCACAAGACACCTACTTAAAAAACTTAAGACGGCCTCGATTATACACGTTATCTTAATCCATTCTTAAAAATATTCTCAAGGCAGGAGATTCCGGTTTGGAACCATAGCGGGGAAGAAAGTGATCTTGGTCATGACAGGACTTGGCATGGTACATATAATTATCTTATCTTCAATTTTCAATTTAGAAGAAAAAATAGTAAAAAAAAAAAAAGAAGAAATTTAATTACTTTAAAATTCAAAAGTGTTAAACTGGAAAAATTGTGTAGGTAAATGCAGGCATAACTACGCAGCTGTTGTTGAGTTTATTCAGAATAGAAGGAGTTGTACATTATGGGATAGCTGGTAATGCAGATCCTTCTCTTCATATTGGAGATGTCGCAATTCCTCAGTATTGGGGCCATCTTGGTCTTCTAAATTGGCAGGTAAAGTGCCCAACTACTTTAGTTAGAGACTAGAGTCAGACTAGTAGCAAAGTTTGTACTAAATTAGAGTCTTGTTGATATCAAGTCTTTCTCTTTAGTATCAAGTTGGAATTATTTGGTATTAATTAAGAATCAATTTGATATCAAATTTTAAATTCGTACCAAACTAACTTGTACTAACTGGACTCTAGCTAATTTAGTACCAGGTTAACTCTCTGATATGTGAAATGACGAAATTACCCTTGTTGGAGTTTTTAAAGACTAGTGAGACATTTTTTAAGGCTCTATTAGGTAGAGAGAGGTTTGGGGAAAAATTAAAGATTTGAGCTCATATTAGAGAATTTGACTAGTCAATTCTCTAATTTGAGTGTATGGTAAAGAGAGATGTGAAATAGGTTTTTGGACTCAAAAAGCTTTTTTGGAAAAAGTTAGAGTGGAAAAAGTTGGAGGGGGGAACTTTTTGATATTAGAGGTTTGAGAATGAGAAAGAAAATTATATTTATGTCCTAAGGCTCTTTAATATTACTACCCTTACCAAGGTATCCCTAAACCTATCATGAGTCTAATTGTATTCTTGTTATTTTTTGTTAATCTTGCATTAGTCCTATCTTTTAATATCTGATATTTTTCTTGTATGTCTTATTTCTAATATATATTCACCAAACACATTTATTTTATAAACAATAAAGGTACAATAATAGATTATGTCCGTGTCCTTATTAATATATTTGTAAATTGTCAACTCATAAGTTTTAATATTTAAAAATTTTAAATAATGATGAATATTGAATTTTATAGACGTGGTTAAAATTATTATTATTAGTATGTCTTATCTCCAATATATATTCACCAAACATATTTATTATATAAACAACAAAAAGTACAAGAGTAAAAGTTATGTCCATGTCCTTATTGGTCATTTTATACAATCAAGTACCAATCAACTATCAACTACTTACCAAACACTTTTATATAAACAGCTAATACAATAAGTTAGTCAAATCAGCCGATATAATCAGCGAACAGCTAACATCTATCCGCTAATTGCTAAACAGTTCATGGACTAAAGTTTGCCTCAAGCATATTAAATTGTGCTTTACTTCTATGTTTTTCTAGTGATGTACTCAATAACCCCCGTATAACTTTTATTGGCCGGACTTACATAGCAATCAGTGGTTAGTAACTTTTATTGGCCGGACTTACATTGTCAGTAGTATTTCTCTAAAAATAATAAATAAATAAATAACTTCAGTAGTACTAATATTGGATGTTTGTATGAAATCTATTTAGTCAATTATTAGCATTAACTCTCTGTATTATATGCGAAGGTATTCGGCAAAAGAAGTTGGTTGGTAGTTGTATTACGTTATGTGCATGTGCAAAAAAAAAAAAAACATCCTTTCAAACAGCCAAAAGCTATTGAGAAGAAAAATTGCTCCAATTATTAGGCTTATGATATTTTTATACTCCAAATACGTCCGTACTAGTTACTACAATATACTTTGATAGTTTGACTCAATGGCCAATACCTAAACATCAATTTAAAAATTAGCAAACACTCAATAAGTTGTATACATATGTCAGCAATAATTACTATAGCATATCATTATAGGTTGTGTTCGTGTAGCATTAAATATATATTTTTAAGAAAAATCTATTTAAAACCATTAGATGCTCGACACATAAAAATATCTAAAGGCTCTTGGATCTTTCAAATTTGAATTAGGTCAAATATCATATAAGTGCGATCGATTCAAGACATTCTAGATATTTGGTATATAATTTGTAATATTTAATATTAGAAAATTTGTCAAAACATACCTTGTATGTATTACATTTTGCGAAAATCAATCTTTTAAATTTTTTCTGGCAATTGAAGACCTAAAAAAGAAATTTATTTGTAACAAACAACCTTAAGCCACTTTCACGTATTAACCAATCAAGCCTTTTTAAGATACTGGATACATAAAAAAAGAATGCTTCATTACATAAATTATAGAAGAATAATGAATGTTTATTATTTTAAGTGGTTGTTAATTGAATTTTTTCACTTCAATAATGCCCAAAAATGGCCTAAGGTTGTTTCTCGCAAACAAATTCTTTTTTAAGGTACTAAGTTGCCAGAAAAAATCTTAAAGGTTATTTTTCACAAAATGCATATAAAAGGTCTGTTACGACAAATTTTCCTTTAATATTTAATGTGTTAGCTATGTAGTTTTTCATTAATTTTTGCCTATTCATGGTGGTATTTAGCTTGGCTCTCACCCGTTGTGGATTCCACCCCATGATCTCAAGGCCGGGGTTCGAATTTCACCAAGTAAGTGAAGCGACTTGGAGAATGATTTCCCTTACAATTCCCCCTCCAAGTGTCCGGGCCTCTAAAAAATGGTGGTATACAACTATACAAGTACATTTTAGAAGTTTTTTTTTTTTGAATAAATACATTTTAGAAGTTTTATTTTAAATGGAAAAAGACTCCACTAGACCAACACCTCCAGCTGTTAATAAGTCCAACTAAGCTAATATCAAAGCAAATTTTAATGGGTGTAGCGAAATGGTCACGGGCCAGATGATGAATTAGCTCTTGAAGCAGCAGGAGATTATTCAAGAGAATATGGCAACTTAAGATTTGCTGATTACACCACTAACATCAGTGACAACAGTGCACCTGATAATCTTTTAAACAGAATTTGGTATCAAGCAGAAGAGGTTTTCCCAATAGATGGAACTCCTGAGCAAAGGCAACATGTTTTTTGGGTTCCGGTTGATCCTCATTACTTCAATCTTGCAAAGAAACTTCAGGTAAGCAAATCCTAATTTATACTCTTTTAGATCCAATTAGTTCTTACATATACATGTAATCCTAATTTAACATGTTACGAATTTTTTTTTAAATTATTTCATAAAGTTTTTAGAGATTAAACATAAGAGAGATTATTTTTTTCACATGTACGTGGGTCATATAATCCCCTTTTGGGCCAACTAAGTTTGTTGCTTTGTATTCCAAAAAGATACCCAATTCCTCTTCATTGAATTAGTAAACCCTCTCATTTTTTGGGATAGATAATGGTGAGAGATTTTGTAATGTGAAACCGTGATAGACAGTTGTCATACTTCCTGATAATCTTTCGACTCAAGAGAGTTTGACCACATATAACTCAACGAGGTTTTATCATAAAAGCAATAGACAATATGTAAAGCATATTCCAATTTAGATCTACAAGATAGATTGATATTTAAATATTTTTCAATTAGTACCATAAAAGTTGCAAAACGGTAATAAGATGCTCTACCAATTGAAATGTTTTTAGGTACTACTTGCTTTTTTTGTGTAGTAGTATATGTTCAATCAGATAGAGACCAACAGTTCCTCCAATAAGTCTTATATCCTCCGACCTCCATCCATCTTCTTTTTCAATGTAGGGACAATTAGCACCAACTCACATATAAGTTTCCTCGTAACACTTTTCTCCGATCATCTTTACCCTAATCTAAACTTGTAGAAGTATTTCCTACATTACTTCCAAAGAGCACAACCAGAGTTTTTTTTTTGTTTTTGTTTTTTTGGCTTTCCTATAGATCGTTTATATGTATCCAACTACCAACTTTTTAATGTATCCCATGAAGAAAAAACAAGGTTTTTTTATTATAATTTGAAGGAAAAACAAGGTTATCTTCTAATTAATAATATTTTCATTGAATATTAATTAACAGAGCTTGAATTTGGAGGGATGCGTGAATGCAACAACATGTTTATCTACAACACCCAAGGTAGCCACTGTTTTAAGAGGTGCAAGTGCAAGCATATACGTAGACAATGCAGCTTACAGAAACTTCATTTATGAACAATTCAAGCTAAGTCCAGTTGAAATGGAAAGTGCTGGAGTTTCACTCATTTGCCACCAGCAAAGGGTTCCTCACATCACCCTTCGCGCTCTCTCCGACTTAGCCGGTGGCGGTTCCGCAGAATCTAATGAGGCTGATACCTTCTTACCTGTTGCTGCTACAAATTCTGTTATTGCTGTCGTAGAATTCATTAAGTTGTTGTCCGTAGCAAAGGCTGCAGTCTAATTAAAGAGTTGGCTGATTAGCATGGTATTAAACTAAGGCTGTTGTTACTTGTTAGATCCATGGAATAAATTCGAGTTTGCTTAATTATTGGTTGAGTTTTGAATGAGGGAGATGGCGTATGAGTTGATTTTCCGCACAATTGTTGCTAAGAAAATTTGATAGGTGATAATAAATAGTGGTAATATATAACAACCATTTTATAAGAAGATTTTGTAAAGGTAGATATAGAACAAATGTTCTAGATTCTGGTAGCCGTATCAGACACTTTGAGAGTATAACCCTAAATTTCTAAAATTCTAACAAATATAGTAGGCTTGTAGCCTGTAGGAGTATATATGAATTGAGCAGTTGCACAATTAGCGCAATGTAACGGGGGGATTTGATACAAATATTGTAACAACCCTACTAAGTTGAAAATGTACAACTCTATATAAGGAAGGTTTCGTCCTCTTCAACTTCTACTTTTCTCTTTGGGCCCTATCCGGAAGAGACGGAAGAGTCATTAATGGGTTTTTTTTTTGGAGAATAGGAGGTGACGAAGCAAAACACCAAAAAATTGAACCTCTTCGAAGCTGCATGCATACAATATTACACTCGATAATTGAAAACGTACAACATGTAGTTATTATTATTTTTTTTTTTTTTACTTTGGGCAGACAACTAATGGAATTGAGCTCTTATATTTTGGGGGCCCTGTGTTGCTGTGCACTTAGCTCACCCTACACATGGCCTTAGCCGCTCCTATCGATTTGATGTGGTGCAGAACCATAGTCAACTGTAAGGGCCTCTACTAGGGGTGTCCACCACTATATAAAGAAGACTTCATTCTCCTCAACTTCGTTCCAATGCAAAATAACGTAGATTTTAGGCACCTTTTTCCCTCCTTTAAAGAGTATGTGTCCCTGCACTACATGACAATAGGATGTGCCCTGACTCTTATACCATCTGTAACACCCCTAGGTGTTTAGGAGCCAACTATTAGATATTGTCCTCTTTAGACGCTAGCCTACAAGGATTTGCTTTAGTGCATAACCATGTTCCTACCCAAAAGGGGTGCTACCGTGTTACAAATATGTGAAACTAACTAATGATGAAAGAATGAAAAACTCATAATAAACACAGTTATGGGACAATGCAAGAATTATCGTCCATGGAAGTAATGTAATAAATGGTCATGGATGCAATATAAATTCAAAATTGCAATGAATTTATATTCAACGTAGAAACCAGAGAAAAAAAAGGCAATGTTTTAATTTTTGGCAACTCATTGAATTTAACAATTGGTACTTATCTTTTCCAATCATAATATCTTAGTACGTAAGTACTTTTTTGAAAAAAATATTACTTTATAAAAAATGATTTCTCACCAAAAGATACTTTAAAAAGGTTGTACGATACAATTTTATTAAATTTGTAGCACCCTCCCTCCTTTAAAAGACCAGATCACACTTCTCTTCAACCTCAATGTATACCATTTAATTTATTCAAATATTATCAACAAACTTATCAACCAATTTGCTACAACGAAGTATTACTTTTCTTGTCAATATAAAAGTAATATTATTGGCTTTTGACGAAGATTAAGTGTTTAAGTGTTTAAGTGTTTAAGTGTTACAACGATATGATTGTATGATATGATAAGATGATGTATTCCCTTATTTAGTTAGCACTTCACTTCTACATAAAAATAAAAAAAAGTTTTAAGACATTAGACACACACCGTACCATATATATATATATAACACGTAATAATTCGAAGTGTCTCCTAATTCATTTAGTTTACTCATTAGTCATTGGAAAACAGCAAAAACATATGGTGCCTTCTACGGATCGACTGACCGAAGACTTTTTTTTTTTTTTTTGGTGAACAACGCAACTCGATTAAGTTATAGAGTTAAATAAAGTCTTACAATCCTCAAGATAAACTTCCATACAATAACTAGGAGGGAAGGGAAGGGTCCTAGTTACAACACTACTAATATCCGAAATATTCCGAATGTCTACTAGTCTTAACTATACCGAAGACCATTGTTGGCATTAAAAATTGTACCAAAGCAAATCGACCAACTTCTAAGAAAGAAGGATAGCAACATACAGTTTTACAAAATTAAACCATTGACTTTTTTAGAGGATTTAGACCATTGACTTCAAACTTAAATTAATTTATGCCAGTGAAACCAAATATATACTATCTATTCAAACTTGTCGCGTCTACAAAATGAGATTGCAATTATATACAGAAGGAAAAACACTCCGATCCTTTTAAAAAGTGCAACTAGTTTCCAATCTCGTGCAAATATATGAAATATTAGTTAGGTTAAGGAGTGAAAAAAGTGAGCTCTATTTGTCCGTTTATTGACATTCTTTCTCTTACTTTATGAATACTTCTACTATTTTCTCTTATTTCGAACAATATCAAGTTGATTAAGATAGATATATGTTTAGTTCATAAACTCTTAGACTCTGTATCTTTCATAAATGGTAGAAGCCTAGACGTATCAAACAACCGAAGAAGTATTTTTTAGGGGCTAAGCAAGACATACTTTAACTTGACGAGGAGATAAGATATACTCAAACTTTGTATTATGAGATTAAATTGCTAGTAGGTTCTTTTTTCTTGGTCCGCTGATGAGAAATTCAAAAACGTACAAGTCTAGCTGTCAATTATTTTGTTAGCTATACGCAAAATAACTCATATATTTTCCAGTAATACACAAACAGAAATTGTCCAAGCTAAGTATTCTATATATACTTACGTTCCTTCACATCCTAAACTTGTCACCCTTACTACATTCTTCAAACTTTTTAAAAGAGAAAAATGTGTTTTCTCAAAGCTATCATATTTTTTCTCCTTATGATTTATGCTCAACATGGAGCACAAGGTGAAATACCCAAAAGAACCATGCATCTTATTAATTTAGCTAACCACAAAGGCCCTTATATTGGTGTTGTAATCCCCAACTTATTTGAGCTCAACCCTCTTCTTCAATCTTCCAGCTTTACTTCCTCCAATTTGGCCTCAATACAACAAACTATGGCCCGGATGCACCCAACACCACAAACTTTGACTAGTAGTCAAAACACCACAAACTATTAGCCTAAGTGCAGTGTGTGTCATAAATGACAATGGAGATACCTTTTCTCGCCGGTGACTAGTAGTCAATCCCAAGTTTCTCTCTCTAAAACTATTCTTCTTCATGAAGAAATCTAAATATTGTTCCTAGAAGGTTCAAGAGTATTGCGAAAAGGTATCTCCGGCGTTATTTATGACACGCCTCACACCACCCAGACCATATTTTGTGGTGTTTTGACTACTAGTCAAAGTTTGGGGTGTTGTATGCACCCGAAGTGTTGAGGCCAATTTTGCCTTTTATTAATTATTGAACCAACTTAATTAATTTATACTATACATATATTTAACAGTAGTATTGTTTTTCTCCATTGATCAAATTATATATCAATATGACAATTTATCTTTACTTAATCCATGCTTAAGGCAGAAGATTTCGATTCGGAACCATTGCTGGAAAGAAAGTAATCTTGGTTATGACAGGACTTGGCATGGTACATAAATTTCTTTTTCCATAAACTATCTATATATCTATCTCCAAAGTTTCCAGAAAAAGAAAAACCAGAGAATGATATCACTCTTAGTGAAAGTTTTGTGATGCATTTTGCAGGTAAATTCAGGCATAACTACTCAAATGTTGTTGAGTTTATTTTTGGAGTGGAAGGAGTTGTACATTATGGCATAACTGGTAATGCAGATCCTTCCCTTCATGTTGGAGATGTTGCCATCCCTCGATATTGGGCCCATCTTGGACTTTTGAATTGGCAGGTAAAGTATATGTATTTCAACTATATTTCTTGTTGAACACTACTTGTCAATTGTCATGATAATGTACTAATGTAGGGATAGTGTTTAATTTTTATAAAAACTTATGCAGTAAATAGCGACTTTCGAAACAAATTGCTTGATTATAAATTTTTTAAAAATATCGTGAGGTTTTGTTTCGACAAGTACCAAAAGATCTATATATTGAGTTTTCTAATTAAATAAGGTCTATTCGACAAGAGTAGTTTTTATAATAATTATTAGCTCATATAACAATTGTTAGCTACTAATAATCTAATATATATTAACGATGAATTCTAGATGTCTAGTGAAAGAACAAAATCAAATAGTATTTTTATCTCAAAATCTAACACTGTTACTTTTCCGAAATGCTATTTTAACTAGTAGAAGTTACCTTAAATTTCTACTCCATGAAACACTTTTAATCCAGTTTTATCAAAGTTTTGATTTGGTCAAACCTTTAAATGCAACTTGAAAAACAGTTGCTAAACACGCTCATTGTCTTCAGTGTAGGATTCTATAAGTACTATAAGCGGAATTTCATGAATCTAATTCATAAGCACTTAAAACAGGATCTCATGCATATACATTCAAGGATCACATAATAGTTAAGAATTTACCTTTGAAGCGTGAATTCCACAAAGCTTGTATAACCCGGATAAAGAACCTCAATTGTATTATTTCCTTATTGCCTAACCAAATATATAAATATATTTAGGTTAGAAGGAGAATCACTTCTCCTCTCCCCTCCTCTTGGCTGGCCACCCCTAGGGCCCTTACGGGCTCTAGGTTTCTTTTCATGATCCAAGTATATTGTGTGACCTAATAGGATCCATTATATTGGGCTTTGGGTTTATAATTTCCTAACCCAAAATTCTATAGCATTCGCTAGCAAGACGTATAGACGACCCAATAGAACGAATTTATTTTCTTCATAATACGGTCCATAATATAATTAGTAATTGCATTTAAGTCGAGGACATAAATCCTTCATTCAGACCCAAACCTTCCGCCTTAACCACCTCCACTAGCAAACGTCTCTTCTTCCTAACACAGTTACTTCCACTAAGCCACACTAGCTAGCTACGTACAATTACTGGCCTTAGCCATCATCACCTCTAATAAACGCACCCAAAAATGCATAACCTTTTTTGTCAATCAAATGATGCCCAGTATTTGGGTAGTAACCTTGACTTATTTCTCGAAAACTGGTAATATTTGTTGTTTTGTAAACTATATATAAAAGCTTTTTTTAGATCAGTTGGCGAATAAGCTAAGAAAACTCTATTTAGCTAAATTTGAGATAAAAACTAGTAGGCTATGCACAAATTACACTTATAAATATACTCCTACTATACTGATGAGACTAAAAATAAGGTAACTAAAATTCACCAAGTAGTTTTTTAATTAATGCAAATTTTCGCGACGTAAAAAACAAAAAAATCATGCTAAAAGCCTAAATCTGATCCATAAAAAAAGAGTCAAAAATCATTAATAAGACTTAAAGGTGACATCACCAACTTATTGGCTTTTCATTGTTAAAAAGGTTGGCTTAATCAGCTTAATTATTATAGTTTATACTTTTACTAAATATCTGAACATGATTTACCAAAGGTTTGCCTAAACCTAATTATAAGCTAAAAGTTAAAACTAATAAAATTGCTGGCCACTAATCATTTGCGAAACAAGGATATAATATTACTTTCCATGATTTTTGCATGATCTGTACTGAACGAGGCATAACAGTCATGCAAAAGATCTAGAAAACTTATTTCTATAAGATTTGATTCTAACATGGACCATATATATACTAAACTATATACTGCATCTTTCTTTAGTTATCATGGTTGTCTGGACGTAACGCTCATGAATCACGATGAAATCTGAAAGATTATTTTAATGGGTGTAGAGAAATAATGGTGATGGGCCAGAGGACGAATTAGCCCTTGAAGCAGCAGGAGATTACTCAAGGGATTATGGCAACTTAAGATTTGGTGACTACACTTCTAACATCAGTGACAATAGTACACCTCATAATCTCTTGAACAGAATTTGGTACCAAGCAGAAGAAGTTTTCCCAGTAGATGGAACTCCTGAGTCCTGAGTCCTGAGGAAAGACAGCATGTTTTTTTTGGGTCCCAGTTGATCCTCATTACTTTAATCTCGCAAAGAGACTTCAGGTAAAGAAACGACCCTAATTAGTACCTCTTCGTTTCCTGCTATTAACGGTCTTTTAAGATAATACACTAATATACACACTAAAGAAATAAATTTATACTCGAAGTTTCCAAAAATTAAAATATGTTAATCGGTGCACTTGTATTTATAGTTGATGAGTAATATTATATTGGTATGTTCAAATGTATAATAAGACATCAATTAAAATAATGATAATATAAAATGATACAATATATACTTCATCCGTTCCAAATTAAACGCAACAATTGAGAGGGCACGGACTCCTAGTTGAAATTTCTTAAGGGGTGATTAGAAAAAGGGAGGGGTATGTGATTAGTTTAGTTAAGCACCACCACCAAATGCCACCACCACCAAATGCCACATCCTAATCCACCAAGGCACCACCACCACCGAAACTACCACCACCACCACCACCACCGAAACAACCACCACCACCGAAACTACCACCACCACCACCACCACCGAAAGTGGGTCCATCCTACCACCATGACCATCACCAAACCACCACTTGTCATCGCCACCAAACCACCCTACTACCACTTGTCATCACCCTACTTGTCATCACCCTATCGCCACATCCTACCACTACCCAACCACCACTGCGCCACATCCTACCACCACCACCGTCAAAAGTACAGCCATAAACCACCGTCAAAATCACCACCACCATCTAAACCCTAAATCCACTTCATAAACCACCGTCAAAAGCACCACCACCATGCCACCTCCACAAGAACAAATCGAGAAGAGAAAGAAATCGAGCACAACCCAACCCACTCCACCTCCACAAGAACAGATCGAGAAGAGAGAGAGATCGAGGAGAGAGAAATCGAGGAGAGAGAACGAAAGAAGATGGAAAAATCGAGGCGAACGAAAGTGGGTTGATGTTTAAGTTGACGGACGCCGGCGGTTTTGGGTTGGAACGAAGGACAGGACGGACGCCGGCGGTGGAGCGAAGGTGGTTTTGGGTTGGAACGAAGTTGTCGGTGGTTGTGGGGTCAAAGTGGGAGAGGAGATCGAAGGTGGAACGAAGGTGATGATGATGGTGGTGGGTGGCGGAGGACGGAGGACGGAGAACGGAGGAATGACGCCGGCGATAATGGTGATGATGATGGTGGTGGTGGAGGAGAGAAAAATGGTGATGGAGGATGGAGGAGAGAGAATGATGGAGGATGGAGGAGAGAGAAATGGTGGTGGGTGGTGGGTGAAGGTGGTATTGAAGAGAGAGGGGGTTCATGTTTAAGTTGATTCATTTTGATTAGGTTTGTACTTAATTTGATATGGGTAGTATAATAAGTGTTTTAAGTTTTTTAATAAGGACATTCTGGTAATTTTAGGGGTAAAAATCATGCCAAAAATAGAAAGAATGAAATTGTTGCATTTAATTTGAACTGCCAAAAATAGAAACTGTTGCGTTTAATTTGGAACGGAGGAAGTATAAGAATGATAGATAGATATTTGATAGATGGATTAATAATTTATCTAGGGTGTTATGTCGAGGTTTAAAGATGTCTTCTACTTAATAATGATGTGGCCTGTGAGCAATGATAAATTACTCTTTAGGAAATATCAACTTTACACATCCTAACAACCACATTCAAATTTGACTAATATATTAAAAGGTGTTCCTAAACAAGGAATTATGCCACGTAGCGCTCTGCTTTAGAGTGTTTATTATCATGTACTCTGCATACAATAAAAAAATTAGGAAATGCATGCTATAAGATTTGACCACATGACTTCAGACTGATATACTAAAGTTCTAACCACAAAACCAAGTAATGTTTGGATTTATAATTTTAAAGTAAAATATTAATAAATGAAAATTATAATACTCGAGACATAGCCCGGGCCTAAAAACTAGTTATCTAATATACAACCAGCCATATGAACACCATAAGAGTACAAATTCTGCCACAATAATAGCAATGTCACCATAATTATATGAGATCCCACCATATATATCTAGTAAACACCTTGTCTATTCTTTGAAACCAACGCTAAGCACAAAATTTAGTGGCCTTTTAAAGTTATGATGTACTCCCTCCGTCCCATAATATAGTGCTCGCATTCCTTTTTTTGGTATCCCAAAATATTGTGCCTATTTCCTTTTTTTATCAATTTATTTAGACTAAATTATCCTTCATTTCTACATAAATTTTCCAAAATACCCTTACTTTTCTTTCAAATTATGTGCTCCTATCTATTATTTTACACCATTCCAAGAAACAATTATTGCTTTTTTATTTTATTTTAAAGGAAAAAGAAAATAAAGAGATAGTATCAAGACAAAAGTGCTAAAAAAGTACTTCCTTAAATATATATTTTTGGAAATCCTACTACTCTTTCAATTTTCCTTACTTCCCATGAAAAATGAGAAGTGAGCACTATATTATGAAACGGAGGGAGTAATGTTATCAGTGGTGAGATGTATCGTACTACATATTTTCAATTAATATGGTCACAACTCACAACTCACATATAATCTAGCTAACTTCAAAACATTATAAATTTATGATACTCACAATAGCCTATATATATACGTGATTTGGTTGCTTTTGACCAACTCATAATTTAATGCTTGTTAATGCTAACTTGTTTGATTAATAATGTTTTTCATGATAGTGTATTAATAAATTATGTGTATGGTTTTTTAGAGCTTAAAATTGGAGGGATGTGTGAATGCAACCACATGTTTATCTACAACACCGAAAGTGACCACTGTGTTAAGAGGAGGAAGTGCAAGCATATTTGTAGACAATGCAGCTTATAGAAACTTCATTTATGAACAATTCAAGTTAAGTCCAGTTGAAATGGAAAGTGCTGGAGTTGCACTCATTTGCCACCAGCAAAGGGTTCCTTTCATCACCCTCCGCGCACTCTCCGATTTAGCCGGTGGTGGTTCTGTACGATCTAATGAAGCTAACACTTTCTTACCTGTTGCTGCTACAAATGCTGTTATTGCTGTTGTAGAATTTATTAAGCTGTTATGATCAGTTGATCACTATATTAAAGTTTTAGTGATCATGTATACATAAGTGATGTACGCAGCAAGAAAAAGAAAAAGGGAGCTAAATGAAGCAAAATAATGATTAGGATTTCCAATAGTCTTTTTCTAAATTTCATCTCTTAATCTGCAACTCAAAAGGAGGCTAATAAATACAGCACTTCTTACTCTTTTCTTGAAGGAGATACAGCACTTCTTACTCTTTTCTTGAATATCAATTATAAAATCATCTCATAGACTCGATTATTCCAATGATGTTTCACTTCTCCCTTTGATATTTATATATGTGTAGCAGTGTGGGGGCCCCTGAAATTATCCTAACTAAATAAGAGGATATATTTGAAATAAAAACACCTAGAATTGGACTTTTTAATTTGATAGTAGAGATGATAATCAATTTTTTTTTCTATTCGTTGGTAGGGAGAACCATCCCAGTAGATCGAAACCACGTACAGGATCACCTGGCCGGTTCATCTTAGCTTTTAAAGCTCCTTTGGAGTTGATAGAGGAACATGAATAACAGAATCAGTACCCCTAACTAGGTTAGGTGTTTTCTTTGTTCACAGGTTTCGGTGAGTCGCCACTTGTCAAGCATCACGTCGCCGCCATTTAGGGTCTTCCACCTCCCCCTCCCCAGTCGCGTCAGTCAGGTACCCCTTTCCCTTTCCCTGTTCCTTCGTCGGACCTCCAATCCCCCTCCCCTCCCCCTGGTTTCGAAAGTCCGTTGGGCTTCCCCTCCCCTTTCCCCACCCATGTTTGAGTTGTTTAGTCGCAGCCTACCCCCACTCTCTGTTCGAGTCTTCAGTCGAATTCCCATCCCCTTGATGTTGGTTTGTTATTTTTTTCGGGAATCCCCTTCCCTCCCCCCTTTCGTTGGGCTTCCCTTTCCCTTTCCCCCCTAGCTATGTTAGTTATAAGTTTGGTAGTTTGTTTCTTAGTATGTGTGGTTAGTCATCCAATAATTGGTGTAAGTTGGTTCCTCCGAGTTGCTAAGGATATCCGCTAATGGCTTACGAACCAGGAGGCTGCTGAGGAAGGATTTGAATGCATGCTATGTATTGAATTGAGTATTGAATGGAAGCGGTTTAGGTACCAGATGACGAGAAAATCCATAGTTCGTTGTTGGTTCTGGTTTTTAAAAAATGTTTACCAGTTAGATGAGGGATGGTGGTGTAAGGTTGTAGTAGTAGAATTTGTAGTTTCTTTGAAATATTTGTTGAAGGAACGGGTGCATCAAATGGATGAGAAGTGTGAGTATGGTCGAGGAGTTGTTCGTTATTCATGGTTGGACTTTGTGTTTTCCGGTGTCATAAACCGGAGGTGTGTCCGAGAGCTTACCATGTTCAGCTCTCCTTTTAGCTTGGCAATGATCTTACTGGTCTTTGCCTTGAAAAATTCAAATCTACAAGGCGGCACCCTAGTTTCATCTCGGTGGATTTCGCTGACCCCGTTTCTCCTACTTTTAGGAGAAACATGAATTACTCTCGAGAGAGAGTCATGAGTCACCTAGGAATGTGACTCTTCCACAGATCATGGGCCAAGAATCCCACACGTCAGAAGTTCGTTGGGATTGCTCATGCGGCGAGATGCGAATCTTGCATTTGGTTGTTCGTTGACCGAATTGTGTTCGACATCTGCTTTGTCTACCGCATCCATCAGTCATCAGAGTTTTGACTCCACCAGCACATTCATCCACTAGCGGCGCGCTTAATAGGCGACTTTTTATCGGTTTTACTTATTTTTGCTTTTTAGGACATGTAAGAGCTCATAAAGCTCCTTTAGGTTTTCCTTTGTTCTATGGGTGGTTGTATTAGCAATAGGTTGTATTTCGTTATTTAATCAATGTACGTTTTCTAGATGTAAAAAAAAAAAAAAAAGTATAATGCATCTAGATTTGTGCAATGGTATTGTTTCACTAATCCCCGAAAATGACAAAACCATAATTGAAAAATGGTTTGGTAATTTAATAATATGACAGTATGTAATAATCTTATATAATGATTGAAGGGTTTGACTGCATCACAAATCTACAAAAGTAATAAGTTATATTGACATTGATCATATCCAAATAAGTGAATAACATTCCAATGTTATGAATTAGTACGTTACTGCCAGTGGGGGAGCCAAGATATACATCTTTGAGAAAGGTATTTGTTAGGGGGGAGAGTCTATAAACTTAATTCTTTGAGAAAGGTAAGTAAATGCTCAGATTAGTTTAGCTTGTGAGACAAAAGCGGTGAAAGTTGAAACACATAGTAATAGAAAACTTTGAATACAAGAACATGAAGTATTGAACAATTTCAACCATATCTAATACAAACTCGAGTTTCATATCACCATCGTTTTCATTCTCAACTTCGAATTGATATCCAAAGGACATGTCCTATATTAGCCCCCCCGGTATCGCCATATATACTGTACTGTGTTAGATGCAAGAAAATACTATAAAACTTTTGAGAGGAAGAAGAAAAGAACCCTCTCAAACATCACCTAAGAGCACAGTGAATGCTAGAACATCTCAACCGCGCTTTCTAATATACTAAGAATGCCATTAAAATTAATTATCATAGGAATTGCAAAATGCTATCCTGAAAGTGCTGATTATAACAAACTTAATTAACTAATCATAATATTAAGAAAATGAAAAGAAAGGTACAACCATTATCACAGCTGCATTAAGCTTATCCTAACTGCATACTTTCACCAAAATCAGACTTTATTTACCTTGAAGCAACTAGCTAGCTTCTCATGTCTCACGCATGGAAAAGTTCAGCAATGTCGAAAATTGTAACTTTGTTGAGAATTTGCAGATTGTGAGATTGTCAAGACATGTCCAGCCCTATGATATTTTGAACAGAAAGCTGGAAACAGCTTTAGGGTGTGTTCTCTTCACCCGGATTTTATTTGAACTTTATTATTGGATCTTTTGTTTATAATTTATTGGAACTTATCTAATCATCTTTTTTTTCCTTGAAACTTATTGTTTGAGGTGAAAGTCAGAAACTTAGCACCCTTGATAGAAACTTTGAGAACATTTGCAGAAACATGTCCTCTTACATTCATGCCACCAATAAATTGTATCGTGTTAGAATCTTTGATCACATTAAAGTAAATAAGAGTGAATTTGCTCTTGTTAAGAAAAAAATATGTAGGCTATCAATGTATTATAATGTCAAGTATGTTACAGATAAAAGTATAACATAGTATACATAAAAAATACAACAAAATTAAGAACCCAAAAAAGGCATGTGAAATTAAGCTAAATCCTCCTCTACTTTATCATACCTCTTCCTTCTGTGAGTCTGGCTCTCAGATGGATCGGCACCGTATACTCGACAACATACAAGAAAATAAAAGAAATTGAGCAGGCACAGAAAAGATACCAACCAATAATAGTAGTCCACATGACCCTTATTCAGGTTCCTCGACAACCAGCTCACCTTACCGCCAGTGCTCGTTGCAGTATCAACAATATCAACCAACAGACTACTCACGAGACTTGATACCGCCATTCCTAATGTGAATATAGCCATTGCAATACTTGACATACTCTTAGAAAGGTGACCATAATAAAATTCTATCTGCCCAACTGCATTGAAACCCTCAGCAAGTCCTAGTATCACAAGCTGTGGGATCAACCAGTATGCGGACATGTCCATTACTGCATTAGGTTTATCTGCTAACCCTTGTTTTAGTGCGTTGCTCCGTCGTATTGATTCCACGAATCCGGCAACCAAGAGTGCTATGCAAGATAGAAGTAACCCAATTCCCATACGGACCCTAGGTCCGAGCCCACGTGGCATGCCACAGAACTTTGCTAGCAATGGTACGAGAGCACGATCATAGAATGCTACCCAGAATGTAATAGTCACGATTGAAAAAACAAGAAAAGTTCCAGCTGGGATTTGAAAATTTGAAGTGAGATGGCGGTTCATAGATTTGGCTTGAAGGGTTACATAGCTGCCGTTCAGGGCTACTAGCATCATGATTCCCGTACTCCACATAGGCAAGATTCTTAAGATTGATTTAAGATTTTCTACTCGCTCTACTGTGCAAAGTTTCCAAGGAGTTGTCGCGGTCCCATCTGAATTCAAGTCTCTTTGAGGATCTTCGATTACACAAGCTTTGTTCAAACACCTGCAAAATGCAAAAGATACAACACAATCAACTAAAGGCAGCTAGAAATGCACTAGAAAAACTCTTTCACCAGTGCAAACCCGAGCTATACTACATGGACCTTTCATTAAACATGATGAATGATAGACACTTTGTGCATAGGGATGATCTGGTCCACTAAGGCAAATTATGTTTATTTTAGGTGAATAGGATGCACCCTAACATAATATTGGATACAGGTTCAGACATTGATATTAAGGCCAATTTAACACAAAGAGAAAATTAGAAATGAACAAGGCAAACACTTGAACACATATCACTGTTAGATATGTATTGATTTTGAGTTCTGAAAAGCGTCAATAGATTTTAAACATCAAAATACTTCAATATACTTTGAGGCAGTTTGCAGAAGCTCATAGACAATTAATGATGAAGAATTCAGGAGTACCTTAAGTTTTCACTCGGGGTTGCTTTCTCAGAATCATTTCCACGAAGGTAATGCTCTTCAGCATCAAGAGGAGGAAGAGTAATTTTCCTTTTCCTGAATGCAGCTATTGGAACTTGAAACAAACCAAGAAACAAGTTCTCCTTGGCCTTCACATGAACATACAATGGTGAACCGAATAGAAAGGCCGCAAGAGAAAGGACCATGAGACATGCGGGCACGCCAAATCCAATGGACCAGCCAAATTGTTCTTGGATATACACGATAACTGTCAAGGCAATGATGGTCGACAATCCTGTTGAGGCATAATACCAGTTAAAGAAACTATCTAGAACCCTCTCGTTATTGGGGTTCTCTTTATCATTGACTTGATCAGCCCCAAAAGCTATAGAACAAGGTCTCACGCAACCAGCTCCAATGGAAATTAGGCCGAAAGAAGCATACAAAACAAGAAATTGAGCCGGAGTAGCTGAGTCACAACTCTCACTAGACTTTGGACAAGATGAAGGTTTCAACGCTGGGATCATGGAAGTCAACCAAAGTAGAGTAACACCCTGTTGAAATGATCATGGAGATTATTAGTTTAGTGACGGTTGTTGCTTGAAATCAATGTGAAATGAAGGATAGGCAAAATTACTTCAATCTTCAAGTTACTATAGTATATCTCTACTTTATGCCAAGTATTTAATAAATATGTATGGAATTCTTCTTTAGAATATATGAACATTATTGCTTCCTGTAACGATGAAGTCCATTAAAAAGCTTTTATGAGATTACTTATTACCAGTTCAAACAAAGGAAGCTTCCAAATCTCTCCAAAGTTCATAAATCTAAACTCATTATTCCACATAAGATCTCAAATTTCAAGATAATTTTAGATTGAAAACAATTCTTCTAGCCCCACAAAGCAATTTTTCTCATATAGCCCCGTTTGGTAGCTGCTACTGGGTAATTAATGGTGATAATATTAATGGATTTCTATGCAATAATGTAGAGAAAGTCTCGTGTGAATTCCTATGGTAATGCAACATCATCATCACCAAATATGAGAGTTTCTTCATAAATCTCCATTGCTACTCAATACCAACTCTAAAGTGGTAATGAATGGCAATGGAAATTTGTTTGTAAAGAAAAAAATAAGGTACTTGGGGATGGACATGCATTACTATTACCAACTACCAAACTGGCCGAAAGTTCTTATCTTCAACTAGTCCAATTTTCATAAGGCAACAGTAAGTATACAAACAAATTGAAGGGCATACCAACTTTTCAAAAGGCGTCATAATGAATTATCGGAAGAAAATGCATATAGCATCATCATAAGGATAAGCTGAATAATTTTGTTAGTAACCCATAGCAAGTGTAAAATCAAGCATATATAGTATTGCATGTCAAACAAAATCCTTTGCCATATGATTATGCACACATAAGTTTGCAACTCCTGATCTCAAAGTAAACCCAAACAAATATGTCCTACTTTACCATGTACTTTATGAGCTTTTATAAACATCTTCCTATTGCAGTCTTCCTAAAGACTCCAGTTAGATTTCACCCAAAAAAAAAACTCAGGTAGATTGGTACAAAATGGAAGAGTTCTTCTGTATATTACCATAACTGTGTTAGATACCGAGATACAACACTTTCTCATACTTTATGTCAGAGGACCAACTCAACTAAAAGCTTAAGCGGATGGTTGAAGCCCGATGAATAGTTTTAATTCTATCTAGTTCATTCAGGGTAACAAATCCAAAACTGAAAATTCTGAAACAAGACTTGGATTAAGTTAGAAGTTAACTTACAAGAAGACTGCAAAAAGTCCCAAAAGCAATGACCCGGAAACGACCCAAGTAAGAATCTGAGAGAAATCCTCCAAAAATAGCCATGGCATTAGAAAGTGCAGACCATAGTGACAATATAATAGTCCCTTTTGCAGCATCCAAGTGATAAACATTCATCAAGTAAAATATCATGTTGGGCAACAATCCATAACTTGATACCTTCTCAAATGCCTCATTCACTGCCCACAAAATAATCAAAACCAAAAATTAAAAACAACCCATTAAAATTAATAACTAAATTAAAAATACCCAGATGGGAAATTTTAATTAAGAAAATAAATCAAATAAAGATGAAATCTTTCAGATGGTTTTACCAATAATAAAGGGCATGGTAATTAAACCACCCTTCTTTCTGGGTTTTGGGGTTTCAGTTGCATCTTCTGAGTTCTGATTTTTTGATAAAATCGCCATTTTTTCTTCTTCTGTACTTTCTTCTTCTATACTTTCTTCTATCCCCATTTCTAATTCAGCTATATAGAAGTATATATAGTGATCCTTTGTGGATTGTGATTTGCTGCTTCGAGGAAATGGGACAAAATGGGACAAATTTGAGCAATAGTATTAGTATTTGTGTGAGTTGGAAAAGCTGAATACGCAAGTGGACTACATAGGTGTGAACGAACGAAGATGGGTAGTGTTCAAGTCAATGGGTAAAACCGTGAAAGTAGTGCACGTTTACTTTCACTCGGTTTAATTAGCACTGCACTCTAGCAAAGCGAGGGCCTCGTGGGTATCCCCGTAAATCATGCTATGAGATATTTTTAGCCTTACTTTGGCTCAGTTGGTAATTAGTAAATTGTTAGTGGTTAGTTTTTTAGCTAATTGTATTAGTGAATGGCTCATGGCTGATGGTATTTGCTGGTTCGACTTATTGATTATTAGGAGTGTTTGGTAAATAGTTGATTATATATTAGCATAATTGGCCTAGTGGTTGTAACTTGTAATGTTCTCTTATTCACCTCGGTGATAGGGGTTTGATTCTCATCCATTGTAAAAAAAGTCCCTAATTTATTTCCCCTTCTTATAAGGAAATTCTCCTTACCTTTAAAAAAAATATTAGCATAATTGGCATTTCACCTTAACATGCCCAAACCTTACTCACCAAAATGTACCATTCAACCAGATTTTACAAATCAGAGGTTTGGATCCAAACAACTTTTCCGATTCTATGTTAAAACCTTTATTTTATGTCTAATCCTTTATTTACCAAACATTACATTTGTTTTATGAAATTTTTTATACAAAGAGACGTTAGAGTTTGTTTCGTAGGAAGATATTGGATGAATACAAATAGAAGGAAAATGAATTAAGAACGTTCTTATGATTAGTTTTGAAAATTATATATATGGGATTTTATAGGAAAAGAACGGAATTGATGAGAAGACAATCTCTATGATTTTTTTTTTCCAAAAAAAGAAGATGATGAAAAATTAGTTAATTGATACTTCCTCAACTGCACAAAGAAAGCAACACTTGAGTTTTTACGGTCTCCAAAGTATAACTTTGACCATAAATACCTTTAATTACGTTTTGATAAAAATTATGAAAATATATATATATATATATATATATATATATATATATATATATATATATATATATATATATATATTTAAACTACACATTGACATAAATTTAACAAGATCTCACATGACCAAATTATTATTTATATAGTGGTGGAAATTTGTAGTCAATGTTTGTAAAGTTTGACTCTAAAATTGCAAGTGTTGCATTCTTTTTGGAGCGAAAGTAGTATCATTTTATCTTCCATTCCTTTACCTTTCTGACTTAAAGAATATGTGAAAACAAATTATTAAGGATGACAACATAGTTCGAATTTGATTTGAAAAAATAATATGGTATACATTAGATCTTATGGGTTCAATCTGAAGTCAACCCAAATTTGATTATTGAGGTTTTCTTGTCAACTAATTAACAGATAGATTAAACTCTACTATAACAACCCATTATTATATATATATATATATATATATATATATATATATATATATATATATATATATATATATAGGGGTAGGATCCGCTGAAAACTGAAAACAATGTAACTTTTACCTCTTTTAGGGTAACTTTATATACTTTAGGGGTAACTTTTGCCTGTTTTAGGGTAACTTCATTATATTAAGGATAATTTTATATATTTCAAGGGCAACTTTATATATTATAAGGGTAACTTTTAGTACGTTTAAGATAATTTTATTATGTCATAATTAATTTTCATCTTTCTAGGGTAACTTTGAGTATTATAAGGATAACTTTGAGTATTATAAGGGTAACTTTAACTAATAGTATTACAGTAACTTTAAGTCTTGATATCCCCCACCTTCTTCTTCAACCTTCATCTTCTTCAACCTTCTTTTTCTCCCTCAACTCTCATAATAAAAAATCAGGATACCAAAAATCAAGAATAAAACCTCTGCAAATTGAAAACAGCAGCACTACTTAAAGAAGAGCTAATTTCCTCGATTAATTTGTGAAAACATATCAATTTCATCAAAATGAGTAAAAATCAAAAAATAAAACAAGAATCAAACCTCTGCAAATTGAAAAGGAAGCCGAGAAAACCTAATACGAACAATCAATCAGACACAATAATAATTGAATAAATTCGCAAATGAATAAGAGAGAGAGAGAGAGAGAAAGAGGAGAGAGAAAGCGTATGAGAAAGAGATCGAGAAGAACGTGAGGAGGAAGAGGAGAGAGATCAGAAAAAGAAGAAAGATGAAGAAGAGCAGTGTCGATTGTGAGGGAGCTCGTTGTTGCTATGGCGGTGTTCTTCGTTTTCGCCATTGGTTTGTTCAACCCACAAGTTTTCTAGGGTTCGAATTCAAGCATTAGAATACATTAATTCATCCGAAATGGCAGATTTTGCCTTTGAATTATGCATAGCTACCATGAATTTGCTGAAGTTCCTAGAAATCAAATGGTGAGAGGAGAGAGAATTTAGGGGTTTTTTTTTTCGGGGGAAGAGGATCGAGAGAAGGGGGGTGAGGGGAGAGACAAAGAATTCCAGTCCTTAGATCATCTTAGTAATTTTATTTGATGGCGAGATCTTCGTTTTCGCCACATTAATAAGTGTTTTCACAAGATCCTATTCATATATATATATATATATATATATATATAAAGTAAATCCATATGTATTAATAAGGTTTGGAATCTTTAGACCTAAATACACTTATAAATTTACGGGTATGTGTCCTAATGTTACCGGACTCGACCCATACGCAACCCTAATTGGTTCATATTATTTCTGTGGTGCCTCTTAAGAATTTACATTATGTTCTTCTTTTTGTTTTAAAAAATGCGTGGGTTATTTGACCGATCATGCTCGTGGCATACTCATGTCGACATGTAGTCATGTTGCTTTTTGAAGTGATATTCATACACAACCTACAACCCACCATCAATTCACGTCTTGTATGTTATATTGGATCAGTGAACCAACATACGTGTCACACTGTGACTCCATCCCCAACCAAGTCCTAACTATCATAATTTCGCATATAGTAGTAGTTTTTGTACTAACGGTGGATGAGGATAATTTTTAAGATGTGTGAATTACATCAAATAAGTATATACTAATTTAACTTTAAGATGCGGATGATATGTATATACTATTACTAGTTTATATAAAACTTGAGTAGCATGGCTGCATGGGATAACTTAATGGTGTTGTCATCACGTTCAAAATTTTCCCTACAAAGGATTTCAACTTATCTTTAAAACAAAGTTTATATAGAACAAGACAACGATATAAGAAGAATATTTAATCATTATGTTCTAGATCATATGATTATATATATTTATAGGTTTATTTATAATAAAAAATGAACAATTTATTGATATAACAAAGAACATGTTGTTGGTTAAATCCAAACATGTCATCAATATAAAAATAATATCTATCTTTTATTTTTAAAATGTGTTCTTTAAATAGATCTTGTATGCTCTTTCAGTATAAGTTCTTTTTTTAATATCATTATATGTTCTTTTTATTACTACCTAAATTCTTATTATTAACGGACCTTGAACATGAACAATTTTTTTTTCTTGACCATGAACAATATGTTTTTTTTACCTAAAATGTGTGTTCTTTTATTTTTAATTTTTTTTGGGCCCCTTTCGGGAACCCCGTGGTAAGATGAATTTCCTCTGGACTGCCCTTGCACAGGGTCACTCACCTAGAGACCCAACAAGCCCCAACCCCCCTCCCCCACCCACAACAATATTGAAATATATACTTCCACCAAGATTTGAACCTTGGTCTCCCATGTGGGAGGTAAGAAGAAGCCATACCATTGGACCCAAGAGTCCTTAGTATTTTATTTTTAATTGTATGTTCATATACTAATGTGTTCTTTTTAAAAAAAAAAACTAATTATGCTATAATAATAATAATTATTATTATTATTATTTTTATGTTATCTATATTATTATTATTATTATTATTATTATTATTATTATTATAATATTATTTATATTATTATTATTTTATATTATTATTATAGAATTATTATTATTATTATTATTATTATTATTATTGAAAGTTGTGCATAGTAATAGTGATAGTAATAGTAATACTAGTAATGAAATACAAAGTAATAATAATATTAGTAATAATATGTTTTGTAAAAGATTAGTTTAGATCAGATCAGATCAGTTCAGCTCAGATCAGATCAGAAAAAATAAGTTCAGATCAGATCAGATAAGTTCAGATTAGAAAATTTCAGGTGAACTAAACATAGCCTAAAAAACAGAACCTTGGTTTTTAACTTCTCCTTCTGATATAGTCATATATTGGATCGGATTTTGTTTTGAGAATAAATCTATAAGATCCCATTTGAATTATGCTTAATTCATTGATTATACTTGAAGTCATGGGTTTAAGACTTGTAACTATCTATATATAATAACTTCTTGACCATCTTATACTTGGCCTCTTACACAAAATTATATAGTTTTTTTATGTTTTGAAATAAAGTCTTTTGGTAAACATTGGTTTTTTATTTTGCTACTTCCACAAACTCTATATACTAAATGCATCACACAATTACCCTAAAAAAAATATGCATCGCACAATTTAATACTACTTTTTACATTCAATCAAATAACACCTATTTATTTGTTATTAATGTAATTATTAGATCTCAAAACGTAAAGAACTACTCCCTCCGTTTCTTTTTAATTTACTCACTTCACTTTGGGGGAGAACCAAGGAGAAAGTACAAAAGTATGAAAGATAAACTGAAAAGGTGGAGAGAGAAACTGAAAAGTGAGATAGATAAACTAAAAAGTGGGTTAAAATATTAGAAAGTACATGACATGGGTGGAAAAAAAGAAGAAAGTAGATATGACATATTACTAAAATTAAAAGAAGTAATAGTGTGTAGATTAAAAAGAAAGGTGTGTAGATTAAAAAGAAACGGATGGATATATATTTTCATAATTTGTGTTACCAGCCAAGTTGCCCCCTACCCATTATCGATATACATCCCTCGAAATATATTGATTAAGATTTCCACCTTCATACTTCCAAGTGGACCGATGCCGAGGTTAGTAATAATTACTTCTCCATATGGCATATACTATATGCACCACACGGTTTAAAGGCTTAGTATTCAATATTCTGGATTTTTATATTTATAGCACATTTTCCCCTAACTCTAATAGAACTTAATACTATTAAGTTTCCAACTTTCCACTTGCGTAGTTGCATTCCGTTTTGTCAATCACAGAAAGAATAAAAGGTGTTCCACTTGGTTACCAAGTGCAATCATTGTAAATCTGATGCAATTCAATCAGATTAACCTCAATCAATCAGTTTTCTTGAAATATTCCTTTTCCTTTGTATACAAAATTTCCTTAACCCCTCTAATGTTTAAAGTTGTACTATAATAAGTGATACATAATATATTTAGGATAATATTTTCTCATCAGTTTAATATATAAAGTGTTTATAAAATAATAATCCTAACTATATGAGGAATCCAAACTATATAAGGATTATACAAATATATCCTAAACCGATGAGAAAATATTATTCTAAATATATTCTCTATCAATAAGGTTGTACTACTAGTGTGATATTCAAAATACCTCATTCACTAGAAGGAGAAAAAAACTTTCCATAATAGAAGTAGTTAATTTGACTTTTGCTTTGTAGTTTTTTTCGAGTTCCTATTGTGTTATTATCTCCTTTAATTTGATGGCCTCTATCTAGTAAAAAGATTTTCACTTTCAATGATAACTTAAGTATTGTCGTCATATTTTTCGTTGAATCTCAAACTATAATAATGCCCATTCTAATATTTTTGTATTTAATAATTTTTATTTTTTTTGCAATAAAGGGATTTTTCATTATTCATTAGTTAATAGTTGTCCTTGAACATGGGATTTCAGACTTGTTCCCTACGGAATTATACTCGAGATCACATTAGAACTGTGGTTGTAAATTAAATTGTTTGTAAAAACATACATATAAATCCATCGAGGGAAGAATCATTCATAATACATCTTTGTATGAGGTATCCTCATTCTTCCTCGTCAACCTGGCTAGTGCATTTGCTGCCATGTGCCTTCATGAATAACTTCTGATTTTTTGTCTAGGGCAGGAGTTCTTTGCATTTACAAGCAATTTTAATATTAGGATGATTATATTTTTATATTTTTACATCCTGCAACCTTTGCAATGTTTACATTTAATCTTTATAAACTTTGACCATACTCACTGTTATATAGGCCGGAAAGACTTAAGTGAGGCTGTTAGGACTCTATTTATGTTATCTTTTAGGATTAGATTTATTATCCTTGTTTGAGATGAAGTAGGACTCTACTTAGGATGTATATAAATATACTTGTTTGATGAATGAGAAGGATGACTAAAAATTAAATCAAATTTATCATGGTATCAAGAGCCAGAGATTTAAAATCCTCTCTACCCAAAACATAGAAAAACCGAAACATAGGCTAACATCAGCCGAAAACCTCTTCAATCTAAAGACTTGATTTTTTTCGAACCTCTTCTTGAGTGTTCATCATAGATCCTTCCCTTCAAACTTATTCTCGTGGTACAAGACGAGTCATCATGACTGAAAACAGTGAAAATAACCACACCAAACCTGACCTAGTATATTTTTTAGGCTCCAATGACAATCCAGGCAACTTAATCACTCAGATTCAGTTGAAAGAAGACAACTTTGCTGATTGGGCACGCGCAATTCGCATGTCTTTGAATGCAAAACGCAAACTTTGATTCCAAGATGGCACGATTCCTAAACCCACTACTGCCGACAAGTTGGCAGATTGGAGCACGATTCATTCGATGCTCGTGTCTTGGTTGTGGAACACGATTTCCCCACAACTCCGTTCTTCGGTTTCTTTCTTTGAGAACACGCATGAACTATGGACGCATCTTCAGGAACGATTTAGTGTATCCAATGGGACACGTATTTGTCAATTGAAATATGAAATTAGCGAATGCAAACAACAAAAACATAAGTCACTGGGCGAGTACTTTGGCCGACTGACTCGTCTTTGGGACGAACCGTCCACCCAAGAGGTCGCGCCGGTTTGTGTCACCGGTGGCTCGAAGTGCCAGGTCTTGGTCTTCCTCGAGCAACAACGCCAACAAGACCATCTTCATCGATTTCTCATCGGTCTTGATGATGCTTATGGGCCTCTCCGATCACATCTTCTTGCCCACGACCCCCCGCCAACAGTGACGCAAGCATACCAAATCATCGCTCAAGAAGAGCGCTTGCGGGGACCGAGTGCGTCGACGCTGCCGTCGCCGAGGGAAGCCCTTGCCTTCGACGTCGACTCGCGCACCAAACCAAGACCTTCGACAAAAGCATTCTCTGTTCTCACTGTCAGCGTTCCGGTCACGATGACTCGGGATGCTTCCAACTGATAGGCTATCCCGATTGGTGGGGTGACCGCCCAAGGAACACGCGTGGAGGTCCCACAAATCGCGGCGGCAAGTTTGGCCGTGGCCGCGGAGGCCGTGGCACGGGCCCAACTCCACGAGCAAACAAGGCCGTGGCTGGCGGCTCCGGTGACAAACCCGGTGCTAGTCACGGCGCCTCCATCCTCTCAGCCTCGGGATCCGGTTTGCGCCGGTTTGGCCGGCATCACCACTGAACAATGGCAACAACTTTTGGATATGCTAAACTTGCCTAAATCTAAGGAACGCTTGAGTGGTGAGTCTTCATGGATTTTGGATACTGGTGCTACTCACCATGTGATAGGAACGTTTCCTAATTTGACTAAAGCTCGGAAAATAAATGGTTGTTCGATGCGGTTGTCGGATGGTAGTTCTACTGAAGCTACTCATGAGGGAGATGTCATTCTTCCTGGAAATTTAAAACTTACGAATGTCTTATATGTGCCTAATCTTGACTGTAATTTGATTTCCATACCGCAGTTATTAGATTCTGCGAATTGCATCGTTCAATTCACTAAAACATTATGTGTATTACAGGACCGCAGGACGAGGACGCTGATTGGAGCGGGTGAACGGGAAGATGGACTTTTCTTTTTCCGGGGCGTTCCTGAGGTGAAGATCATGGTTGTGGATGGATTGGCATCTATGGATATTTGGCATAAGCGTTTGGGACACCCTTCGGAAAAAGTTTTGCGTCATTTACCATGTGTGAGTCCCTCTAGTATTAGTACTTGCCATACAGATGGGTGTGATGCTTGTTTTCGAGCCCATCAACCTAGAACTAGTTTTCCTCACAGTAATAGTAGTGCTAGTAGGATTTTTGAGTTGATTCATTGTGATTTATGGGGACCATATCGAACTAAGTCTGCTTGTGGTGCCTCATATTTTTTAACAATAGTAGATGATTTTTCCCGCACTGTTTGGACGTATTTATTATATAATAAATTGGAGATTGAGATTATGTTTCTGCACTTTGTGGCTTTGATTGAGAGACAGTTTAATCAGAAAATTAAATGTGTGCGCAGTGATAATGGCACTGAATTCACTTGTCTGAAAAAATATTTTGTGCAACAAGGCATCATATTTGAAACTTCATGTACTAAGACTCCACAACAGAATGGTCGAGTTGAACGCAAACATCGACATATTTTGAATGTTGCCCGTGCTTTAAGATTTCAAGCTAACCTTCCTTTGAGATTTTGGGGGGATTGTGTTCAGGCAGCTTGTCATCTAATTAACAGAACTCCCTCGGTCGTTTTGAATTATAAAACTCCCTATGAATGTTTGTTTAACAAACCACCTAAGATGACAGATATTCGAATTTTTGGGTGCTTGTGCTATGCCTATAACTTATATCATAGCGGTGATAAATTTGCTAGTCGGAGTCGAAGGTGTGTGTTTGTGGGTTACTCCAACACTCAAAAGGGATGGAAAGTATATGACTTAGACAATAAGAAATATTTTGTTTCCAGGGATGTGAAGTTTATTGAACATAAGTTTCCATTTAGTGTGTCTGAAGTGTCGAATACAACTCCTATTCGTGTGGACATGGAATTTTGTGAGGACGAGCTTCCTATTCCCCCAGTTGAGGTTCCCGTGATGGGTGAAGGGGGACTTGGTGCAACAGGGGATAGGGCGGATGGGGGTTCTTCCCCTCGACCCGTGCTAGATGTCGTGCTTGATGCTGATGCGGGCTGTGTGGCTGGCGTGACCCCGGATGCTGGGGCGCCGAGTGGATCTGGTGCGTCTTGCGAGGCACGTGATGAGCCTCGTGGGGCGCCAATGCAGGGAGGGAGACAGGGGGATAGTGTTGAGGTGTTGGGAAGGGGCAGACGCAACAAAATCCCAAATAAAAAGTTGCAGGATTATGTGACCCATACTGTCGTGAAAAAGAAAAGTACATCTCCTCAGACACCTTCTTCGTCATCGTCCTCGGGTACTCCCTATCCCATTACACATTATGTTTCTTGTGAAAAGTTTTCTGCAAAACATCGCAGATTTCTAGCTGCTATAACTGCAGGGAATCCTCCAAAGTCCTTTAAAGAAGCTATGAAGCATGAAGGGTGGCGAGAAGCCATGGGGGCTGAGATAAAAGCGTTGGAGGATCAAGGTACTTGGGAATTGCAACCTCTTCCTTCCGGGAAGAAGGCCTTGGGGAGCAAGTGGGTGTATACAGAAAAATATGATGAGCATGGAAAATTGCAGCGCCTGAAGGCTAGATTGGTTATATTTGGCCATCATCAGGTAGAAGGAGTTGATTATAATGAGACTTTTGCTCCGGTAGCAAAAATGACAACAGTTCGCACTTTTCTAGCTATTGCCGCTGTGAAAAAGTGGGACATTCATCAGATGGATGTCCACAATGCCTTCTTACATGGTGATTTGGAGGAAGAAGTATATATGAAAATTCCTCCTGGGTTCCAGGAAGGCAAAACTAACATGGTATGTAGAATGAAAAAGTCGTTATATGGTTTGAAGCAGGCACCTAGGTGTTGGTTTGCGAAATTGGCTACTGCTTTGAAAGCTTATGGGTTTAAGCAGTCCTATTCTGATTATTCCTTGTTCACTCTGACTAGGCAACATGTTCAGCTGAATGTTCTTATCTATGTTGATGACATGATTATTGCAGGGAATGATCAGAATGCTTTACTAAACTTCAAATCTTATCTTGGCAAATGTTTTAAGATGAAAGATTTAGGTGCTTTGAAATATTTCCTAGGCCTTGAGATTGCCAGGGGGCCAGAGGGCATTTTTATGAGTCAACGTAAATATGCTTTGGATATCATCTCTGAGGCTGGATTATTGGGTTCCAAGCCTGCCGAGTTTCCTATGGAGCAGCACCATCAGCTTGCTTTGGCGGATGGTCCTTTGTTTGGTGATGTTGAAAAATATCGCAGATTGATGGGCAGATTGATTTATCTTGCAGTTACTAGACCTGATTTGGCGTATGCTGTTCATATTTTGTCACAGTTTATGCAGGCGCCTAAGGTTATGCATTGGGAGGCCGCTCTGCGAGTGGTTCGTTATTTGAAGAAAAATCCAGGACAAGGAATCTTGTTCTGTTCTGATAGTGATCTCCACCTCGAAGGGTGGTGTGACTCAGATTGGGCTAATTGTCCTATTACTCGGCGGTCTTTGAGTGGATGGTTTGTACTATTGGAATATTCTCCTATCTCCTGGAAAACTAAGAAGCAGCCTACAGTGTCTCGATCATCTGCAGAGGCAGAATATCGTTCTATGGCTGCTATTGTGTGTGAATTAAAGTGGTTAAAGCAACTTCTTGGTGATCTTGGAGTTCAGCATCCTACAGGGATGAGATTATATTGTGATAGTCAATCTGCATTATATATTGCTAGGAATCCTGTCTTCCATGAACGGACCAAGCATATTGAGGCAGATTGTCATTTTGTTCGCGATGCAGTGACGGAAGGTCTAGTGAGTCCTTCATATGTTCCTACTAAGTTCCAGTTAGCAGATATTTTTACAAAAGCACTTGGTAGGACACAATTTGAATTTCTGTTGTCCAAGTTGGGTGTGCGTGATTTGCACACTCCAACTTGAGGGAGGGTGTTAGGACTCTATTTATGTTATCTTGTAGGATTAGATTTATTATCCTTGTTTGAGATGAAGTAGGACTCTGCTTAGGATGTATATAAATACACTTGTTTGATGAATGAGAAGGATGACTGAAAATTAAACCAAATTTATCAGAGGCCTTATTAAATCCATCGTAATATGTAGTTTTTAAATATTAAATATTTATGATTTTAACTCTTACACAATTGAAGATCTTGGTCAAAGTGGTGCATTGGACCGTGGAATTATG
Source organism: Beta lomatogona (assembly GCA_947646795.1). Classification (NCBI taxonomy): domain Eukaryota; kingdom Viridiplantae; phylum Streptophyta; class Magnoliopsida; order Caryophyllales; family Amaranthaceae; genus Beta; species Beta lomatogona. Next base: position 153,499 of record CANSNZ010000404.1, read on the forward strand.
TTGCAAGAATTATGAAGTAGAAGTATTTTATTTATGTAAAAAGCATCGAGCGAAGTGAATTATAATAATGAATCAAATTTAAAGTCCCAAAAAATAAGATTTAATGACGAATGTCAAATTCCAATCTCTTTGTCATACAAAAATTATCCTTTTCGACTTTTTGGCCGAACTATTAGATCTTTACTATATATAAATTCTCACTAATATAAGTATCAATATTGTATTATTATCATTCAACTTTTACTAAGATTTTTCATTTCAATGTATAAAATCTGATACTTTTACTAATATGTATTTACATGTATGAGTAATGGTCAAAGTAGCATATTTGACACCATATAAGTCAAATATGACAATTATTTAAGGAAGAAGAGAGTATAATTAGCGAAAAAACCATCTCTTAACAAATAGAGGAAAAACCCACCTTGCATTATTGATTAAATAATCAAAAGGGACTCTGAAAGTAGGACAATTTTTTCAATGACAAGGTAGGCAAAGTAGATTAATCGAGAGATCCATAGTTACATAGTGAGTAAATAATTAAGAGGTAGGCTACTTGCAAATAGGGCCTAACTAAATTAAAGTTGGCAAATCTATACTAATATATTAAACGGCGTTCTTAACCAAGGAACGGCGCCACGTGGCGCTCTCCCTTAGATTGTTTTACTACACATGATCCATATACAACAAAAAATAAAATAAATGCATTGTGTAGAATTTGATCACATGACCTTCAAGCTTATATACTAAAGTCTTAACCACTAAACCAAATGATATTGGTGATATCATTTTAAAGTAAATTATTAATAACGAAAATTTATAAATACCCGTGGCATAGCTCGGGCCTACAAACTACTCCCTCTGTCCCATATTATAGTGCTTCTTTCCTTTTAAGGTGTCCCAAAATATAATTCTTGTTTCCATTTTTTATTCCACACCTTTCCATGATTTTCCTAGAAAAATTGTGCCACTATTATTTATTTGCTTCTTGAAAATTTTTTTTTGCTTTGTTTATTCAACTCAAGGGTTGAATGAGTCATGCATTTAATGCTCTTTCACCACTTATTGTCATTCTCTCTCATAAAATTAGCTTTTTCCCCATAACATTAATTTTCAATACACAAACACTATTTACATTTCTCTTAGATTCTATTTACCTTAATAACCGTGAAAAAATAGAATCAGACACTATAATATGGGACGGAGGGAGTAGTTTATAGTGAAATAAGGTACGCCCGTTTATTACTCCATCCGTTTTCTTTTATTTGTATAATATATTATTTATTGGGACATTTCAATATGTTGTTCCTAGTTTGAATCTTTTCATACATAGAGTAATTAATTTTATGATATAAATTCTCATTGGTTTTAAGCAACAATAAACGTGTTCACACAATCTAATAGTCTTTTTTTTTTTTTTTTTTTTACTTTTTTACCTCTCAAACTTTTATCTTATTGGTTATCTAACATAGATCAACTCAACGAGTTAGAATCTTTATTTTTAATTAATTTTATTTAAAATAGTGGAATCTAGCCCATTTATTTAAGCTGCATTGGTTTATCCCCTAATTCTATATAGGAACAACAAAAGAAAACGGAGGGAGTATATTGGAAAAATCGACTTAAATTTTCTAACTATGACATAATATGTTTAAACATACTCAATAAAGTCTTACATAGCATATATATGTATACATGTTTCATAGTTTATAAGTAATATGAGACTGCTTTGACATGACATACAAAATAGTGAAGATATTTTTAATTAATCAATAGTTGAAACTGTTTTATAAATACGTATATAAGAGGGATATAATTGTGACATTTTATTATTATATTTCTTTTTCACGAAAATATCAATGCTCCTAATGAAGGGTGATAGCTTATCAATTTTTTCAATCTCTTATTTTTTATGCAAATTTTTTAATTAATCATGAATCCTCTACTTTGCTAATGATCGAACGGCTTGTATTGCTCCTGTATGGAACATTAGTTGTATATTAACTCTATAAAATTTCTTGGGTGTAACTATTATACCATGATTTATGGTGTAACAACATGCAAATCACCGCTTCTTTTGTTAAAAAAATCTCAAATGACATGACATAAATGACAAAATGACATGAGATTTATGTCATTATTTGTGTAGTCCATATCATTCTTGTTGAAGTGTATGTCATTACACATATTTTACGCAACAAATTACGATGTAACTTTTGGATCATAATTAATCTATAAACGGAGGAGGTACGTCGAGATCGATGGACCGATATTCTCCTTCTGAAGTCCTGATCTAGTGATATCATGGTCAACAACTTGCCGACTTGCCGTAATCTATCTGAAAAACATTAAACAATTGATGAAGGAACGACAGAAACCCTAAACTCAATAGGGAACCCTAACGAAATTCACGTAGCACAAGTTGTCGAAGCAAGCTAAGTCAGCTAACAACCGCGTAGAAAGATAACATATATAATTATGTTCTTAACTATTCCTGAACATTTTTGTTGTCCATTGCATGACCGACCACAAGTTATTCTCTAACTATTCTCTAGTTTGATTTTTGAACACTAAAGTACCTACATGGCTATTGCGAGGACTTGAACTTCTGCCAACTACTATGGCAGCAAAATAAAACATAAACATATCGCTTCACGTATCATGACAATTTACAACTATACTATATACCTAAAAACTTTTGTCACTTATAAAAATCTGTCATCTAAATCTCCATCTTAGCAATTACTTTATGTTTAGCCAAATCAACAAATTTAATGGGTTTATACATAGACGTTTATAATTATTGGGGAGTCTAGCCACATGCAAGTTGAACATAGACTAACTCACATATTATTATTTTTGATACATAGGGTTTCATTGATAATAGAAAGTCAGACGACACTTACAAATATTTCCTAAAAGAATCTAAAATTCCAACACAAATACATGCACCTTAGAACTAATTACATCACAGATTCGATTAACAATAGCCTTAATAAAAAAAACTTTATCTAAAACAATACAATATGTGAGTTAGCACTAGTTCGGCTTAAGATGTAATGACGTATAGTCGATTGGGTGAAAATACTTATGTGGTCCTCTAGATACTTGCAATGATTATGAAATCCTAGATCTTCATTCCTCGCCAGACGAACAATCAAAGAGATAACCTTCCAAGCAAACTACAATTACCAAATTCTAATCTTCCATAAGGAAATAGAAGAAAGACAAACTCTAAACTCCCACTAAAGGAGAGAACAAACACAAAAATTGGGAAGAAAATTCTCATAAAGAGATAAGAATGAGGACTATTAAAAGCTAAACAACTAAAAACTAAGGAATTAAAGAAGGATTTGGGGCTTACCACCATTAAAGAAATAATGATGATGACAACCCCTTACAGCTGGAAAAGAAATTAGGGTTTTTTTAGGTTTTTTAGAAAAAGAGAGGAAGGCGCTGATAAAGGTTAAAGGAGAAAAATAACTAACTCACATAAAACTATTGTTTTTATCACTCTCTCATATAGGCGTCCATCTTTCAATGTGAACATAATACATAACTGCACTTATCAAACTACGTACAGGTTTGCGCATGGCTTAAGATGCCAAAGGAATGATAACACGGTTGTATAAGATGAACCATATCATCAAGTAATTTAATAATGGAACCAGGACGAATTTTCAAAGTTTTGCGTAAGAACATGTACGTCGCTGAGAAATATTTTATTCAATAAAAAGTCTTCAATTTTTTTTGGTCAAAACAATGAGGTTGAATGGTAAGACATCATAAAAGTTTGCATCATCTATGGACTTTAAACTTATCAAGCTAGAAAAGGTGACAATTACGTACATGACATCTTGTAAGACCAAATGCTGATTCAAAACATCACTTTTCCTGTCGTATTGTTGCGCAATAGTTTTACCACTATGATTTATTAGGAAGAAAATCGAAAAGAAAAACAAAATATTACCTGAAAGGCTGGAAAGATCACAGCATCAGCAGAAGTATTCTTTCCACGGTTTGGTAGTAATATGAAGTATAGAGGTAAATATAAGAAAAGATGACACAAGAGATATATGTGGTCTGATTAAGTGATTATCATGATAATATACTCCATAAATGAGGGATATAATAATTTATTAGCTTATATGAAGGTTATAATAAGAAAAGCATGACAAAACATAGGAGAGTTACAATAGAGATGAGGTAGGTCTCTCTTTCTCTCTAAATAAACTTTCTTTCTAATGGAGTTACAGTACATAGGGCCATAGGGGAGAATCTATTAAGGGTCTTGAGTGGCACGGATCCCCCAAAAAAAAAAATTCCGTTCTATTCTTTTTTACGTCCAACAGATTTACAATAAGTTAAAAGAGATATTCGTGCAGTTAGACCAGACAACGGAATATGCTCCAGTGGTCCAACTCCCTAAAATCTATCACCTTGTAAATGTGGAAATCTTCACGCGGGTTCTCGAATAAATAACTCGAATAATGATCATTGTCTATTATTCTCATTCGTGTATTATGATTATTGTCTATTATTGATTGGTTTAGTTAGAACCCCCAAATTCAAAATCCTAAATACACCTTTGGAGTTGCATATTAATTTCAAAAAAAATATCCCAATAGCATTCCTTTTTATGAGACATTATTGTAACCCTAGATATTCCAAAATAAACCTAGATTCACGAAGAACATAAAATTGTACGTGATGGAATAAAAGGACAAATAGCAACTAAATAAAGTCAATAGCCTAATTTGTGCAGCCCATGCACTCTCTTACCAACCCGATCCTTACACCTAGTGGTGTTAGAAACAGATATGACCGCTAGGTCAACCTGATACTAACCTGACTTGAACCTGGTTCGACATGTGAGGGTCAGTCCCCAGACCTGACCGAAACCTGACCTGGGATTACCTACCCATACCAGATCGGCACCCGACAAGATTATATCCTGACCTGACCAGACATACCTACATTCAAACCTAAATCCGACCGTACTCAACCAGATATTACTAAAATTCAATTATTTTTTTATATCTACAAAATCATTTAAATATGTTAATTTATAAAATTGCTTACATTTAATAATTAATTAAATACAAAATTAAATTACATTCAATTTAAGGGTTAAACTTTGAATATCATGTACTTGTTTATATTTTTATTTTCATTTATTTTTGAATTATTTGTGTACATTGCTCTCTTGTTTTGATTTGACATCTATTGATGTATATATATCATAGAGGCTAGCTCACAAGTCACAACATGTATGTATATGCGTAGTATATTAATAATTTTCTAGCTTATCTAAAATTTTGATGTAAGTTTAGTACATGTCATAGTGTTTTAACTGTTAATGAGATTATTTGGCCGCTTTTTAGCTGTTAGTTTCTTAGTGCTTACTATTAAATGTCGTCTTATTAATTTTCCTGTTGCTTTGCATAATGTAAATGCTTCCATAAAATACTATAGTTTAATTTTTGCACAACATATAATTAAGATCTTAGCTTGTTTGACTAAAGAACAAAGTTAGGTAATTGGGTCAAGTTAATATAATATCATAAATTAATTCAAAATACATGTGTGTCAATGTCAAACGAATTTACAAAAATCAAATTGCTGAATCTATAAGCAGCAAGCCAGCAACAGCAACAACCACAAGCAGTAAGCCAGCAACAACAGCAGCATCCAACAAGCACAGCAGCAGGCCACAAGTAGCAGCAGCATCCAACAAGCAACATCAGCATAGGTACACGACAATCACAACAAAGTAAAAAAAAAACAGTTCATCATCACATTCAAAACTCAAACAAAAAAAATCAGACATCTTACATAAAACAAAAAAAAAAGATATTAAACAACTTCACATGAATCGAAACTCGAAAAAAAAAAAAAAAAACCAACCAAAGTTCATCATCACATTCGAAACTCAAACAAAAAAAAATCAGACATCTTACATAAAACAAAAGGAAAAGATATTAAACAACTTCACATGAATCGAAACTCAAAATTAAAAAAACCAACCAAAGTTCAAAATCACATTCGAAACTCAAACAAAAAAAAAATCAGACATCTTACATAAAACAAAAAAAAAATATTAAACAACTTCACATGAATCGAAACTCGAAATTAGAAAAAAAAAAAAAAAACCAACCAAAGTTCATCATCACATTCGAAACTCAAACAAAAAAAATCAGGCATCTTATAAAATAAAAAAGATAAAAAAAAAAGGAAATTAAACAAACCTCAAAAAAACAGTCGATCGAGGAGAGAGAGAAACACCGGCGAGATCTTTGTGTTTTCCGGCGAGGTCTTTATGCTTTCCGGTCAGATCTTTATGCTTTTCGGCAAGATCTTTATGTTTTCCGTCGAGATCTTTACGTTTGCCACGAGATCTTTACATTTTTCGGCGAGATAGAGACGGAACCGGTGAGAACTCAAGAAAAGAAAATGCTTTCCGGCGAGATTTATGTGTTTTTCGGCGAGAATGATTTGGGGAGAATGATTTGGGGGTATAATTTATTGTTATTATTATTGTGCAACATATGAACCCTCGTTATAATCACTTAGGCCTCATATGAACCGTCGTTGTAAACATATGAATGTATGATTGTCATTTGTTATAGATTATAACATATTAAGAGTCGTTATACTAATTTATAATCAATAGAGTATTAAATTGGTTTTACAATTATTTTGATACCAATCTTATATTAAAATGATTCAACATATTGATAAAATAGTTTGTTTATACTTTATCATATATAATATAGTCACAACATAATACATATATACCGTTTATGTTTGTTATTGTTATTGCTATTATTAGCATTGTTGCTACTATTACTATTAGTATTTATATTGTTATTGTTATTGTTAGTATTCCTGTTCTTATTTGTATTATTATTGCTATTGTTAGCCTTGTTACTATTACTGTTATTATTTGTATTTTTACTATTATCATTATCGCTTTATGTTTATTAGTATTATTATTCTCATTACCATCATAGCTATTTACAAACTTATATATCAATCATAATGCTTATAATAATAAATCATTTATATAAAGTGTGGAATTGATCGTCTACTCGTTATTATTGTCGTTGGTTATAATATATAACATTAAAACATATGAAGAGTCGTTCTACTCCTTTACTCATTAGAGTGGTTTTACGCAGTTGATTATTCGAATTAAGAGTTGACTAAGATAATACACTAAACATCACAGTAATCAATAGTAGTGTTTTTATTGGTTTTTCGTTATCATCCATATATTTATCGCACACACACATATGTATATATATGTCGATCTTAATACTTTTATTAATATGATTCGTTTACAAAATCCATAACAAAATCAAGATGGCCCGACCAGGAGTTACCCGAAGTTGAATTGACGTTCAATAGCTAATGGACCCGATGTTTCACAATGATCGAACTAAGATCATTACTTTTTATGCTCAAGTACACTTGACTCAACTCAAGCGTACATGAAACCTAAATACGACCTGCGCAAACCCGGTAAAAAAATGTCCATGGGTGATCATACCCGAGAATGGATCGACTTGTAAATGGAACACTTAGACATGTCCGGCACCCGGGAATCCCATGATTCAAATGTGTTCGACCCAGTTGAACAAAACCTGACCAATCACGACCTGGGGCACTGACTGTCAGAATCCTGACCTGTCCGGGTCTGAACTAGTTCACTGTGGGTATACCCAGAACCTGTTTGAGAACCTATTTTTTGACACCACTACAGTTACACCCACAGAAGAACACAGTTTACCCTACTATATGGTGCCTGCCTGGGAAACAATTCATCACCCAAAAATCTCATGTTCTCGTGGAATTCCAGGCACATATAACAAGAAGGTCTAATAATACTTTCAGCAATAATGTTTATGTATGTGTTATATGGATAGATTTTTACTTACGTACCATTCATTTTAGCTTGACTTGTTTAGTCTGCCGATGTCTCTTTTCCTTTGTTTTTCCTTGCTAAACTATAAAGTTGATCATTTACCTCATACTAATATAGTTGGCAAACTCTAATACACTAGGTAACTCCTTATATCTACAATGTGGGACTTGGTACCCAACAATCCTCCCCTCATACCAAGGACCACAAGCCTCCCCTCCAACGGTAACCCGCCAACCAAGAGGTCCACCATTGTATGTGCGTTCTCCCAGCCGAACCGTCGGCTCTGATACCATTTGTAGGGTCTACGAGTCCACTACAACTCTACCATTAGTATGGTATTGTCCGCTTTGGGCCTAACCAACACGGATTTGTTTTTGGACTCCTTCCTAACATGTCTCATACTAATATATTTGGTGAACTCTTATAACCTATGTAACTTCTTATCTCTACGATGTGGGACTTGGAATGTATACCCAAAAATAAGCAAGACTAGCAAAACTTATCCACAATTTAGCAATGACTGACCTATGTTGCTAATTACCTAATAATATCCACAATATTACATACAGATCTTTCAGATCCCGGTTTATTATAGTGAGATCACCTTGGTCAAACTCAAAAAAAAAAACACCTTTCAAAGTGTTACAGCAGCAACAACTAGAAGTGGGCATGGGTCGGGTCGGGCCTGTTCAAGGGCTCAGCCCGCGGGGTTGAGGAAGTAGGGGGTCGGGCCGGGCCGGGCCCGTGAGTGGCGGGTCGGGCCGGTCGGGCCTGAAATTTCCAGATTTTATCCGCGGGCCTGGCCGTGTTTTATGTTGTTTTTAAGGATTATTGGCAGTTTTAGGTTAAAAAAAAAAAAAAAAGGGGGCATTTGGCCCACGGGCCATATAGCGGACTCGTGCCGGTGCGGGCCTGAAATAAAATTTCTTAACCGTGGCAGGCCCATGGCCCACGGAACCGACAACGGGTCGGGCCTGGTCGGGCCCAAAGTGTGTCGGGCCAGCAACAACTTTAATTGCAAGATTTAAGACTCAAGTTGTGTTACAATAATTATATTCTATTATGTACGGTACATGCTTCTCTTCGCAATAAAGTACTATATATTTCAAATGGGTGGCAAACGGGTCATACGGGTCGTGTTAGACCAGGTCAGGTTAAAACGTTTCGGGTTAGACCGAGTCGAGTTTAAATCGGATCGGGTTTCTAATCTAGCAAATAAATAAAACACATATAAGACTAATAAGAGCTAGTGAAATAATTAATAGGCAATGGCTAACTCATATATAGTATTTCATGACAATTTTTTCCTTAAATTTAATTAAAAATTAACTAATATGACAACTTTTCGAGTCGAGTCGGGTTTGGGTCATCATTATCTGGTCGGGTTAATTTCAGGTCGGCATATTCGGGTTCGGGTCATATTCAGGTTTATTTACTTTCGGGTCGGGCTTGTGTCGGGTCGGTTTATTCGGGTATTTATTTTTCCCCGGGTCATTATTTTCGGGTGAAAGCAGGTTTCTGGTCGGGTATTTCAGGTCGGGTCGCAGTTACGGATCTATTTTGCCGGCTATATATATTTGCATAAACTTTTTGGGGGTTGATTAGGCAGATTTTCATCAGTTTTCATGCATGATATTTTACCAATTTAAAGTCCTTGTTTAGCCGCAAAATAATGAAACGCGGTAACAAATAGTAATTATTTGCGATCGTGCGCATTTGAAGACGGAAAGTACTAGTTGCAAAATGCTCATCCAGAAAATATAAATATATATAAGATCAGAGTACTAGTTGCAAATGTTTGCAGCCGACTAGCAAGGGTTTAGCATGCAATCATTATATTATTTTTGCAAATGAAAAATGCTAGTTGCTGATATTTGTGAATAATTTATGCGACTATATATGTTTGACTGTGTGTATATATACCTAGTAAGAAGCAAAAACCAACATTTACGTCATTAGAACAGTAAAGTTACGCATAGGAGTATAAAACATGTAGTGTACAAGGACCAAGAAAGCTTATAAATTCAACCTCAATCATGTCTACAATCACGTGTAAAAACCTGCTAAAATGTGACACATGGTTTCTAATATGCTTGATATAAATTATCTTAATTCTTGTGTCAAATACTATATACATCGATATAGATATGAGCACTTAAACACTTCAATTCAATTCAGGAGAAAATACGTAAAATTTACGAAAAACATATTATATTTTGATACTTGAACACATGATGACGAATTAATCATAGATTTGAAGTTATTTTAAAGACAAAAAAATACAATATAGTATTAGCCACAACTTCACATCTCATTTTCCAAGAAAAATATATGATACATATAAATCTCCATAAAATACACAAAAATAAGCATATAAGATTATATATTCATATACACAGCTATGGTCTTTCAACTTTATTGATATCACTAACGACTGTACAATTTGTCAATTTCCTTTCTAAACAACTATCTAAAACAAACAAGTCATGCGTTAACGATCTCCTTCGTGTCCTGGAGAGCCCTTTTTCCTTGGTCATATCCCTTACTACAAAATACAAAATATACGTAGTTAAGCAAACTCAAACCAGCAAGGATCCAGTAGTAGTAATCATAGTGACCTTTATTAATATCACTAGATACCCAACTCTCCCCAAATTCTGTAGTGACATGATCAACAACACTCATAATCAAACTTCCAACCAAGCTTGCAACACCAACGCCTACCCCATAGAGATTAGAGGCCATGCTTGACATACTCCTAGGGAACTCCGAGTAAAAGAACTCAATTTGAGCGATTGCAGCAAAAGCTTCGGCCAGTCCAAAGAGACAAAGTTGTGGCACTAGCCATAATGCCGACATACGCACCGTGGAAGTGGCACCATCGTGATCTCCTCTAGTTGCCATCTCTCGACGAACACTCTCCACAACTCCAGCCACCACCAAGCATATAAATGAGAGTAACAACCCAATTCCCATTCGAGTTTTTACATTTAAACGTACGGGTTTGCCCATGACCTTAGATGCCAAAGGGATTATGATACGGTCGTAGAGGACAAGCCAAAGCATTAAAGTGATTAGAGCAAAGGTACCGAAGGAACCAGGAGGAATTTCGAAGTCTGGTGTGAAGAGATGTCGGTCCATTGAGATTGCTTGAAGGACTCGAAATGAAGTTGTGTTTGCATTTACACCCAACATAATTCCAGTTGACCATAATGGGATTATGTTAATGACTGATTTGAAGTCTTCAACTTGATCTATTGTACATAGACGCCATGGATCCATAGCCATTCCATCTGGCGTGACATCTTGTGTAGGGTCCTTTACAATACATGCCTTGTTTAGAAACCTATATATCAAAATATATATAGTCAATGATGAATCATATAGTTTCATGTCATCAAGAACAAAATTTAACAATCACGTGATGAAATTTACACCTAGAATATATCCCAACTACGCTAGGACTATAAATTTTTAACTACCAAGAATTCCTAAAAGGTGGTAACCATAAATCCATAATCTTAGGTTAAATCTCGTCAACATCAGTAACCTTATGACTCTCTATACACGATAAAATTTATATGATTGAAAATCAATCTTGTATTAATTTACTTTTTCAGGCATGAGGATCGATCAAAGTGACTTAGATCTATCTATATATATAAAATGTGGGACATAGTTGATACTTGATAGTGAAATTTACAAATATTTCTCTCATTTGGAATTTATGAATATAATTATAAAGTTTGAACAGCACTCTACCGATTTATCTATGGTAACACTAAAGAGATCTTGTTGTGAAATAGGGTAATTTGGAAAATTGTAAGTACATATTTACAATAATTAATTTCAAAAAACAAATGAAGTTAAGAAAGTAATTAAGCGTGTCATTGGATATTACCTCAGTTTCTCACTTGGAAATTCTAATGTTGATCCTTTCACAACATGATAAACCCTATCCATACTCAACTGGCTTGAAAATTCATAATGCCTATTTCTCCAAGAAGCAACAATGACTTGAGCAAACTGAGTGAGTAAGCTAGCCTTAGGAGGCTTCACGTTAACATAAAACGAAGAAGCTGAAAAGAAAGAGATAGTGGAAAGTAACATAAGCAAGACCGGAACTCCGAATCCGACTTGCCACCCTGCATGATCTTGTATGTACACAACACACGTAAGAGCGAAAAGAACAGCTAATGACACCGAAAAATAGTACCAATTGAAGAAGCTCTCCAAGACTCCAACGCAACTCGGTTTTGCATTTTCGTCTTCGTTGTGTGTTAGTTGATCTGCTCCAAAGGCTAAGGTAGAAGACCTAATGCCACCCGTGCCAATTGACATTAGACCAAATGAGGAGAAAAGAAGGATGAGCTGAAATGATGTTGGAGAAGTGGTTGTGTTAGTGGCTGTTGTGAATGGCCTTGCTCCTGGGATTATAGTTGTTGACCATAAGAGCATCATCCCCTGTAAACTGAATAGTTAATAGGGTAACCAATCATGAATGTTATATCCAATTATCTGATCAATCAATCTACACATCTTTAGCCTATAATACTCTTTTTTCCCTTCAAAGTTGTCAAACTTCAAAGATTGCCCACTTTCATTTATTTAAGTCAAATTTCATAAACTTTAACCATCATTCTTCACTAATATACAAGAAAAAAACATAGTCGTGCAAGATCTGTTTGATTCGTCTCAAAGTTTACACTTGAATAATGAAATTTTAAATAACTACTATCAAGCTAAGGCACTATTTACTCTAACCCTAGAAATTGATATTCAGTTTAACTCATATATAATCTAGTAAAATAGTTTGATCCACAAAAATGAAGTTGCAGTCACCGTAAAGCATGGTTTAAGCTTAAAACATTAATTTTGTTATCCTCTAAACCCTAGAGGCTAGAGCTTTTAGCATTTTTTTTATAATATATGATTTGAACATCTATAGCAACGTGGTGCTCACTCGTGCCTAGATAATAGATATCAAAACTTTTTTTTTCCTTCGTAACAGAAAGAAAACATAGAAAAGCTTATGTGTAATAAGCTTTTAATCACGAAAGAACACCATTATCAAAATATTTTGAGCAGCCAATAGTATTTATGTAAACGGCTAAGTACTCCCTCTGTTTTTTTTCTATCTTTATCACTTTTCTATGCGCGTCTTCCAATGCAAATATCTTTCCTTATATATTAGTAAAAAATTATAACGATTGAAATTTAATAAAGTACTAATTGAGACGTATCAAACAAGACTCCACATGACTATATTTTTTCTTATAAATTGAGAAAAATCGAGAAGATTCTCTTTAAGTATGAATAGTGTTAAGATTCCAAGTGAGAAAGATTAAAAAAAAAAGGGAGTATTCTTTAGGAAGCATAGAATCATTTCATTTCATTTGGAAGAAAATTAAATTAATAATCCAAGCAATATAGTGACTTGTATACAAATCCCATATAAGATCGCATTACCATAATTTAGGTTAAAGGAGTACTCATTTATAGTAAAATTGACCCCTTTGGGATATAATATAACCCATTATCTAAAAGTAACTCATTTAACTCATAAAGTGACTTTTTTAGGCATAAAATGATCAGGTTGTTTTACTATAATCTCTATTATATAAGCCAAGGGGTGCTATGCTGCAAAATTACCTTTCTACTCTTCACTTATCAAAAAATGCTTATTTTGAAATATTTCAAGTCCTTCCTGATCTATAATTATGCTTAACAGGGAAAGTTAAGATTGTCTAACTTATAGTTTGATGTAATGTATGCATAAAACATTTCCCAAAAAATATGCTTAAAAAGAGAATTTTCGATTGAAAATAACTGATATAACTAAAGCAATTACAAACAATTGCAAAGTAAGAACTTGAAAAGTTTCTTTCTACCTATACTTCTAACTGCAATTACAAATTTAAAGAATATACATTAACAATCCATAAACATACCAATTAAAATAAGAGGATAGTTTCATCTTTTTATCTTTTGGCTTTTATAATTGTCGTATGTGTCGATTAGGATAATTTTATCATTTTATTTATTAAAGGTTTGTAGTAGTCGTTTGTGTCAGTTGGGATAATCCATCTCATCATTTTATTTTTATGTAAAAATATGTCAATGATTATTAAATATATTTTTTGAAAATATGTTCGTAATTCAAATATATTAAAGAAATAGGCTTTTATTATACCATCCAATTTCTCAATGTAATGTTATGCAATAAATTACACATATGTTAAAGAGATTGGCATATATCATCCAGTAATATCAATCTATAGTACCTTCTGATACATGTTTGTTTATCACATTGAAAAAAGGTGCGAATGATCAAATTAAACTACAATAAAATAATATTAGTGCCTCTAGCGCTTTTTAATATTAGTACTCATGTTAATATATTGTCGCACGCATCGCGTGCATATGAGACTAGTTTTATTATAAGACAATCTTATCATTAAGTAAGAAGCATAAAAACATTTAATTTTGGAAGGAAATAGAAGGAAATTAAAAAATAAACATGTGAGAGAGAGAACTTAGATTATTTACCATGAGACTGAAAATGGAGCCCATTGCGATCATCCAGAAGCGGCCCACGTAAGAATCCGCCAGAAAGGCCCCCAAAATAGGGGTAAAGTTGGTAGCAGCAGACCACAAGAAAATAATGTTGGACCCAGTCGTCATTTTCAAGCCATAATTTCCCATCAAATAAACTATCATGTTGGGCTCCAGCCCATAATACGCAGCTCTCTCAAATCCCTCATTTGCTGCAATATCAGTAAAAACATTATTATATTCCCTTTTCTTTTGTTGTTCTTATTTAAAATCAGTGGAGAAACCAATGCAACTTAAAAATGGGTAATATTCCACTATATTAAATAAAATAAATTAATTAAAAATAAAGATTCTAATCCTATGAATTAATCTAGTTAGGCAACCAATAAGACAAAAGTTTGACAGGTAAAATGTAAAAAATGACTATTGAATAGTAGAGGGTTATTTATGATAATGTTAAAAGCACAAGGTCACCATTGAGAAAGTACAAAACCACAACGTCACCAATGGGAATTTTCCTATTTTATTTTACAAGGCATCACCTTATATTGGATTTTTCCAATTAACTTATTTTTTTCCCACATTAACGAATCATTAAATAATACTCCCTCTAATTTTTATTAGTTTACCTGCTTTTCTTTTTGGGTTTTCATTTTTTTATTTACCCACTTCTTTTGTTTTTAGAATTGTCCCACCAATTTTATATTATTATCTTTCTTTCTTAATCCATTTCTCTTGGCCTACAATATTAACTTCAATATAGTATGCAATAAATTAATACTTTCTCTTATGACCCTCAAACCTATTTCTCTTAAAACTGTGCATAAATTATTAAAATAGGTAGTCTAATTTTAATATGAAATTAGAGAAACTCAAACCCACATCTTAATAAGCCCATAGCATCTCACTTTCACCCAGCATTATCCCTATACATCTCACACCAACCCGATCGTCCCTTCTCTTCTCCTTCTTTTGTTTCCTTTGAATCTCAAACTACACAATTTTTAAAAATAACTCGCAATCTTATCAAAGGTATTAAGCTACTCATTAAATGGATTAAACTAGTCACTAGATCGATTAAAAAATATGAAAACCGAATAGATTACACCGCTCACTAAGTAGATTAAGCTAGTTACCATATTCAGTTAGGTTGTCTGTTCTCTTCTTAATATTGAGCTTGGGAATTTGCCTAATTTTAAACTAAAAGTAGGCAATCACTTATAAGATCAACTGAAAACTCTGTGCTAAAAAAATGGGTAAACTAATTGTTAGGGAATATTATATACTAAGGAGTTTCCTTATATTAAGGAGTCTATATATTGTTTCCTATTTGGTTAGGATAGTTTTCCTTCACTTCATAGGAGTGATAGGATTTTTGTAACATATATATTGGAGATCACATTAATGAAAAAGTATCACAAATTTACCCTAATCATAATTTACATGGTATCGGAGCAAGGTTAAATTCTTTTTTTCTCCCAACCAATATTCACGATGGCCGGCGATGATGACCAGCCGCCGCCCCCACCCCCCCTTCAATACCACACCAAATCGACATTGCATCCCCGTTCTACCTTGGAACTGGCGACAGACCCGATGATTACATCACCCAACCCGGCTAAAACCGACAACTACAACAAGTGGGCCGCAGATGTTCAATTAGCACTCGAAGCCCACCGTAATAGGACTCTTGTAACATATATATTGGAGATCACATTAATGAGAAAGTATCACAAATTTACCCTAATCATATATTACACTAATAAAGACCAAGGGAACAGTCATCTATTCTAATATTAGTAGTGACTAGTGGCGAAAGTGTAAGTTCTAAAGAAAAAACTAGTGGTCCCAAAGTCTATGACCTGTATATCCTTTTTTAATCTCACAGTTAAGTCATGTTGATGTTTCCATATCTTTACCATACTTCCAACAGATTTTACACAAAACTTTAGTGGAGAACATGCTTGGTTAAGTTAAATTTGATTTCCCACACGAAAGTTACACTTCATAATTCCATTTCCATGGGAGTTGTAAAGTTCGCGGAAAGTGTGTGGAGGAACTGGGTACTATATATATTGATGCAGTGATAGTGTTATTTCTGACTCGAATATGCCACTTTAATAGCATGTTCGGTTGACATTAAACGATGATAAACTTAAAGACTTCTATTCATTTTCTATAAAAAGTCTCATGTCAATATATACTGTGAATTTATGATGTTTGACAATATCGGTTTTAATTATGGCCGATTTATTATAGGAAAATTTGTCAGAAACTACCTTTTATAATCACTTTTTTTGTGAGAAACCACCTTTTAAAAAAATTTTGTTAATTAGCCACCTTTTTGGTTCTTTTTTTTTGTTGGAAGCCACCATTTGCCGGAATCCGGCGTTGACCTCGCTTTTCCGGCGTTGACCATCATTTTTTCGCCATTTTCTCGCCATTTCTTCCACCTGGGATGCCGGCGGATGCGAGGGGGAGAGGGGCTTAGGGGCCGAGAGGGTGGGGATGGTCGTGGGGGGGGGTTTCCCGGCGGGTTGCGAGGGGGACGGGGTTTGCCCGGCGGATGCGAGGAGGGAGGGGGTTCTTGGGGGATGCGAGGGAGGGAGGGGGTTGCTTGGGAGATGCGAGGGGGGAGGAGGGAGAAGGATAAAGGGGCAAAAATGGGGAAAATCTGGTGGTCAACGCCGAAAAATTGAAGTCAACGCCGGATTCCGGCAAGAGGTGGCTTCCAACAAAAAAAAGAACAAAAAAGGTGGCTAATTAACCAATTTTTTTTAAAAGGTGGTTTCTCACAAAAAAGTGATTTTAAAAGGTGGTTTCTAACAAATTTTCTTTATTATAAAAGGTCCTAACTTTTGTTTGTCTTAGAGCAATTTTAACTTTTGTTTAATATCAACTTTGGGGGTATCTTCCTAAAAAGATCTATTAACCTACATAACTTGCTAAAGTGGTAATCATGTGTCTCAATTAATATTTAACATCAGTTAATTGAGCCCAAAGACCAATTTGAAATGAGACCCTCAAAACTTACCATTCTAAGATATCAAAAGTTGAGACCTTTTTAAGGTCAACCGGCGTTAGTTAAGACTGATAGTGTTGTTTTTTCATTTTTTTTTCCCTATATTTTTTAGTGTCCCTAGACTTCAGAGTGGTATAGGGTGGGTGATATTGTAATTTTAGGAATAACCATAATTGTTTGCAGATAGATATTCATTATCACAAACATGAACATCTAACTTTCTTTCACAAACTTACGTAAAAATTCGGTGTCATTGCACCATTCTTCACAAAGTTACGTAATGGACAGTAAAAAGTAGATCACTTAGGATACAGATCTAAACAAAATTTTATTTTCACTATGAAATAGCCCAGTAAGTCAGTAACCGTATATGATGTTCTTGATAGATAACAAGTTCAAGATTTCAAATATATAATTTATCTTGCAATTTTTTTTGTTAGAGCTACAAAGCGCTTTATGAGCTGGGAATGCACATTATTTCTTTAGATAAAGTAACACTAAAATAGTAAAATGACCATGAATTTTCCTCTAACAACTCTCTTAAAAATTGTAGAAAATTTTCTCTCGTCTAAAAAAAAGATGGAAATCAATTTTCTCTCGTCTAAATTTGAAGTTTAAAGAGTGAGAAAAGCAGTGGGAATAGGTGATTAGGATCTACCCACGAGTAGAATATATTACTCCATCCATCTATTTTTAAAATTCTCATCTGCTTTCTCAATGTATTACTGTGATTATATATCAATAATTATTAGTAATATATCCTTCCCATTTTCTAAAGATTTTCATACTTTTCGTTTAAATTTGTTTTCAATAGATCTTCCTACTATTACTTTATTGTGGAATAAAAATATGATTAATATCTCTAAATATATTTATCTTAGGAAAATATTATGTTATTACGATTTATTTCCAAAAACTGCTTGGTTAGTACTACGAAGTCATAAACTAAAGATAGTTTACTGATAAGAGTCGGTTTGTAAATTGAATTTAACAATATTCAAACATATAATATTTTTTTCTTATATATTGGTGAGATGTAATTGAAATTCACGAAATCTAACTTTCTGAGGGGGGATATTTTGAAAGGGGACCAAGCTAGGGATTAATAACTCCCTTGTTTTTTGCTTGCTTGGTGATAAAATAATTATGGAATAAACAACAAAATTCCAGACAAATCCTCCGACCTCCGTCCCTCTTTGGCTCCTTTCATAAATGAAAATTTTGGTTTTGTTTTTGGCTACTAAAATTAATTATTAAGTCTATACGTACTTAGCTCGCATTCTCTCTCTAAAGCTTTTTTCTCTGCCTTCTCTCCTCAAAAGCCCCTTTCCCCGAAACAAACCCTAGGAACTAGCCGGAGTTCCGGCGCAGCGCAAGCCGCCGGCGTGTTCTCTGGCGAGTTCCTCTAGCTTTTTCTTTGCGTTTCGTTCTTCTTTGTCAGTGGTTTTCTTAGCTTTTCGTTCTTCTAAGTCGATGGCTTTCTTTGCTTTGCGTTCTTCCTTGTCGGTGGTCTATTGGTCTGTCTAGTTCTGGTTCGGTGGTCGTCGTCCCTTGTCGCGTCTCTCTTCCCCTTTCATGTTCTTGGTAGTTTCGCCCTTGTCGTTGTATTTCCAAAGAGATCCATCCCCTCCCCGGTGGTGCGTCGGGTTCCACATCCCCCTCCCCTATTTATGTGTTGTTGGACATCCCCCTTCCCCTCCCCCCGGTGTTGTGTTTTTGGGCTTCCCTTCCCCATCCCCTCCCTAGGTTAGTGTCGGTCTTAGATTGGGCTTCCCTCCCCCCCTCTCCCCAGGTTAGTGTAACGTGGGCATCGGTTTGGGCGTCCCCTTCCCCCTCCCTGATTAGTGTTGAATTTACCTTCCCCTTTCGTTGGTGGTTATCCTGCTATCCCCTTCCCCTAGTGCGTGTTGAAAACACGTTAAGTTGTTAACTTTGTGGGCGTGTTAGTATGGGTTTTTTTGTTTCAATAAGCTGCTTGATACTTTTGTTAATTGCTGGAGGTCGTTTTGATCTTGATGTTGGATCTGGTTTAAGTGATTGGTTAGGTTTTGCGTGGCAAGAGTTTTCATGGATGGGGTATGTTTAGTTCGATTTTGACAATCGGACGGTTCTTCGAGATCTAACTCTGGTTAGATTTCAATCTCGCTTGGTAATGATTTTATCAATCATTGCCTTGACAAAAAGAAATCTGAAGGCGGCTCCCCAATTTGTTAATTGGGTTTCTAGCGTGTCAACTCTTTTGAGCTTCTCATCAATGGAGAAGCCTGACATACCCTTTCTAAAGGATATTGAGTCACAATGGAATGTGACTCTTTTAGGAAATCTGGACGTAGAATCCCATGTGACAGAAGGTCAATGGGATTGGTCCTATAGCGAGTTTTTATTCTCGCGGTTGCTTTGTTGCCCCGTTCGTGAAATTAGCCTTCTCCTCCCACTCTGTTCGTCAGGGTTCTGGCGCTCGTCTTCTACCAGCAGAAAAGTTGTTCTACAGTTAACTATCATCTCAGTCCTCCAGATCGAGCAATTTTATCCTTGTTTACGTTATTTATGCTTTTGTAATAGTTATGTAAGAGCGAGTATCGCTCTATTTAGTTTCTTTGTGTATGTAGGGTTGTATTAGCATTAGGCTATACTCCTTTTTAATGAATGCACATTTTCCCCGTTGTCAAAAAAAAATTATACGTAATTACCCCTTGGTCCATGCATGATAATTGATAATAGATGGTTGGAAATACACCTATAATATGTGGTGCATATGTTGCAAATCCTATGTGGTAGAATCGAGCTGAATATAACTAGTGAAAAAAGAATTAAGGTTGGCCTAATTGGTTGGAGCTTTAAAGGCCCTCTTTTTTTGTGGTGTAGAGTGAGCCACGCATAAGTATAGCCGGCAATAGACCCGCACACGTGTCCCGACCCGAATACCCGACCACGAACACGTTTTCACCCGGAAATAATGACCTGAAAAAGAATGGATACCCGAAATAACCCGACTCGGCCCAAACCCGACCCGAAAGTAAATAAACCCGAATATTACCCGACCCGAATATGCCGACCCGAAATTAATCCGACCCGAATTAACCTGGTAATGATGACCCAAACCCGACCCGACCCGAATTAGTTACTTTTTAATCAAATTTAAGGAAAAAATTTGTCATGAAATACTATATATGAGTTAGCCATTGCCTATTAATTATTTCACTAGCTTTTATTAGTCTTATATGTGTTTTATTTATTTGCTAGATTAGAAACCCGATCTAACCGACCCGATTTAATCCGACCCGATCGGACTCGACCCGGTGTGACCCGAAATTGCACGGACAAGGCCGACCCGACCCGAACGCAACCCGAAAAAAGGTGACCCGATTTTGACTTGACTCGTAATGACCTGACACGTACCCGACCCGTTTGCCACCTCTACGCATAAGGAGTAAATGATGTAAACAGGATTCGATCTCCAGGTCTTAAACACCACCTCCAATAACTTTAAGTCTTTAACCAATTAAGCTAGTTGATATCCCACTAGAAACTATCAATTCTAAGTTTGAAATTTACAAAATCACAGAGTTTCTAACATGCTGTGTACTGAGGTGGGGTGGGGTGTTCTATATATCTTCCTTAGCGAATCTATCTATCATCACATTATACTCAACAACAACCGATCAAAGTGACATGTGTCACTCTCTCATTGAAAAAAATTATCGCTAAATCTTTTGTAACAAATATTTTAGGAAAAAAAAAAATTAAAAAGAAATGATTTTTTTCAACAAGAAATCTTAGATAATCTTTTTAAATTATATTCTATAAACTAATTTAGTTAAGATAATGAATTAAATTATATTCTATAAACTAATTTAGTTAAGATAATGAATTAATGATGAAGATGTAATATTGCAATATTCAAATATTCAAATTTTAATTTATAAAAGAACATATTATATATGTCGAGCTAAACTGTTAATTAAAGATTTTTTTTAAAAAAAACTAGTTGTTTCCTCTCCTCTCTCTTTCTCTCTTCAAGGTAAATCATCTTAGGAGCTGCCATAGATACTCTTGTCCATTGTAAGCTCCTTTTTCTCTCTTATTTTCAGTTTCTAGTTTGTTTTCTTAGTCTAAAGAGCTTCTCTCCATCCTTTATGGTGGCTTTTGTCCTTTGTATGGGGTTAGTTTGTCCCCCTTTGTTGGGATCTAATTTTCCCATTATTATCATGGTGGTTTTTTTGTTAGGTGCTTTTGTGTGTTTGGATATGGATCCAAGATCCAGAATCTTAAGTTGGAGGTTGTTTTGTTGATCGAGAGTTGAGTGAAGCTGCAACAAATGTCAGTTCTTCAATATATGTCGAACTAAACTCGGGCCAACAACTTATTTACCTATAAGATATTTATATTCAAAATGATTTCATAGTAGGACCAAATGCAGCTTTCATAATAAGTTTTTTTCCCTTTTACTTGATCATGAGGATCCACTAACTCCAAATTTCAAATTTCAATGATACGCTATTACATCACAGGAAATAGTCATATACCATTACTAAGATTCCAAAGAACTCCTTGAGAGCACTTCAAAGCTCACACGCAGGGGGTAATCTAATTACAACAAACCAATAAAATTAATTCGGTCATAGGGGAGCTAATATTAATTCAGTTCAGTTCAGGTTTATTCAGTTCAGTTTAGTTCAGGTTTATTCAGTTCAGTTAGTTTCCTCTCACAGTTTTCATTCACTTCAGGTTTGTTCAGTTCAGTTCAGTTTAGGTTTATTCAGTTCAATTCAGACAAGTTCAATTCAATTCAGTCCAAAAGAACAGAGCCTACGAGTAAGAAATCATTCCTTAAAACATAGTCCATCCTTCTTTTTTAATGGTTAGTTGGTTACACTTTTCTTTTTTTACTGTTTCTATTTAATTGTTATTTTGTTTACACTTTTCTACAATCTACCTCATATATCTCACCATTCATTTTATTAATCTACCCAAAACCTCTCACCTATCTTATTTTTCACTGTTCTACAATATTTAATGGTTCTTTTATACTCCCGAAAAACCAAATATTTTTTTTAATACTTCTTTTATGCTTTTTGCATAACACTTAATTCTAAACTGAGGAGTAAAAACTTAAAAGCACCCTAACTTTGCGATAATATATATGTCTCACAAACATTTTGCGAAAGTATATCAAATTAAACCCAAATCCCTGAATACGTAACAAGTCCTAAATTGTATGATATTATTCTTTAAAAGATACTAATATGCACTATTTGATGCTAATATAGTAATATTAAACTAAATTAAGAAGCATACAAGTCAAATAATCGTTGATATATATAATTGTTAATACTTGTATGTCAAAAGAAACAAAGAAAAGATCCTAAAAAAACTTAGGAATAAATATTATTATTTTTCTACTTATAAGACTATGCAAAAAGAAAAAAAGAAAAGTTATTGGAGGACTTACCTAAAATGAAAGGCAAGGTTCTCAGACCACCAACTTGATGTTTTGAGGGATGATTATCTAAGAGAGTCTCTTTCATCCCTTTTTCTTGATCAATATCTTCTGAACTCTCCATGATCTTTAGAGTTGAAATGATCTTTAAAGTAGTTTTCACTAACTAATTATGTATATGTTTCATTAGTAGTTAGTTACACAATAGTAGTATATATAGAGGAGAAACAGAAAGAAGAGGGGAGAAAAGTGAGAAGAAAGTAGTGGAGAAGTGGAGAAGTGGAGTGTGGAATTCATGGAAAAAGTGGCGGTTGCGCATGGTACGGTGCGCAAACTGACTACAAGACACATTAGCTTAGTTTTAATAGGACCAACGTCACTCTCCAAACTTCTCCTCCAAAATTGCCAAATTTAAAACTACTTTACCGGTGAAATTGTGTCAATTTTTGTATGTTCCCACCTAAAAAATGTAGCAAGTCTAGTGTTATAGCGTTTGTAGCGTTTGTATGTACCTACCGACAAACATTTTACTTATGTACACTAAATCTTTTTTAGAGAGACACAAAGGGTGTGATACTGTGATATAAGGCGTGTTATGCAAAAGTAGTTGTACGCTTTATTTTCTATATACTAGATATTGTATTTTTTATTAGGCCTGTTTTTTAGGTTGAACGAAATTGAACTGAATTGAACATTGTAGTAGTAGTAGTAATAGTAATAGTAATAATAATAATAATAATAATAATAATAATAATAATAATAATAATGACAATAACAATAATAATAATAATAACAATTTATTATTATTATTGTTATTATTATTTACTATTATTAGAGTTGGAATTAAAATGGAATAGGCTGAAATGAGCTAAATCGAACTAAACAGAAATGCCAAATTACTAGTATTGATTAGAAATGATTTGTAATTAACATAATTGGTTTTAGTTGATAATTCTCTCTTATATGTTTATTGATTTATATTGGTATTGATTTTTTAGATGTTTAGAACTTATTCATATGAATTAAAAAAATTATGTAATATCCTTTTAAAAATAATTATGTAATATAAGTTGTTCTAATATGAACTTATTATTACCTTATGATGTTGCCAGGCTAATTAAAGCGAACAAAGCTTCTCCTCCATCATGCCAAAAAAAAAAAAAATTAAATCTTGAACTCCATTCTCTCTCTACCTTCTTGTTTCTGTCATAAAAATAACTTGTATTGTATTTGTATTATTTTATAGTAGGGGATTCCATCAACAATCTTGTTGATAGTAAGCCTATTTAACTTGTTTCATGCTTTCATGTGTGTATTTTCCTCAATTCCTCGTCATGGTAGCACGTATGATTTCTTTTGCTAGCTGCTTTAAAAATTTAAGCTACGCACGATGTTCAGCTTTGAATAGATTAATAGTAATAGTACATTAATTAGTACCTACATTATAGACAATCGGTCATGCAGCAGTACTTGTCATGCAGTCCAACTAGGCAACTATCCACCTGATTCAACCATTCATCTTTTATACTCTATCCTGTACAAATCTCTTTTCGCGATTTCATCAAATTATTAATTCAAACGAATAAACTTTTTGATTTCATAATTATATTAAAAAACATAATCATATCATAAATTTTATCCTTAGCAAATGTTCCTTATTCTTGGAAATCGTTAGGGAATAGGGATGATGAAGATAGACACGTAGCTAACGGTGAAGAAGTTTCGTGGCAAATTGCTACTAAAACTTTTGCCCTCGAAAAGGGGAGGGGAGCAATAACTTGTTCAAGAATCAAGATTCCTACCTATGGAGACCATATATTCAATATTCATCTATCTATATTCTATAGTGGGGAATTTTTTTTTGTCTACTCACCGATCTATCGGTAGACTATCCACAACTAATAAAAACTTCATAGAGAAAACGTTTAATTCAAGTTTGATGAAATACAACTTAATAATTATTTATAATGAGTTATTTAACCAATGAATAATATGCAAAACAGAGCACAATGCTATTTAATTGATTATGAGGAAAGACTTATATAAGTTACAAGTTTGTTGAATCCCTTATGCCTTGTGCATATGTGAGTTGTTTCATATTGAAAAAAGAGGAGATAAAGACGTTATAAACTAGAGGAGCTAGCAACTCCTACTATTGCCTATTACTAGTTTTGAAGCCCGTGCTTTGCACGGGTTGTTGTTTATTACTTCCTCCGTTTCTAAATAAGTGCAATAAGTGCTACCAAGATAGAAATGGAAAGTTTTATTTGCTTTTATTACAAAATTGCCATTACTAATTTGATACACTAATCTAATTAACCATTAACCTACTAGCTTAATCATTGTCACTATTGTAAACCCCTCCTCTCTCTCCTCAAATGACCCACCCCAGACTACCCCCCTCTGAGTCTCTCATTCCTCACGTCTGCAGTCTGCTCACCCATCACCCACCACCCACCTTCACCCTACAGCTCACCCACCACTCAGACCACCAATCTCTCTCCTCAAATCTAAACCCTGACCCGTTTGAGCCACCGTTGTACTCAACCAAAACCACCATCGTGGCCGAATATCTTTCCTCTTCCAACCTCCATTTTTCTCACCAGTCACCATCAGAATATCTTTCCTTCTCTGTAAACTATACCCCATTTTTTCATTTGTTAGAATTTTTCTAGTAGATCTGCATACATCATTTTGTTAGCCATGGCTTTGCCGATTCGTAAGCCTTGTCGGAGTTTAGGCTTCGAAAATGGAGATAGACTGAAACAAAGGTGGCAGCGTGGAAGAGAGGTGGTAGAGATAGATTGAGAAAATGGAGTTCGAGATTGGTGGTGATTTTTATCAAGAAAACCCCCCTTGATTTGCACACGAGGGGAAGAGAGTTGAGGAGAGAGACTTAGAAAATGGAGTTCGTTGGTGATTTTTATCAAGACAATCCCCCCTTAATTTGCAGTGATGGTTGTGTTCGTGAAAGAAATGGCGGCAGCGACGGTGGTGTTAATGGTGTTCGTGAAAGAACGCCGGCAGTAGCGGTGGTGTTGTTGGTGTTTGTGAAAGAAGGGTGGCAGAGGCGGTGGTGCTGGTTGTGGGCAGGATTGTGACTGGGTGGTTGGTTGGTGGATGAATAACATAGATTAACTATTTAATCTAACTGTTTCATTGTAATTAAATTGCAATTTTACCTTGTAATTGTGGTCCCCAACTTTCTTTCTCTAAAAACATTGGTATGTGCGTCATTTCTCTATGTTGCACTTATTTAGAAACGGATGAAGTATATTTTTTGCAATTTTTTTTTTTTAACATTGTTGATTTTTTGTTGCTGTGAAATGAGATTTTTTTTAACTTCCTCCTTTTTTATGATCTGCGACATCAAATAGTCTAGAAACTTGAACCTTGATTTCCCAATTAGTTTTAGTATAATTAAGTTTATTGAGAAAAGAATAAGATCTAACATATAGATATATGAAAAAGAAAAACATAAATAATTAAGTATACAACAAATATTCTAGAAATAAAATAATTAGTAAATTGCATAATACCTCTGCAATGTCATTGACAAACTTTCATTTTATTATTCATGTAATGTCATCATGGTATGCTATAAGTTCAAAACTATATGTATGTATTTTTTATTATTATATAACTCAATTTTTAAAAGTATGATTTTGAAAGACATAATTGCTATTGTTACATATATTACGCTATTTTTATAGTTATTTTCATATAAAATAAAAAATAAATAATATGTTATTATAATACGCTATTTTTATAGTTATTTTTATATGTATTTAAAATAAAGAGTAAATAATAAGTTATTGTTCATCTAAGTAAATATATTTTCATAAGTTGTAAAACTATATTGTATATGAACCTATTTAGAAACATATTTCGAGCACTCTCCGATGGTAAAAAAAATTATAATATTGCAAATTATGTAGCTAAAGTTATATTCAATTTACATAATTGGATAATTTAGGTTGTTTATTTATAAATCATAGTGTAATATTCACTTATTAAAAACACCTTATATGTATTTATATCTATGTTAAACACTATTTTTTTTAAAATAAAAATTAAAAAAAATGACATGTCATGCTTAGATGGAGCTCTCTACAATATTCTAAGGTTGTTTTTTAAAATCATATCTAATTTTTTCATCATCCAAAACTCTTATATATATATATATATATATATATATATATATATATATATATATATATATATATATATATATATATATATATATCGAAAACTAACCTTAAAATTTGAAAAATAAAATTCGGCCTTTTTGCTCATTTTAAGTTTTTTTGTTCATTTCATGTTTTTGCTCACTTTAAGAAACTTTTGCTAATTTTAGCAAACTTTCGCTCATTTTACGAAGTTTTTGCTCATTTTACAAACTTGTGTTCATTTTATTTTTTTTTGCTCATTTTAGGTTTTCGCTCATTTTAAGAAACTTTTGCTCATTTTACAAATTTTTGCTCATTTTATCTTTTTGCTCATTTTAAGAAACTTTTTTCCCATTTTATGTTGCAGTTTTCAGCATAAGGTGTGGTTTTTCACGTGATCCTATTCTGAGTTCTAAAAGAACTCTACAATGTAGAGTTTGAGCAATATCAACCATTGAATAAAAAATCAATGGCTCATATATTATCTTTCCAAAAACCCCTCTATTTTTTCTCATCAAAATACACCCCCTTATTTCCCCCTTCCACCAATATGACCCATTTATTTTAAAATGTATGGTTCATATACAACTCTACCTTGTAGAATTTTATTAAAATTCTAGAGGATATGGACTCGTAAGGCTGAGGTTTTGAAAGATAATATATTTAATCATGTAAATTGGACGTATGATAAAATGCTATATTCACATATAGTACACTATAGTCATAGCTATTATTATATTTATCTAAAAGAAAGACTAAATAATGCCTTACCATTCATCTAGTTAAATATATTTTCATGAGTTGTAAAACTATATTGTAAATGGATCTTATTTAAGCATATTTCAAGCACTCTCAAATAGTAACAAATTATAATGTTTTAAATTAGGTAGCAAAAGTTATATTCAATTTATCTATAATAATTTAGGTTGTTTATTCAAAACGAAACTCTAATTTCTCGTTATCCAAAATTCCTTTTATGTATTTAAATCTACTTAGAACTCTATTTTTAAAAATATTATTTAAAATTAAAATTAATGACATGACAATCCTATGTGGCGCTCACTATTTCATAAGTTGTAGAGCTATATTGTAAATGGATCTTATTTTGTAGCATATTTCAAGCACTATCTAATGGAACAAAAATTATAATATTCGGAATTACGTAGCAAAAGTTATACACAATTTACATAATATAATAATTTAGGCTGTTCATTCAAAACCAAACTCTAATTTTAGCTTATATAAAACTCCTTATATGTATTTAAATCTATGTAGAACTCTATTTTTGTAAAAATTAAAAATAAAATTTGATGACATGACACTCCTACGTGACGCGTTCTATATGGCCTCGAAATCTTGAGGAGCTCCCTATGCTCCCGAAAAGTTCCTCCTTTATATATATATATATGTATATATGTATATATATATATGTATATATGTATATATGTATATATATATATGTATATATGTATATATGTATATATACTAGTTTTGAAATCCGTGCATTGCACGGGTTGTTGTTTACTTTTATTTTTTGCAAATTATTTGTTAACATTGTTGGTTTTGTATTGTTGTGAAATGAGATTTTTCAAGTCCATAGTATTTACATACTTCCTCCTTCTTTTTCGATTGTAATAATTACCGCTTAGGGTAATTTCATCTATTGGAACCATTACACTTTTGGTATGAAAAATAACTATTGTTGACAATATTGCTTTTACTTTATGTTAATAAAACCATCTTTAATTACTCAAATTGCCTCATTAAGTTGCATTTACTTCATTAAGGATTTACTTACTACTCTAGTTAATTCATGGGGTACCTGTATGCTAAACTACCCATTTTTTTATTTCCTTAAAAGCCATGCCCAAACCCATTGTTGAAGTAGAAAAGAACGGAGATTTGTCATTATACTCTAATTTCTAAATTTGTTATTGCAATATATAAATTTTATATTTTTAATATTCAATTGAATATTGTACACTAGTAGAATAATTGCTTATTGATGCGGTCATTAAGTGGCCTATTGCTGCGATTTTAGCCGCGCAGCAATTTAGGGCGCATCAATAGGTAATTACATATTGCTGCGGTTAAAAACCGCAGCAATACTTCAACTTATTGCTGCGGTTTCTACACAAAACCGCAGCAATATGTATTTTTTTAATATTAAAAAAAGTGGACTTATTGCTGCGGTTTTGAGCCAAAACCGCAGCAATAGATGCACTTTTTTTAAAAAAAAAATTTCAAATTAAAATCTTCATACTATTTCAAAATTAAGAGGCAATAAAGATTAAAGTAACTAAAACCCACCGATATAACAAGTAAAATTCATATATTGAGTATAAAATCATAAATAATGAAAATAAAACAATTATAATATACAAAAGATAAAATAAAAGAAATCAGAAAATAGAATGAGGAACTAAAACTAACTAAAGAACAAATTAAAACTAATTACATACAAAAATTTGAAAAAAAATGAAATAAAAAAAGTTACAGGAACCGAATAACATCATCAAAAAATGTAAAAACAAAAGAATACAAATCCACAGATCTAAATCAAAAAAAAATAAAGAAAATAAAAATTACAGACCGATTAACATCAGATCTGGTGAACACGTCCGGTGACGAGGTCAAGCGGAGAAAGGCCGTCTTCGACCGGTGACGGTTCGAACGACGATTGAATTATCGTCTTCGTCCGGTGACGGTTAGAGCGACGAACAAATACCGACGAACGACTAGAAAAGGCCGAAGAATGACCGACGAACGACGAGGAAGACCGACGAACGACGAATAATGACCGACGAACGACGAGGAAAGGCCGACGAACGACGATGAATGACCGTCGTTAATGACGGACGAAAAGACGAGAAAAAGGCCGACAAACGACGATGAAAGGCCGACGAACGATGCGGAGTGTGAACTGATAATGTGAGATCTAGAGAGGGAAGGGAGAAGAGAGAATTAGGAGGGAGGGAGGGGTTAGCGTGATAATGTGAGAAGGACACCGAGAGAGGAGGGAGAAAAATGAGAGAGACGGCGCCTAAGGTATGAAGAATGAGGGAGAAGGAAACCCTAGCTGGGCCTTTTATTATATATTTTAAAAGTCTATCGCCTAAAAAAATTATAATAATCTATTCTTTGCGGTTTTCAAAACCGCAAAGACAATATATTAAAATAATATTTTTTTAATATTACTTTAATATATTGCTTTGCGGTTTACGTAAAACCGCAAGAATATATCTCAAGCGCTAGATCTGGTCAAATAGTCCACTTTTTTCAAAAAAATCCGTTGGAAATATATTCTTTGCGTTTTCTACCGAAAACCACAGCAATATGGTTGGTCAAATGGTCAACTATTTTCAAAAAATTTCTATTGGAACTATATTGCTGCGGTTTTTTTAAAAAACCGCAGCAATATGGTTATTTTATATTTTACCTTTTCTTTTTGCGTGATATATTGCTGCGTATGGGTAAAACCGCAGCAATACCACCGCAGCAATAATCATTTATTCTACTAGTGGTAGCTAAGTCAATTATTAAATGGTATTCCACTAATTGGTATGACTAAGAATAGCTAACACATTTTTAACATGAAAAATACCCAAATGATACCTTAAGAAAGTATAGGTAATAATTTAATAGATGCATGACATCAATAATAGAGAAAAACATGAGTGTCAGCCACAACTTCAATTTTTAAAATAGCACATAAACACTAATTCATATAGAATGGAAGATGGGAAAGCTAAAAATAAGATCATAATGATGGTATCACAAATAAAATTGATTAAATATAAAACTAACCTCTACTAATAATTGAAAATACTATTTAAGAGAAAAAATACCTCTTCATCAATCATTATCATATCAAGACTTATCAAACTTCCCCATTTTTTATGATCTGTGACCTCAAATAATCTAGAAACGAGAACCTTGATTTCCCAATTAGTTTTACTACAATTAAGTTAATGGAGAAAAAGATAAGATTTGACATATAGATACATGGAAAAGAAAAACATAAATGATTATGTATACAATAAATATTCTAGGAATAGAATAATCGGTTAATTGCATATATAATAGAAGTACCTCTGCAATGTCGTTGACAAACTTTTATTTGATTTTTCATGTAATTCCATCTCGGTATGCTATATGTTCAAAACTATTTTTTTTTTTTTTTGTCTTCTTATAACTCATATTTAAAAGTATAATTTTGAGAGACATAATTGTTATTGTCACATATTATATGTTGCTTTTATAGTTATGTATAGGGGTGCTTATCGAACGAGCCGAGCCCGAATAACACTGGGCTCGGCTCGAGGTCGTTTAACTTTTCATAGGCTCGGCTCGGCTCGTGAGCTCGACGAGCTTGGGTGAGCCGAGCTCGGCTCGAGCTCGTTTAACTTTTCATGGGCTCGGCTCGGCTCGTGAGCTCGTTTTCAGGCTCGGCTCGAACTCGGGTTCGATTATGGGCTCGAGCTCGTTTGGGAAATTTATTTTGCCGAAAATATGTAACCTTAGCTGAGTTAATATTTTAAAAGAAATACTTAATATAATTTTTAATATATAAATATTTTTTTAATATAAAATATTCTTTTAATATAAAATATTAATCGAGCTGTTCACGAGCTTTTCGAGCCGTTGCTTAGCTCAGCTCGGCTCGTTTAAGTCTCGAGCCGAGCCACAACGAGCCGAGCTTTGACCGAGCCGAGCCCGAACTGTTCGCGAGCTTGTCAGGCTCATTAGCACCCCTAGTTATGTACTTAAAATAAAGAATAAATGATATGTTATTGTTAATTTAAATAAATATATTTTCATAAGTTGTAAAACTGTACTGTATATGAAACTTATTTCAAAGCATATTTCGAGCACTCCCCGATGGTTATCAATATTATAATATTGCGAATTATGTAGCAAAAATTGTATTTAATTTACATTGTATAATAATTTAAGTTGTTTATTTAAAACCTGACTATAATATTCACTTATCCAAAATACCTTATATGTATTTATATCTATGTTGAACACTATTTTGTTTTAAAATTATAAATTAAAAAGAATGACATGGCATGCTTAGTTGGAGATCTACATAATATTCTAAGGTTGTTTTTTAAAATCAAACTCTAATTTTTCCATCATCCAAAAGTCTAATATATATGTAACTTTATCGCTATATAGAGTTTAGTTTTTGTTGTAACAACAAAGTTTCCTTAATAAATTTTGTTGCAATACTAAATTATTTTAATTGGTTCGTTGAGTAAGGTTGAGGTTTTGAAAAATAATATGTTTGATCCGGTAATCGGACCTATGATCAAAGGCTATAATCACATATATATAGTTTACTATACTTATTATTATATTTATCTAAAATAAAGACTAAATAATGCTTTACAATTCATCTAAATATATATATTTTCATGAGTTGCAAAACTATATTGTAAATGGATCTTATTTTGAAGCATATTACAAACACTCTTTAATAGTAAAAAAAATTATAATGGTTTGAATTAGGTAGCAAAAATTATGTGTAATTATATAATATAGTAATTTAGGTTATTTCTTCAAAACGGAATACTAATTTCTTCCTATCCAAAACTCATTATATGTATTTAAATCTATGTATAACTCTATTTTTTAATGGCAATCCCTACGTGGCGCTCTCTATTTCATAAGTTATAACACTATATTGTAAATGGATCTTATGTCGAAGCATATTTCGAGCACTATCCAATGGTACAAAAATCATAATATTCTGAATTACGTAGCAAAAGTTATACATAATTTACCTAATATGATAATTTAGGTTGTTGATTTAAAACCAAACTCTAATTTTCGTTTATCTAAAATTCCATATATGTATTTAAATCTATGTAGAACTCTATTTTTGTAAAATAAAAATTGATGACGTGACAATCCTACGTGGCGGGATCTATGATTTTTTTAAAATATTTAAAATAAAATTAATGACATGACAATCCTATGTGGCCGGCGCTCTCTATTTCATAAGTTGTAGAACTATATTGTAAATGGATCTTATTTCGAAGCATATTTCGGGCACTATCCAATTGTACAAAAATTATATTATTTCGAATTACGTACAAAAAGTTATATACAATTTACATAATATAATTATTTAGGTTGTTCATTCAAAACCAAACTCTAATTTTCCCTTATTTAAAACTCATTATATGTATTTAAATCTATGTATAACTCTATTTTATAAAAGATAAAAATAAAAATGCATGACATGGCAATCCGACGTGACGCTCTCTATTTCATAAGTTATAGAACTATATTGTAAATGTATCTTATTTCGAAGCATATTTCGAGCGCTCTCCAATGGTACAAAAATCATAATATTCCGAATTACGTAGCAAAAGTTATACATAATTTACCTAATATGATAATTTAGTTTGTTGATTTAAAACCAATCTTTAATTTTCGCTTATCTAAAATTCCATATATGTATTTAACTCTTTGTAAAACTTTATTTTTGTAAAATAAAAATTGATGACGTGGCAATCATACGTGGCGTGCTCTATGAGCTCGAAATCTTGAGGAGCTCTTCTATATATATATATATATATATATATATATATATATATATATATATATATATATATATATATATATATATACTAGTATTGGGACCCGGGCAAATGCCACGGCTTTTCCGTGAAGAACAGTTAGAGTTTTTAAATATTTACACCCCTGTTTTTGGTTGTTCTTTTTTTCTGACATAGAACAACTAAAGGTTATAATATGATTTTGTCATTATCTTTGACGTTGGTTTCTAATTTATATGTCATGAAGGAACTTACAATATCATTCAGAAACATACTATAACCACTATATCATTTAGACACTCACTACTTATGCAGAAACTCAATATATGATTCAAACATTCACTCTATCATGCAGAAACTACATACTTTTATATGTTAAAGCACGTGTCACGATATACTACACAACCTACTTCAGATCTAAATGTTCACACGAACAATTGGTATTGAGTCGTCTAAACTGAGATGATTGCTGAATGTTTTACCAATTTCTCCCCATAGTGTTACGACAAAGTTTTGTCCACTGCAAGATAATTAATACTTTTAGGGCCTAGAATAATACTTCTATAAAACTACAAAGAATAACAGTATTCTTTATGAAATAAAGAACATTGACCTTGTATGCTCCAATGTGAATTCCCTTAGTAGAGTTATTGCTCATTGTGTCAGTCTACCAATGGCCCGTAGTTGTCCTATTATCTCTGCATGAGGGATATAATAATATATATAAAGTACATATAATAATAATAATTACTAAAGATAAGTTGTAACATGTATTTAAATATAAAGGCTATATAATGAAGAAATAGGAGTACCTGTGAGTTGCACAATTGAGTCACATCGTTTTTGAATCAACTCATGATAGTCTCCCAACTCAAACTTGTGTCTATGAATTTTGGGTTCGTCTTCATCTAGAGTTTGAACAGAGGTTGAGAAGTTGAAATATATCATGTGTTTATTTGTGACTGTTCTATACTCTTCTTTGTTGGATGCCACGTTAAAGTTTCTAATTATGTAGATGTTCCCCTCCTTGAGCGTGCTTTGTAGTCTGATGCATCATCTCCTCTTATAGAGCCTTGAATGTGATCTCCCTATTTTAGTAGGCCATTTAGTTTGCAAGGTTAGATAAAAATAAAACAAAAATAGATAATGTGTTAATTGTATAGTGGGAATTACTTCCTCATCTGAAAGTATTGTTTCAACACCAATAAAATTGTTGGTTTTCGGGTTTATTGCATCCCACATTATGGTGACCCTAACTTTCAGAGTCCAATCTTGCTTTTCTTTGCTTAAATCCTTGATCAGATTGTACCTGATTGGTTCAATTGATATCCTTGACCTTTTTATTTATAACAGCATAGCACATAAATTTATTTTTTGTTCCAATGCTTAAGTCATCAGTATATGTTCTTGACCAATGAAAAGTTAATGGAAAAAGTTCAAGATAAAACTTACCTTTCTTTAGTACTCATTTTGTTTACAAATCAAATTAAAGCGTCTGTCGTATAAATATGAAACAATTGGTTAATATGAAGGATTGGTAATATTGCTACGATATGTTGCTAAGGTATGTTGTTGCGGTACCCTTCAAGCCTCAATAGACCAACATGATTAACAATATCAACCCTCTTTCTAATATGTTGACCATGTCCCATCTTATCCAACATTCATATTTGGAGGAGACGAAGGGTGCAACATGTGTTTCTTATCAAAGGAAAAGAAAATATGAGGAGTATATTTATTAGAAACTGTACCTTAGGGAAGAACTCAATGTGCAAAGCTGACCGCTAAAAATCTATAATATGTAGTTCACGTAATTAGTCAATATTTTCTTTTATACGTTACTTTAATATAAAATTTTTAATATAGTGTAAATGGATCTTATTTTAAAGTACTTTTTAAACACTTTCCAACGGTACAAAAATTATAATTTTACGAACTATATATTAAAAGTTATAATCAATTTACTATATTTTAGATTTTCATTGTGAACCCAACTCTATTTATTCTTATCCTAAACTCTACTTGTATTTTAATCAATCTAGAACTCTATTTATATTATTAAAAAAATGACATGACACTTAGGGTGCGTTCTCTTCACCTTAAAAAATTAAGTTTCATGTCCAATAAGTTCAGTTCAGTTCAAGTTCAGTTCAGTTCAGATAAGTTTCAATCAGGTCCAATCAGGGCAATAAGTTTCAATCAGGTCTAATAAGGTCCAATAAGTTCCAATCAGGTGCAATAAGTTCCAATAATTTCTAAGCAAGTGCAATAAGTTTCAATCAGGTCTAATCAGGTCCAATAAGTTCCAATATGGTCCAAATAGTCAATGATCAATAAATATTTGTATTATTGTCCATTATTTTATTATTCATATCAATTAGCTGATTATGTTATTATTAGAATTTTAATTAAAGTACCACAATGCTTATATTGTATTATACTTGTATTATTGTCTATTATTTTATTATTCATATTACTATTAGCTGATTATATTATTATTAAAAAAATATTATAATCATGGTTAAATAAGGTTAACAATAATAATCATCATAACTACAATATCTTGTAATTCGTCGTTAAATAATTAGAGATAACATATTTTCGTTACTAATAACAATGAAAGATATAAATGTTATCAATTGATTGCTTCATTATCATCACCGAAATATCTTTCTTCATCGGAGCGTCTTTCTTCATCTTCTACATCCTTCTCTTCATCTTTTACATCCTCCTCTTCAATCACTACGTTTTCTTCACCAACATCCAACCATATTTCATCTGCAATTTTTCCCCGAGTAATCTCCATATTCATTGTTCTCATCTTGTCAGTCAAATTTAAATCAACTTTTAGTTCCATGGTTTCAACTACTTGCGAAACTGGAATCCCTAAATCATGTAAACAAATAAAATTATGTAGCGTGCATGTTGCCACGATGATAAAATACCCTAAACCCTAATTCCTAAACCCTAAACGAATGAGTTCTACTACTTTAGTCATAAAACTAAGTGGAGTGAGAGATAAATTTTTTCATATGTGGCAATTTCTCACTTGTTAGCAATAAATGTTAATCAACTTTTGGTTTTCTACTAGTGCTTTATGAAATCAAAACAAGACTATTAGATATATTAGTGGTGAAAGTTATGTATAGGCAAGTATATAAGTAGTTTTTTTTTTGTTAAATTGTTTATCATAAGAGATAATTAATAATAATTATTTTTTTAAAGGGCGAATCTTAATAGTTATTAATTCATAATAAATTTTGAGGGGTAGTATTGATGTTAGGGGTAATATTTATGTTATTACTCATCAATTTTTTTGTCTAATAAGGTCAAATAAGCTCCAATTAGGTCCAATAAGGTCTAATAAGTTTCAATCAGGTCCAATAAGGTCTAATAAGTTTCAATCAGAGCCAATAAGGTCTAATAAGTTCTAATCAGGTCAATAAGTTCCAATCAGGTCCAATAAGTTCCAATCAGGTTCAATCAGGTCCAATAAGTTGAATCAGGTCCAATCAGGTCTAATAAGTTCCAATCAGTTTAGTTCAGGTCCAATAAGTTCAGTTCAGATAAGTTCAGTTCAGTTCAGTTCAGGTCCAATAAGTTGAAGAGAACGCACCCTTAATGAGCGCGACAAATGGCGTCCAATGAGGACGCCATATGTCGCAACCTTATACGTTACTTTAATATAAAATTTTAAATACAGTATAAATGGATCTTATTTTAAAGTACTCCCTCAGTTTTTTTTTCATTCTCACTTTCTTGTGCGCGTCTCCTAATGCACCTCTTTGAACTTAAATATCTTTCATTATATATTAGTAAAAATTATAACGATTGAATATTAATAATGTACTAATTGAGACGAATCAAACAAGACCCCACATGACTATATTTTTTCTTATAAATTGAAAACAATTGAGAAGATTCTCTCTAAGTATGAATAGTGCCAAGATTTTAAGTGAGAAAGATAAAAAAAACAGAGGGAGTACTTTTTAAACAATTTCCAATGGTACAAAAATTATAATTTTACGAATTATATATTAAAAGTAATAATCAATTTACTATATTTTAGTTTTTTTATTGTGAACTCAACCCTATTTGTTCTTATCCTAAGCTCTATTTGTATTTTAATCAATTTAGAACTCTATTTATATTAAAAAAAATGACATGGCACTTAATGAGCGCGACAAATGGCGTTCAATGAGGACGCCAAATGTCGCGACCTATATTTAAGTTTTTCATTGTGAACCCCACTCTATTTATTCTTATCCTAAATTCTACTTGTATTTTAATCAATTTAGAACTCTATTTATATTTTAAAAAAATGACATGACACTTAATGAGCGCGACAAATGACGTCCAATGAGGACACCAAATGTCGCAACCTTATAAGTTACTTTAATATAAAATTTTAAATATAGTATAAATGGATCTTATTTTAAAGTACTTTTCAAACAATTTTAATGGTACAAAAATTATAATTTTACGAATTATATATTAAAATTTATAATCAATTTACTATATTTAAGTTTTTCATTGTGAACTCAACTCTATTTGTTCTTATCCTAAACTCTATTGGTATTTTAATCAATTTAAAACTCTTTTTATATGAAAAAAATGACATGGCACTACTTAATGAGCGCGACAAATGACATTCAATGAGGACGCCAAATATCGCGACCTCGTGAACTGGCTTTTGTATACTGCTTTATATATTAGTTATATGATATTGATTAATTGATTGGGTTGCTCAAGCCCATTTCAATTTCATTAGTCAGATAAATAATTTTCTAATTAGACATTATACATGAAGTATTAATTTCACGACTAATTTGATAATCATAAGTTCAATGTTTTAATTATACTTATCATTAAGGGTTTTGTATGATTCAGAGATAATGGTTTAATTCTAAAATTACTTGTATAAGTGCATGATATTTTAAGTGATCTGTAAGAAAATTATAAAACCATAAAAAGTTCCTTAAAATGCTTAATACTTATTTGGTGGACATTAAAAAAAGGTTGTAAAATAAATCTAAACTTTATAAAAAATATACACTTCTTACACCTAATAAAGTAATAAGGCCACTACTTATAGCATGTCTATTCACCTTATTTTTTGTCCTTATAAAAAAAAGTTAAGATAAGTTCAGATTAAAAGTATAATTCAGCAAAAATAAGTCTGACACTCTTACAAAATAAGATCTAATGAGTTCAGATAAGTTCAGATAAGATCTGATAATGACTAATAAGTTCATGTAAATAAAAATAAGTTTAATAGAACACATCCTTAATCTATACTTCTTTTGATAAACACAACCTCTTAAAAGCACGTGTCAATCCCTATTTTTTCTCTATTTCAATAATTTATTAAAAAAATTACGGTTTTTTCACCATATATCCCTGACAAATTTTTTTTGCACCATATACCCTTTCAACTTTTGAAATTCACCATATACCCCCCACCTTTCAAAAAATACATCTACTTACCCTTTTGACTAACGGAAGGCTAACGTCGTTAGTCATTAACCCCTAATCCCCCCTCTAATCCTAATTAACTACCTAAACCTATCCCAAACCATAACCCTAACCCTAACCCTAACCCTAACCCTAATCCCTAATCTAATACCCTAACCTTAACCCTAATCCTAACCACCTATCCACCCCTTACCCCACCCTCTCCTCCACCCCTTACCCCGCCAGCCCCACCCACTCCCCCACCCTTTACCCCACCACCCCCGAAGCCCACCCTCCTCCCCACCACCCCCGAAGCCCCCCTCCCCACTCCCCCGCTGTAACGCCCGTAATTTTAATATAATTCTAATAGTGAAACACTACATGATAGTACCGAGGATCGAACCAAATATTACATCTTTTATTTATTATTATATAATATAGAGTTTACAGGACATTACTGTCGTATTCCTAATAATAGAAATACTAGGCGAAGACAAAGTAAAACATGATACTAATATTAAAAAAAAAAACAAGATAACAACATATAGTATATTAGTCCTAATATTTTATATTTCTCACTCCTGCCCATTCCCATCACTGGTACCTGAAACCAAAACATTTCATAACAGTCAACCCAAAAGGGTCCAGTACATTCCCAATACCATGTAAAAACACTTTGCAGATAATTATATAAAATAATCAGTTACGATTATATAAAATCATTTGTTATAGTTTCTCCCGACAAATCTCGTGTGCACACACCTATAACGACGTACGTCACTCTGGATAATATTTTCAGGCCTTTAGCTTCTCCTGATACTTCCGTGTGCACACCTCTACAATGACGTACGTCCACGAACCTCCATTTTATAATACCACAAACCTCCATTTCATTTTATCATAGTAACATCTTTATATAACATCATTATTACCACATATAATAGTATTTTTAGAATCACCTTGTATATAAATCATAATGTGACAAATACCATTTTAAACACTTTATTTGCAAATCACAATATACCTTTACTATTAAGGCAAAACTATTACTACTAGTTTATCTAAAAAGGTTAATATAACAATACGTTGTGGCAAAACAGCATTAAGAAGGGGTACTCAAGAATGTACCTGATAATACTGATGATACCTAATATTTAACTACGGTGCTTCGTCCTCACACTCTCTTCCTTTTTCTTTGTTTAACTGTAGTGGTTTATATCTAAGTTTATGAATGATGGCATCCTATTTATAGTGGTTTGAAGCATCTGCTCTCCATGATTATAATGATTGGACTAAGCAGAGTTTCCAGCAATATGAACAAGTCCAACAAGCCCCTCCATCAAACACATTCCATTCTCCATCCTCATTCACCAAATCCAAAAAGAAAAATAAAACATCCATAAATCAGGCTGAACTATTTAACCAGTTCCTCCAATTTATTAACCAAACTACAAAAGCCCAATCTTCCAGTTCTAGTTCTTCTGAGGCCTTGAGCCCAGATTTGTATGCTGGACCTTGTGCCCAAGATCCATTTGATTTCTAAATCAACAAGAACGATCCCGCTATGTGTTTTACACTTAGGCAAAAGTTAGGGACATGATTATTCCAGTTTACAGGTAAAGTTTTCAGATACGGCTTTCAGCAATTTCCAAGCACTTTCCAGCTTAATAACAACGATTTCCAGCAATTTCCAAGCACTTTCCAAGCAATTTCCAATTTCGTCAAAAAGGTGAATAGTGAATAGTGAAAATACGACGATGAATAGTACTATTCATGCACCTTCGTGGAATCTTCACCAACATTGTCCAAAGTTACAATAGTAGTGGCAGACAAAGTATCCAGCTGTTACAACGCACTCACAAAAGCAATGGCACATAAGCATCCAAGTGTCCATGTACTGTATATTACTTAATGCTGTAAAAGTAGTTCAATTATTGTACTTTTTACTGTATTTCTTTTTCAAGTCTATAAATAGGTTTGCTTGTTTTCATTTCAAGGCAGAGCTAATTGAAGAGCAAGAAATGTAAGAGAAAAACTAAGAAAGCTCAAAGCTCTCATCCAAAGTGTAGTCTTTCCAATTGTAGTATTTCCAGAGCATAGCTCAACTCTCATCCAAAGTTTGTAATATTTTCAAGTTATCAATAACAATTCCAAGTTAACGGTCATCTTCTTCTCCAGTAAGTTCATAGTTTTTATTCCAAATAGTTACGTTTCCAACTTATGTTTAAAATTACTTTGTCAGTTTTAGTTTGTTTTGTGTTTTTCCTATACAAACTAGGTCAGTACTTAGGGTTAATCTCTCCTTCCCCTGTCCTGGGTCCGTTCCAGTTATGTTTCCAACTTATGTTTAAAATTATTTTGTCAGTTTTAGTCTGTTTTGTGTATTTCCTATACAAACTAGGTCAGTACATAGGTTTAATCTCCCCTTCCCTTGTCCTGGGTCCGTTCCAGACCTAGTTTGTATAGGAAATACACAAAACAGACTAAAACTGACAAAATAATTTTAAACATAAGTTGGAAACATAACTGGAACGGACCCAGGACAGGGGAAGGAGAGATTAACCCTAAGTACTGACCTAGTTTGTATAGGAAAAACACAAAACAAACTAAAACTGACAAAGTAATTTTAAACATAAGTTGGAAACGTAACTATTTGGAATAAAAACTATGAACTTACTGGAGAAGAAGATGACCGTTAACTTGGAATTGTTATTGATAACTTGAAAATATTACAAACTTTGGATGAGAGTTGAGCTATGCTCTGGAAATACTACAATTGGAAAGACTACACTTTGGATGAGAGCTTTGAGCTTTCTTAGTTTTTCTCTTACATTTCTTGCTCTTCAATTAGCTCTGCCTTGAAATGAAAACAAGCAAACCTATTTATAGACTCGAAAAAGAAATACAGTAAAAAGTACAATAATTGAACTACTTTTACAGCATTAAGTAATATACAGTACATGGACACTTGGATGCTTATGTGCCATTGCTTTTGTGAGTGCGTTGTAACAGTTGGATACTTTGTCTGCCACTACTGTTGCAACTTTGGACAATGTTGGTGAAGATTCCACGAAGGTGCATGAATAGTACTATTCATCGTTGTATTTTCACTATTCACTATCCACTATTCACTATTCACCAATTTGACGAAATTGGAAATTGCTTGGAAAGTGCTTGGAAATTGCTGGAAATCGTTGTTATTAAGCTGGAAAGTGCTTGGAAATTGTTGGAAGCCGTATATGAAAACTTTACCTGTAAACTGGAATAATCATGTCCCTAACTTTTGCCTAAGTGTAAAACACTTAGCGGGATCGTTCTTGTTGATTTAGACATCAAATGGATCTTAGGCACAAGGTCCACCATCCAAATCTGGGCTCGAGGCCTCAGAAGAACTGGAACTGGAAGATTTGGCTTTTGTAGTTTGGTTAATAAATTGGAGCAACTGGTTAAATAGTTCAGCCTGATTTATGGATGTTTTATTTTTCTTTTTGGATTTGGTAGATGAGGATGGAGAATGGAATGTGTTTGATGGAGTATTTGATGGAGGGGCTTGTTGGACTTGTTTATATTGCTGGAAACTCTGCTTAGTCCAATCATTATAATCATGGAGGGCAGATGAACCATGTTAGAGATGTTGAGAAACACAGTCTAACATGCTCGGGTAAATCTTAAAATTTTTCCACCATTTGACCCGATAATCACGAGTCAAGAAATAGGGTCTGGATTCTATTAGTCTGGAAAGGGAATAGTTACAGCACATGATCCATGAAATCCGAAATATTTGACAAAAATAAATAATACTGGAGAATTCGAAGCCTTCTGATAGTGTCACTTTGGAATGATAAAATTGGAAAGAGGTTTGAAGGTCTTCTGGGAAAATGTCAGGAATTGCTTCATAGCTATCCCACCATTCAAGGAACCATATTGGAAATGTCACATTTTTCTGAAGACAGTTAGGATGAAAACTGAAAAACCAAGAATGGTTATAACTTTGGATTAAGAATGCACAATGCCATGCTTGTACATAGTCATAAAAATTGTAAGTCTATGGAAGTTTTGGATTAAGAAAATTAGGAGAGAAGGTTTTGGATTTTGAAAGAGAAGAATGAACATTTTTCCATTCAATATTGGTGATAACATGGAAAATTAGGCATTTGGAATAATTTGTTGTGGTGCTAATATTATCCTTAATGTAACAAGAATTTGTGTCATGAAGGATATTGCGGTA
Source organism: Beta lomatogona (assembly GCA_947646795.1). NCBI lineage: Eukaryota > Viridiplantae > Streptophyta > Magnoliopsida > Caryophyllales > Amaranthaceae > Beta > Beta lomatogona. The sequence goes on from CANSNZ010000404.1 coordinate 196,863, forward strand.
ATATTGGATTGGTTTAGTGATTTCAAAAGGGAACCAATTAAAACCATCTGGAAGTTTAGTTTTGACATATTTGGATATTTTGTGGTTAAATTCATCATGGGAAGAAAATGTGCTGGAGGTAAAATTGATTAAAAATAAATTAGTATAATGTTGTTTTAGGTGATATGAAATATCAGTAGTATCTGAATAGGTAATCAGAGGGGTTGTTTCTGATAGTGTTTGAGTATAGAAATTTGGAAGGTAATTTAATAAATTGGAGAATTGGTTTATGGAAACAGGAACACTTCCTGTGGGATGAATTACTATACCTTTTTCTTGCTGCTGCCTGGAGGTATGCTCCTTAGAATTTTGTATTCTGTTCATCCTTGCATAAATCATATTAATCTGTTTATAGATAGAGTTAGTTTGGAGATTATGAATATCAGAGTGTTGTAACTTGGCAGAAAATGTGAAAGAAATTGGTTTCTTATCTATAACAGCATAAATACCAACTTCATTGACAAAAAATGGATACATTTGAGTGAGAAATGGAGCACCAAGAATAATATTATAATTAAGATTCTTGACAAGAGTAAATGGAGTTTGGAAATAATATTCATTATTTAAAATGGACGCTTTAGCAAGTTTGTAATTAATATGGAGTTTTTGACCAGTAGCAATAGTCAGATGTTCTGTAGCATGTTCATAATACTGAAGAGGAATTAGATCTTCCTTAATACAATTAAGATCAGCACCACTATCAAATAATGCAACGTCATTAATTTGAAAGTCATCAACAATAACTAATGTAATTGGACAAAACCATTTTTCAAAATTAAATTGGTGAATAATTTGAAGAAATTTTTCATTATCAATTGGAGTATCTGAGATTTGGATAGGATCAGTTGGTATAGAAGAACGTTCTGAAGTTTCTCCTATGTCAAAATTATAATTTTGGAGTAAAGTAATTTTTGCTTCAAGTTCTAAATTTTTTGTTTGAAGATTCAAAACATTTTGCTCAAGATCTTGAATACAAGATTTTATTTGAGTTACTTCATTTTGAAGGTAATGAGTATTAACTGGAGAAACAAATGGTTGATGAAATGGAGATTCATCAAGTATTTTTTGAAGACTAAAAGAAACTGGTTTTTTCTTTTCCTCAACTGGAGAAGATTTCAAAACAATTTTTCGTAATCGTTCAAGATACTGTTTTTGAAGATTGTTATCTGGGATTTTTTCAATAATATCAAGAAGTAATTCCTTTTCTTTGTCCTTTTTGGAAATAACACAAAGTCCTTTGGGACAAAACTGGTGAGAATGATCATAATTAAATTCATCAGAATCCTGATTATAGTCGAGCTGATAAATAACATGATCGAAATCAGAATGATCAGATGCTTCTGGCTCATCCTGATTTAATTGGAAAATAGTTAAGAGTTTATCTCTTAAATTTGGATCATCTTGAAAAATTTCATTAATCTTATTTTTGAAATAGCAATCATTTGCTTTATCACCAGGTTAGCCACATTTGTAGCAAATAATCTTTTGGAAATCCTTTTTTTGGAAATTCTTTTGGAAATGTTTTCTTTTGATAAAACGTATTAGAAGATGGAGTTCTTTTTTGGCGAAAATTGTGAATTTGTTTGAATTGTTGTTTTCGCACAGTGGAAGGGGCTTGGATTTTTTCAAAGCCAAAGGCTTCACAGAAAGATCCAAGTTCTCTCCTTTGTTGAGCTTTTTCATTGCCATACTTAGTTTGTATTTTGAGCTCATTGCAAAGAGATAGTCCTTTTTTAATAAAGGTAAACAATTGGCTATATGTTAAATCTTCATAAGCAATTGTTTCTTGATTTGTTGCTTCTTTTAATTTTTGAAAAATTCGTTCAGCAAATAAATTTGGAAGTCCTGAAATAAATTTCTCTTTCCATAATGATTGTTGAGCATCATTTATGCGAAGAATATTGGATAAAAAGGTATCTTTGTACCATCTGTAATCATTTAAATTTGGACATCGAAGATTAGATAAGATCAATGTATTGGAATTTAAATAGTCTGTGGAAGAACCAAGAAAATGGAGACTAATAGTTTGGATGAGAAAAATAAACCCATCTTGTTCCTTCTGAGCATTTTCATGAAGATAAATGCTTTGTTGTTGTTTTGATGTAAAAGTATTGTCCCACCAATTTTTTAATTGACCAGAAAATCCATCGGCAATGGTAGAAGTAATTTGTGCATTTGTAAAATCATTGGAAGAATACGCGTTAGCAGCAATGCACATTTCGTGTAAAACTTTAGCAATTTCAAATTCTGATCTACCATCTATATTCCAATCATATAGTTGTTACCAGAATAAACATTTTGAGGACCATAAGTTCCTCGTTCTTCAAATTGAAGATCTGGAGGAGTAGGTCTGGAATAATAATTTCGCATGGGATTATGGTTCCAGTGTTTGTTATAAATTCGATTTATTTGAGAGAGAAATTCATTATCTGAAGAAAAGTTTTCAGCAAGTTCCTTTACCTTCTTATCTTTGTCTAGACATGTGATATTTTTGTCTAATTTATCAGAGATATTCTTCAAAAGTGTTTTATTACTCAGTCCAAAGCCTTTTGACAAATTTGAAGCCATGTGAAAAATGGAGATTCCTGGTATCAGAGCTCAAAGCTCTCATCCAAAGTGTAGTCTTTCCAATTGTAGTATTTCCAGAGCATAGCTCAACTCTCATCCAAAGTTTGTAATATTTTCAAGTTATCAATAACAATTCCAAGTTAACAGTCATCTTCTTCTCCAGTAAGTTCATAGTTCTTATTCCAAATAGTTATGTTTCCAACTTATGTTTAAAATTACTTTGTCAATTTTAGTCTATTTTGTGTATTTCCTATACAAACTAGGTCAGTACTTAGGGTTAATCTCCCCTTCCCCTGTCCTGGGTCCGTTCCTGGTATCAGAGCCATTGATGAAGTGCTCTAAGGTTACTTGTAGCCATTGTTATTGAACAACCACTGCTATAGTCATTGTTGTTTGGGTTTGGTCAGCTGTTTGGTCAGCCTGTAAAGCCGTTGGTAAGCCATGGTGTAGGTGTTCCAGGTGTGGTGGTCCCAGTGGTCTCTCAAGCTATAACTATTGTTGTAGTGTTTATTAGTAAACATGGTGAAAGGTAAGTTTAGTAGTAATTTTTCAAAGGTTTTTGGTGACAGTAAGAATCTAGTCCAGGAGAAACAGATTACCCAAAATGATGATCCATTTGTTTGGGAAATGCCAATTCTAAAATCTTTGACAGAATCCAAGGTTAAACAAATAATTGAAGAACCAGATGGCAGATTTCTTAATTCAGGTAAGGAGTTTCCATCTTCTTCTTCTAATTATGACTTTCAAAGTGCAAGATCTTCTTGTTCTTTTGAAAGATAAAATACTTTCCCAAATTCAGATGATTTACCAAATATTTCTCAAAATTACAAAAAATTTCAAAAATCTCCCATTCCAGAATTAGTTGATGAAAATGATTTTCCATCACCAACTAAATCTAAAAGGAAACCTTCAAATTTCTCCAGTTTGAATGTTATTACAAAAGGTGGTTTCCAAATTAATAAACCATTGCTTTCCAATGATTTTGAATCTCCAGTAAATCGTGAAAAACGACTTTGGTTTTTCTCCAATTTTGATGAACCTGCTACAGAATTTATTCGAGAAAAATACTATTCCAAATTAATTGAGTTATCTGCAAATATTCCATTTTTCACATGGCTTCCAATTTACTTAAGTAATTTAAAAATTCCTTATCCATTTTCTGATTTATATGTTAAGTCCAATATTGCTCAAAAATGGATACTCAAAAATGGTGAATTAGTTTCGTCTATTCATCCTCCATTAAAAGGTTTACGAGTTCCTTCTAATGAAGGAATAACTTGTGAAGTTGCTCCATATAAAGTAGGAAGAGATGCTGATGAGAAATCAGGTCCTACTTTAGGGGACATTAAAAAGGTTAATGAACAAAATAATTTTTCCAATACAATCTTACATACTATTTCCAAACAAGTTGATCACATTTTCACTCAAATTAATTCTTTAACTCCAAAAAATTATGACTCTGAATCTTCCAAAGAATCTTCCAAAGAATTGATGATTTATCCAAAAAGTTGAATGGAATTTCTCTTAATGAAAACCGTTCATCTACTTTTCCAAATGAGATTTCTAGACCCGTTATCCATGTTCCAACAAATTTGTCAAAAGGCTTTGGACTGAGTAATAGAACACTTTTGAAGAAGATCTCTGACAAATTAGACAAAAACATCACATGTCTAGACAAAGATAAGAAGGCAAAGGAACTTGCTGAAAACTTTTCTTCAGATAATGAATTTCCCTCTCAAATAAATCGAATTTATAACAAAAACTGGAACCATAATCCCATGCGAAATTATTATTCCAGACCTACTCCTCCGGATCTCCAATTTGAAGAACGAGGAACTTATGGTCCTCAATATGTTTATTCTGGTGACCAACTATATGATTGGAATATAGATGGTAGATCAGAATTTGAAATTGCTAAAGTTTTACACGAAATGTGCATTGCTGCTAACGCGTATTCTTCCAATAATTTTACAAATGCACAAATTGCTTCTACCATTGTCGATGGATTTTCTGGTCAATTAAAAAATTGGTGGGACAATACTTTTACATCAGAACAACAACAAAGCATTTATCTTCATGAAAATGCTCAGAAGGAACAAGATGGGTTTATGCTTCTCATCCAAACTATTAGTCTCCATTTTCTTGGTTCTTCCACAGACTATTTAAATTCCAATACTTTGATCTTATCCAATCTTCGATGTCCAACTTTAAATGATTACAGATGGTACAAAGATACCTTTTTATCCAATATTCTTCGCAGAAATGATGCTCAACAATCATTCTGGAAAGAGAAATTTATTTCAGGACTTCCAAATTTATTTGCTGAACGAATTTTTCAAAAATTAAAAGAAGCAACAAATCAAGAAACAATTGCTTATGAAGATTTAACATATGGCCAATTGTTTGCCTTTATCAAAAAAGAAGGATTATCTCTTTGCAATGAGCTCAAAATACAAACTAAGTATGGCAATGAAAAAGCTCAGCAAAGGAGAAAACTTGGATCTTTCTGTGAAGCCTTTGGCTTTGAAAAAATCCAAGCCCCTTCCACAGTGCAAAAACAACAATTCAAACAAATTCACAATTTTCGCCAAAAAAGAACTCCATCTTCTAATACGTTTTATCAAAAGAAAACATTTCCAAAAGAATTTCCAAAAAAGGATTTCCAAAAGATTATTTGCTACAAATGTGGCAAACCTGGTCATAAAGCAAATGATTGTCATTTCAAAAATAAGATTAATGAAAATTTTCAAGATGATCCAAATTTAAGAGATAAACTCTTAACTATTTTCCAATTAAATCAGGATGAGCCAGAAGCATCTTATCATTCTGATTTCGATCATGTTATTTATCAGCTCGACTATAATCAGGATTTTGATGAATTTAATTCTGATCATTCTCTCCAGTTTTGTCCCAAAGGACTTTGTGTTATTTCCAAAAAGGACAAAGAAAAGGAATTAATTCTTGATATTATTGAAAAAATTCCATATAACAATCTTCAAAAACAGTATCTTGAAAGATTACGAGAAATTGTTTTGAAATCTTCTCCAGTTGAGGAAAAGAAAAAACCAGTTTCTTTTAGTCATCAAAAAATACTTGATGAATCTCCATTTCATCAACCATTTGTTTCTCCAATTAATACTCATGATCTTCAAAATGAAGTAATTCAAATATTATCTCGTATTCAAGATCTTGAGCAATATGTTTTGAACCTTCAAACAAAAAATTTAGAACTTGAAGCAAAAATTACTTTACACCAAAATTATAATTTTGACATAGGAGAAACTTCAGAACGTTCTCCTATACCAACTGATCCTATCCAAATCTCAGATACTATAATTGATAATGAAAAATTTCTTCAAATTATTCACCGATTTAATTTTCAAAAATGGTTTTGTCCAATTACATTAGTTATTGATGATGACTTTCAAATTAATGACGTTGCATTATTTGATAGTGGTGCTGATCTTAATTGCATTAAGGAAGATCTAATTCCTCCTCAGTATTATGAACATCTGACTATTGCTAATGGTCAAAAACTCCATATTAATTACAAACTTTCTAAAGCGTCCATTTTAAATAATGAATATTATTTCCAAACTCCATTTACTCTTGTCAAGAATTTTAATTATAATATTATTCTTGGTATTCCATTTCTCACTCAAATGTATCCATTTTCTGTCAATGAAGTTGGTATTCATGCTGTTATAGATAATAAACCAATTTCTTTCACATTTTCTGCCAAGTTACAACACTCTAATGTTCATAATCTCCAAACTAACTCTATCTATAAACATATTAATATGATTTATGCAGGGATGAACAGAATACAAAATTCTAAGGAGCATATCTCCAGGCAGCAGCAAGAAAAAGGTATAGTAATTCATCCCACAGGAAGTATTCCTGTTTCCATAAACCAATTCTCCAATTTATCAAATCACCCTCCAAATTCCTATACTCAAACACTATCATAAACAGCCCTCCGATTACCCATCCAGATACTACTGATATTTCATATCACCTAAAACAACATTATACTAATTTATTTTTAACCAATTTTACCTCCAACACATTTTCTTCCCATGATGAATTTAACCACAAAATATCCAAATATGTCAAAACTAAACTTCCAGATGGTTTTAATTGGTTCCCTTTTGAAATCACTAAACCAATCCAATATTACCGCAATATCCTTCATGACACAAATTATTGTTACATTAAGGATAATATTAGCACCACAACAAATTATTCCAAATGCCTAATTTTCCATGGTATCACCAATATTGAATGGAAAAATGTTCATTCTTCTCTTTCAAAATCCAAAACCTTCTCTCCCAATTTTCTTGATCCAAAACTTCCACATACTTACAATTTTTATGACTATGTACAAGCATGGCATTGTGCATTCTTACTCCAAAGTTATAACCATTCTTGGTTTTTCAGTTTTCATCCTGACTGTCTTCAGAAAAATGTGACATTTCCAATATGGTTCCTTGAATGGTGGGATAGCTATGAAGCAATTCCTGATATTTTCCCAGAAGACCTTCAAACCTCTTTCCAATTTTATCATTCCAAAGTGACACTATCAGAAGGCTTCGAATTCTCCAGTATTATTTATTTTTGTCAAATATTTCGGATTTCATGGATCATGCTCTGGAACTATTCCCTTTCCAGGCTAATAGAATCCAGACCCTATTTCTTGATTCGTGATTATCGGGTCAAATGGTGGAAAAATTTTAAGATTTACCCGAACATGTTGGACTGTGTTTCTCAATATCTCCAACATGATTCATCTGCCCTCCATGATTATAATGATTGGACTAAGCAGAGTTTCCAGCAATATAAACAAGTCCAACAAGCCCCTCCATCAAATACTGACCTAATTTGTATAGGAAATACACAAAACAGACTTAAACTGACAAAGTAATTTTAAACATAAGCTGGAAACATAACTATTTGGAATAAGAACTATGAACTTATTGGAGAAGAAGATGACTGTTAACTTGGAATTGTTATTGATAACTTGAAAATATTACAAACTTTGTATGAGAGTTGAGCTATGCTCTGGAAATACTACAATTGGAAAGGCTACACTTTGGATGAGAGCTTTGAGCTTTCTTAGTTTTTCTCTTACATTTCTTGCTCGTCAATTAGCTCTGCCTTGAAATGAAAACAAGCAAACCTATTTATAGACTCGAAAAAGAAATACAATAAAAGTACAATAATTGAACTACTTTTACAGCATTAAGTAATATACAGTACATGGACACTTGGATGCTTATGTGCCATTGCTTTTGTGAGTGCGTTGTAACAGTTGGATACTTTGTCTGCCACTACTGTTGCAACTTTGGACAATGTTGGTGAAGATTCCACGAAGGTGCATGAATAGTACTATTCATCGTCGTATTTTCACTATTCACTATTCACCTTTTTGACGAAATTGGAAATTGCTTGGAAAGTGCTTGGAAATTGCTGGAAATCGTTGTTATTAAGTCGGAAAGTGCTTGGAAATTCTTTGGAAGCCGTATCCGGAAACCGGAATAATCATGTCCCTAACTTTTGCCTAAGTGTAAAACACTTAGCGGGATCGTTCTTGTTGATTTAGAAATCCAATGGATCTTAGGCACAAGGTCCACCATACAAATCGGGCTCGAGGCCTCGGAAGAACCGGAACCGGAAGATTGGGCTTTTGTAGTTTGGTTATAAATTGGAGCAACCGGTTAAATAGTTCATCCTGATTTATGGAGGGTTTATTTTTTCTTTTTGGATTTGGTGGATGAGGATGGAGAATGGAATGTGTTTGATGGAGTATTTGATGGAGGGGCTTGTTGGACTTGTTTGTATTGCTGAAAACTCTGCTTAGTCCAATCATTATAATCATGGAGGGCAGATGAACCATGTTGGAGATATTGAGAAACATAGTCTAACATGTTCGGATAAATCTCAAAAAATTTCCACCATTTGACCCGATAATCACGAATCAAGAAATAGGGTCTGGATTCTATTAGTCTGGAAAGAGAATAGTTCCAGCACATGATCCATGAAATCCGAAATATTTGACAAAAATAAATAATACTGGAGAATTCGAAGCCTTCTGGTAGTGTCACTTTGGAATGATAAAATTGGAAAGAGGTTTGAAGGTCTTCTAGGAAAATGTCAGGAATTGCTCCATAGCTATCCCACCATTCAAGGAACCATATTGAAAATGTAACATTTTTCTGAAGACAGTCAGGATGAAAACTGAAAAACCAAGAATGGTTATAACTTTGGAGTAAGAATACACAATGCCATGCTTGTACATAGTCATAAAAATTGTAAGTCTGTGGCAGTTTCGATCAAGAAAATTGGGAGATAAGGTTTTAGATTTTGAAAGAGAAGAATGAACATTTTTTCATTTAATATTGGTGATAACATGGAAAATTAGGCATTTGGAATAATTTGTTGTGGTGCTAATATTATCCTTGATGTAATAAGAATTTGTGTCATGAAGGATATTGCGATAATATTTGATTGATTTAGTGATTTCAAAAGGGAACCAATTAAAACCATCTGGAAGTTTAGTTTTGACATATTTGGATATTTTGTGGTTAAATTCATCATGGGAAGAAAATGTGTTAGAGGTAAAATTGGTTAAAAATAAATTAGTATAATGTTGTTTTAGGTGATATGAAATAGCAGTAGTATCTGGGTGGGTAATCGGAGGGGCTGTTTCTGATAGTGTTTGAGTATAGGAATTTGGAGGGTGATTTGATAAATTGGAGAATTGGTTTATGGAAACAGGAATACTTCCTGTGGGATGAATTACTTTACCTTTTTCTTGCTGCTGCCTGGAGGTATGCTCCTTAGAATTTTGTATTCTGTTCATCCCTGCATAAATCATATTAATATGTTTATAGATAGAGTTAGTTTGGAGATTATGAACATTAGAGTGTTGTAACTTGGCAGAAAATGTGAAAGAAATTGGTTTATTATTTATAACAGCATGAATACCAACTTCATTGACAGAAAATGGATACATTTGAGTGAGAAATGGAGTACCAATAATAATATTATAATTAAGATTCTTGACAAGAGTAAATGGAGTTTGGAAATAATATTCATTATTTAAAATGGACGCTTTAGAAAGTTTGTAATTAATATGGAGTTTTTGACCATAAGCAATAGTCAGAATTTCATAATACTGAGGAGGAATTAGATCTTCCTTAATGCAATTAAGATCAGCACCACTATCAAATAATGCAACGTCATTAATTTGAAAGTCATCATCAATAACTAATGTAATTGGACAAAATCATTTTTGAAAATTAAATCGGTGAATAATTTGAAGAAATTTTTCATTATCAATTGGAGTATCTGAGATTTGGATAGGATCAGTTGGTATAGGAGAACATTCTGAAGTTTCTCCTATGTTAAAATTATAATTTTGGTGTAAAGTAATTTTTGCTTCAAGTTCTAAATTTTTTGTTTGAAGGTTCAAAACATTTTGCTCAAGATCTTGAATACGAGATAATATTTGAATTACTTCATTTTGAAGATCATGAGTATTAACTGGAGAAACAAATGGTTGATGAAATGGAGATTCATCAAGTATTTTTTGAAGACTAAAAGAAACTGGTTTTTTCTTTTCCTCAACTGGAGAAGATTTCAAAACAATTTCTCGTAATCTTTCAAGATAATGTTTTTGAAGATTGTTATCTGGAATTTTTTCAATAATATCAAGAAGTAATTCCTTTTATTTGTCCTTTTTAGAAATAACACAAAGTCCTTTAGGACAAAACTGGAGAGAATGATCAGAATTAAATTCATCAGAGTCCTGATTATAGTCGAGCTGATAAATAACATGATCGGAATCAGAATGATCAGATGCTTCTGGCTCATCCTAATTTAATTGGAAAATAGTTAAGAGTTTATCTCTTAAATTTGGATCATCTTGAAAAATTTCATTAATCTTATTTTTGAAATGTCAATCATTTGCTTTATGACCAGGTTTGCCACATTTGTAGCAAATAATCTTTTGGAAATCCTTTTTTGGAAATTCTTTTGGAAATGTTTTCTTTTGATAAAACGTATTAGAAGATGGAGTTCTTTTTTGGCGAAAATTGTGAATTTGTTTGAATTGTTGTTTTCGCACAGTGGAAGGGGCTTGGATTTTTTCAAAGCCAAAGGCTTCACAGAAAGATCCAAGTTCTCTCCTTTGCTGAGCTTTTTCATTGCCATACTTAGTTTGTATTTTGAGCTCATTGCAAAGAGATAGTCCTTCTTTTTTTTATAAAGGCAAACAATTGGCCATATGTCAAATCTTCATAAGCAATTGTTTCTTAATTTGTTGCTTCTTTTAAGTTTTGAAAAATTCGTTGAGCAAATAAATTTGGAAGTCCTGAAATAAATTTCTCTTTCCAGAATAATTGTTGAGCATCATTTATGCGAAGAATATTGGATAAAAAGGTATCTTTGTACCATCTGTAATCATTTAAATTTGGACATCGAAGATTAGATAAGATCAATGTATTGGAATTTAAATAGTCTGTGGAAGAACCAAGAAAATGGAGACTAATAGTTTGGATGAGAAAAATAAACCCATCTTGTTCCTTCTGAGCATTTTCATGAAGATAAATGCTTTGTTGTTGTTTTGATGTAAAAGTATTGTCCCACCAATTTTTTAATTGACCAGAAAATCCATCGGCAATGGTAGAAGCAATTTGTGCATTTGTAAAATCATTGGAAGAATACGCGTTAGCAGCAATGCACATTTCGTGTAAAACTTTAGCAATTTCAAATTCTGATCTACCATCTATATTCTAATCATATAGTTGTCACCAGAATAAACATTTTGAGGACCATAAGTTCCTCGTTCTTCAAATTGGAGATATGGAGGAGTAGGTCTGGAATAATAATTTCGCATGGGATTATGGTTCCAGTTTTTGTTATAAATTCGATTTATTTGAGAGGGAAATTCATTATCTGAAGAAAAGTTTTCAGCAAGTTCCTTTGCCTTCTTATCTTTGTCTACACATGTGATGTTTTTGTCTAATTTATTAGAGATCTTCTTCAAAAGTGTTTTATTACTCAGTCCAAAGCCTTTTGACAAATTTGTTGGAACATAGATAAGGGGTCTAGAAATCTCATTTGGAAAAGTAGATGAACAGTTTTCATTAAGAGAAATTACATTCAACTTTTTGGATAGATCATCAATTTTCTTGGAAGATTCTTTGGAAGATTCAGAGTCATAATTTTTTGGAGTTAAGGAATTAATTTGAGTGAAAATGTGATCAACTTGTTTGGAAATAGTATGTAAGATTGTATTGGAAAAATTGTTTTGTTCATAAACCTTATTAATGTCCCCTAAAGTAGGACCTGATTTCCCATCAGCATCTCTTCCTACTTTATATAGAGCAGCTTCACAAGTTCTTCTTTCATCAGAAGGAACTCGTAAACCTGTTAATGGAGGATGAATAGACGAAACTAATTCACCATTTTTTAGTATCCATTTTTGAGCAATATTGGACTTAACACATAAAACAGAAAATGGATAAGGAATTTTTAAATTACTTAAGTAAATTGAAAGCCATGTGAAAAATGGAATATTTACAGATAACTCAATTATTTTGGAATAGTATTTTTCTCGAATAAATTCTGTAGCAGGTTTATCAAAATTGGAGAAAAACCAAAGTTGTTTTTCACGATTTACTGGAGATTCAAAATCATTAGAAAGCAATGGTTTATTAATTTGGAAACCACCTTTTGTAATAACATTCAAACTGGAGAAATTTGGAGGTTTCCTTTCAGACTTAGTTGGTGATGGAAAATCATTTTCATCAACTATTTCTGGAATGGGAGATTTTTGAATAATTTTGTAATTTTGAGAAATATTTGGTAAATCATCTGAATTTGGGAAAGTATTTAATCTTTCAAAAGAACAAGAAGATCTTGCACTTTGAAAGTCATAATTAGAAGAAGAAGATGGAAACTCCTTACCTGAATTAAGAACTTGCCATCTGGTTCTTCAATTATTTGTTTAACCTTGGATTCTGTCAAAGATTTTAGAATTGGCATTTCCAAACAAATGGATCATCCTTTTGGGTAATTTGTTTCTTCTGGACTAGATTCTTACTGTCACCAAAAACCTTTGAATAATTACTACTAAACTTACCTTTCACCATGTTTACTGATAAACACTACAACAATAGTTATAGCTTGAGGGACCACTGAGACCACCTGAGGGACCACCACACCTGGAACACCTACACCATGTCTTATCAACGGCTTTACAGGCTGCCAAACCCAGGCTGACCAAACAGTTGACCAAACCCAAACAACAACGACTATAGCAGTGGTTGTTCAATAACAATGGCTACAAGTAACCTTAGAGCACTTCATCAATGGCTCTGATACCAGGAACGGACCCAGGACAGGGGAATGAGAGATTAACCCTAAGTACTGACCTAGTCTGTATAGGAAATACACAAAACAGACTAAAACTGACAAAGTAATTTTAAACATATATATATAAAGGAGGAACTTTTCTGGAGCATAGGGAGCTCCTCAAAATTTCGAGGCCATAGAGCGCACCAAGTAGGATTGCTACGTCATCAAATTTATTTTTATCTTTTAAGAAATAGAGTTTCACATAGATTTAAATACACATAAGAAGTTCTAGATAAGCTAAAATTAGAGTTTGGTTTTGAATGAAAAACCTAAATTATTATATTGTGTAAATTGTGGTATACCTTTTGCTACGTAATTCGGAATATTATAATTTTTGTTCCATTGGATAGTGCTCGAAATATGCTCCGAAATAAGATCCATTTACAATATAGTTCTACAACTGATGACATAGAGAGCGCTACATAGGATTGGCATGTCATTAATTTTATATTTTAAATATTTTAAAAAATAGAGTTCTACACATATTTAAATACATAAAAGGAGTTTTGCATAACGAGAAATTAGAGTTTCGTTTTGAATAAACAACCTAAATTATTGTACTATGTAAATTGAATAGAACTTTTGCTACCTAATTCAAAACATTATAATTTTTTACCATTTGAGAGTGCTTGAAATATGCTTCGAAATAAGATTCATTTACAATATAGTTTTACAACTCATGAATATATTTAACTAGATGAATGGTAAGGCATTATTTAGTCTTTTTTTAGATAAATATAATAATAGTTATAACTATAATTTGCATAACGGAACCAAATTTTGGAGTTATTTTGAGCTGAATGGTGAAGTTGTGCTGGATTGATATTTGCTGGAATACAGGTGTTGTGATTGAAAAAAAAATTATGGATTGTCACATTTTAGGGGAGGTGCTGCCAAAATTTACGTAGAAATTTATAATTTTCATGTCTGATATTAATTTGAAGGCAAATTCCATTAATTTGACTGAAAAGAAAAATAATCTGTTTAAAAAAAAAGTTTTTTTTTTCTAGTTTTGCTGCAAGTTAATGGGTTTTTATGTTGATTGATTCAAAGAATTGCATAGCATCATTGTACAAGTGTTCGGCAAGTGGTAAGAATGGTTATTTATGATTTGAGTTGTGATTGACTTGGTGAACATCTATAACCATTGTGAGACTTTTGAGCCTTTTAATAAACTAAAACATCTATGTTAGTCTCTAGTTTTTCATGAGAGTGTGTGTTAGTTCCTGGTGAAGTATAGACTCTTGAATTTGCATTGGTTTCTTCGAGACTACATTGAAACATGAGCATACATAAAAAGATAAAGGCATTTGTTTTTCTTGAACCATTAGCCTAAGCCACCTACATTATTGTACTCCTTTTTGAAAAAAACCCTCTGAGGCTTAAGCCTATTTCTTTTGTTTAAACCACATTACAAGCTTATAATCCTAAACACATGTCCTACCAAAGCTTTGAGCTAGTGGAATATAATTTGGTGTTTGGAGTATTATTTGTGAAGGGTATGTATAAAATTATTTATTATGGAGGTGGTGTTCTCTATTTTATATCAATGGTTATTACGAGATTGTGAAGAAGAAAAAAAAAAACAAATTTCAAGAAGAATGCTGAAAAAATATATGATATGTGATACGAGAAAAATAAGATTATGAAAAAAAAAAGTAATAATAAGTCAAATGTTATCATTCAAAGCAAATGGTGCACAAAGAGATATATGGGTTGTAAATTATTGGAATAGGATTATTTAGTAACATTTTATTAGAGTTGGAGTTTATTTGTTGGCTTTTCTTTTATTTGGCCATGGGGTTATTGTTCTTCTACTCCACTAGCTCTTAAGCTTTTGAGCACCAAATCCTAAACATTCCCTACCCTTACCTTAGCCTTACATTACAACCTTATTAAGTCCTTTTGATTTTTGTATGTTTTTATGTCTTACTAAGTAGTGGAGGATTGAACGATATGCAAGTTTAAAGACGATATATTTCATTTCGAGTCGACTTCCTAGGATTTGAGCGATAATTATTATACCATAAACACATGAGTGATTATATTTTTTTTTTATTTTGCACAACTAAAGTGAGGGTTCATCAAGTTAATTGCTCAATTACTCAAATCTTGAATGTGGTTGTGGTAAGACTCAATGGAAACACTAATACATGAAGTACTATGTTTTTTTTTTTTGAAGAATTGGTTGGTCTTTGGCTCATTGCTTGTGATTTCTAAACAATGTTTTCAAGCTAAAATTGTTTCATAAATTGTATTTTTGATCTTTGTGAAAACTTTCAGTTGAGTTATGGCTACTTATAATAGGATATGCCTGAAAAGTCAGTCAGTTGGGAAGTTAAAAATCTATTATGACAAATAGATGCTAGTATTATATAGTTCTAACTTCTAGTTTGATCGAGGACGACCAAAAGCTAAGTGTGGGGGAATTTGATAAGTGCCTATTTATACATATTTTTATCCTCTAATATACTATATTTAGTGTCCTTCGTAATGTTAATTGAGTCAAATATTATACTTTTATGATATTTTGGTTCTGATCACTTGATAATTATTTTTAGAGTAATAAGTCTAATTTGTGTCTGTTTTAATTATTAAGTGATAACACATTTAAATAGAGTTGGAAAATAAAAACTATATATTATAACCTTTTTATTCCCTCTTGGTAGATATTCATTAGTATTATAAACTATGATTTGTGGGTTTTAATTATTTTTATAGGTTACCTAGTAATTGGGTTTATATGATTATTTATTAGTTTGACCTATGTCATATTTTATACTATTAATTATGTATATAATATTGGCAGGTACATAATTATATTAGAGTCAAATAATTGGATATTTGGGCCAAATCAAATACTAACACTGAAGGGAAAGAATGGAGCAAAAGAAAGAATGTATAAAAAGACAAGCATAATCATTTTGTTGGGCCTTGATTAAAATATACCCACGTGGGTAGTAGAGGAAGAAAAGAAAACCTTGTGTTTTCTTGGACAGCGACGTTGCAGCATATAAGAAATAAAGAGGACAAAACCCATGGTTTTGTTGGGCTAAAATACAGAAATACACGCAGTAAGGGATTAAAAACCCTCACAAGACAACAGCACAAAGAGAGCAGCGACGAAACAAGAGGAGGCCGCGGTAGGCAGTATGGAGCGGCGGAGACAATAAGATGAAGCACCAGACTGAAGAAGTCGAACACGGAAGAATACGAGAGATGTAGACCGAAAATTCGTCCCCAATGAGTTTTCTCTACTCTCTTCTATCTATTTTCTTTATTTTCATGTCTAATTTAGAGTAGTTTAAACTAGTAGGAACATGTAATTGAATCTTGTTATGGGTTTATGAGATTATGATTTCTGTTTGTTCAATTAATTAGTTTGATTGGGTATTTAGACAAAATTCATTATCTGAGTTTATAATTTATGAATGTTAATTTTAGACTGATCACCTAGGCTTTTATTCATGTTTATTTGCTTGGATTAGCAGTAATATTATTAGGTTGAAGCTTTCTTGTCTGATATTATTGCTGGAATTTTGTGTGATGTTAATTTTAATTTAGTTGCAGCTTTACGGCTTGATTAAACTTAACTGATTGGTGTTCTTAGAGCGGTCAAGTTTGTTAATTTAATACATGCTTTCATTGTTAAATTGATATATTTGATTAGGACTGAACTTGCGTGCGTTCACGAGGTTTAGTTAGTATGAATGATAAAACAACTAATTTTCTTGCGTTCAAGGGATTATTTGTTAAACAATCTATCTATCAACTAGTTTAATGATTCAATGATTAAACCTTATCTCAAGAGGAAATTACGTGTCTCCTATTAGT
Organism: Beta lomatogona; assembly: GCA_947646795.1. Taxonomy (NCBI): domain Eukaryota; kingdom Viridiplantae; phylum Streptophyta; class Magnoliopsida; order Caryophyllales; family Amaranthaceae; genus Beta; species Beta lomatogona. Next base: position 213,726 of record CANSNZ010000404.1, read on the forward strand.
TTAAACTACTCTAAATTAGACATGAAAATAAAGAAAATAGATAGAAGAGAGTAGAGAAAACTCATTGGGGACGAATTTTCGGTCTACATCTCTCGTATTCTTCCGTGTTCGACTTCTTCAGTCTGGTGCTTCATCTTATTGTCTCCGCCGCTCCGTACTGCCTACTGCGGCCTCCTCTTGTTTCGTCGCTGCTCTCTTTGTGCTGTTGTCTTGTGAGGGTTTTTAATCCCTTACTGCGTGTATTTCTGTATTTCAGCCCAACAAAACCATGGGTTTTGTCCTCTTTATTTCTTATATGCTGCAACGTCGCTGTCCAAGAAAACACAAGGTTTTCTTTTCTTCCTCTACTACCCACGTGGGTATATTTTAATCAAGGCCCAACAAAATGATTATGCTTGCCTTTTTATACATTCTTTCTTTTGCTCCATTCTTTCCCTTCAGTGTTAGTATTTGATTTGGCCCAAATATCCAATTATTTGACTCTAATATAATTGTGTACCTGTCAATATTATATACATAATTAATAGTATAAAATATGACATAGGTCAAACTAATAAATAATCATATAAATCCAATTACTAGGTAACCTATAAAAATAATTAAAACCCACAAATCATAGTTTATAATACTAATGAATAGCTACTAAGAGGGAATAAAAAGGTTATAATATATAGTTTTTATTTTCCAACTCTATTTAAATGTGTTATCACTTAATAATTAAAACAGACACAAATTAGACTTATTACTCTAAAAATAATTATCAAGTGATCAGAACCAAAATATCATAAAAGTATAATATTTGACTCAATTAACATTACGGAGGACACTAAATATAGTATATTAGAGGATAAAAATATGTATAAATAGGCACTTATCAAGTGTACTATATGTGACTACATCATTTTATCATAAGTCCAATTTACATGATTAAACATATATATAATCTTTCAAAACCCAGCCTTACGAGTCTGGATCCTCTAGATTAATCAAATTCTACAAGGTAGAGTTGTATATGGACCATACATTGGTGGAAGGGGGGAAATAAGGGGTGGATTTTGATGAGAAAAAATAGAGGGGTTTTTGGAAAGATAATATATGAGCCATTGAGTTTTTATTCAATGGTTGATATTACTCAAACTCTACATTGTAGAGTTCTTTTAGAACTTTAGAGGATCCAAACACCAGCCTTACTCAACTGAACCAAAACAATTTAATATTGCAACCAAATTTATTAAGGAATCTTTGTTGTTACAACAAAAATTAAAATCTATATCGATAAAGTTACATATATATTAGAGTTTTGGATGATGAAAAAATTAGAGTATGATTTTTAAAAACAACATTAGAATATGATAAAGAGCTCCACCTAAACATGACATGTCATTCTTTTTAAATTTTAATTTTTCAAAATAGTGAAGATTACACTCTGATTTTAAATAAACAACCTAAATTATTCAACTATGTAAATTGAACATAACTTTTGCTACATAATTCGTAATATTATAAATTTCTTACCATTGGATCAGAGTGCTCGAAATATGTTTCGATATACAATATAGTTTTACAGCTTATGAAAATATATTTATTTAGATGAACAATAACATATTATTTATTCTTTATTTTAAATACATATAAAAATAATTATAAAAATAGCGTAATATATGTGACACTAGCAATTATGTCTTTCAGAATCAAACTTTTAAAAATTGAGAAATATAAAGATAAAAAATACATATCTGTAGTTTTGAGCATACCATGATGGCATTACATGAAGAATCAAATGAAAGTTTATCAACGACATTGCAGAGATATTATGCAATTGATTAATTATTTTGTTCCTAGAATATTTGTTGTATACATAATATTTATGTTTTTCTTTTTTCATATATCTATACGTCAGATCTTATTCTTTTCTCAATAAACTTAATTCTACTAAAACTAATTGGGAAATCAAGGTTCGAGTTTCTATACTATTTGAGGTCGCAGATCATAAAAAAGGGGTAAGTTTGATAAGTCTCAATATGGTCATGATTGATGAAGAGATTTTTTTTCTCTTAAATAATATTTTCGATTATTAATAGAGGTTATTTTTATATTTAATTTATTTTATTCATAATACCATCATTATGATCTTCTTTTTGGGTTTCCATCATCTATAAAAAATACATATCTATAGGTTTGAGCATACCATGATGGCATTACATGAAGAATCAAATGAAAGTTTGTCAACGACATTGCAGAGATATATGCAATTGACTAATTATTTTATTCCTAGAATATTTGTTGTATACATAATTATTTATGTTTTTCTTTTTCATATATCTATATGTCAGATCTTATCCTTTTCTTAATAAACTTAATTCTACTAAAACTAACTGGGAAACCAAGGTTCGAGTTTCTAGACTATTTGAGGTCGTAGATCATAAAAAAGGGGTAAGTTTGATAAGTCTCGATATGGTCATGATTGATGAAGAGATTTTTTTTCTCTTAAATAATATTTTCGATTATTAATAGAGGTTAATTTTATATTTAATTTATTTTGATCATGATACCGTCATTATGATCTTCTTTTTGGCTTTCCCATCATCTATTCTATATGCGTTAGCGTTTATGTGCTATATTAAAATTTGAAGTTATGGCTGGCACTCATATTTTTTCTCTATTCTTTCGGTCCTACATCTATTTAATTATTACCATCTACTTTCTTAAAGTATCGTTCGGGTATTTTCCATGTTAAAACCGTGTTAGTTATTGTTAGTCATACCAATTATTGGGATACTATTTAATAATAGACTTAGCTACAATATTCAATTGAACATTAAAAATATAAAATTTATATATCACAATAGCAAATTTGAATATTAAAGTATAATGACAAATACTTTCTATGTCTTTTTCTACTGCAACACTGAGTTTGGGCATGATTTTTAAGAAAATAAAAGAAATTGGGTAATTTAGCATATAGGGGTTAACTAGAGTAGGAGATAGGCAAATCCTTAATAAAGTAAAAGCAACTTTATGAGGCAATTTGAGTAATTAATGATGGTTTTATTGACATAAAGTAAAGGCAATGTTGTCAACTATAGTTGCGTTTTTTATCAAAAGTGGAATGGTTCCAATAGCTGAAACTACCCAAAGTGGTAATTGTTACAATAGAAAAAGAATGGAGGAAGTATATAAATACAATGGTGTTGAATCTCAATTCACAACAACAAAAAACCAACAATGTTAATAAAAATTTGCAAGAAAATAAAATAAACAATAACCCGTGCAACGTACGGGCTTCAAAACTAGTATGATATATTGATTATTACTTCATCCGTTTCTTTTTAATCTACACACTTTCCTTTTTGGTCTGTTTCTTTTCAATCTACATATTGTTGCCTTTTCTATTTTAGGTAACATGTCACATCTACTTTATCATCTTTTTCCACCCATGTCATCCACTTTTTAATATTTTAACCCACTTTTACTTTCTCTCTCTCACTTTTTAGTTCCCCTCTCCACCTTTTCAGTTTCTCTCTCATACTTTTGTACTTCCTCCTTGGTTCTCCCCCAAAGTGAAGCGAGTAAATTAAAATGAAACGGAGGGAGTATCTCCCTACAGACTTCGACTAAGTACTTATATCTAGGGGTGTTCATGAGTGGTTAACCGTCCCGAAACAATATTTCGGTTCACTCTTTTTTTGCGAACCGCAACCGCAACCGTTTAGATCGGTTACCGCCTAGCGGTTAACCGTTATTTTTTGTACGGTTTTTCGGTTAACCATTAACTGTTATTCAAGTTATAATATTATATTTTACTTAATGTAAATATATATTTTCTAATTTTTTGTGCATATACTTTAATATTATATATACTCTAATATAAATGTATTATTAAGTGGATAATAAATCCATTGGAAGACTTTATAACACTAATAATTTACTCCATTTCCTAATTATAGTGTTTATATTAGTACTAAAGTTTCAAAATAATCACATACTTCCTTCAATTGTTCTTACTTAGTACCAAATATTATTAGAATTAAGGTAATTGTTGGAAAAAGTTTCAAAATAATTAAATAGAGGGAAAAAAAAATTCGGTTTTTCGGTTAACTGTTTACTCAAAAATCATAACTGTATCGTTTAACCGTTACTTTTACCGGTTCGTTAACCGTACCATTAAAACTTTTTTTTACCGATACAGTTACCACTCATTTAGATCAGTTTTTCGATACGGTTTTTCGATTTCGGATTTTTGTGAACACCCCTAGTGAACTCATATCAACCAAACACGCACTTATATATGTTGCCAACCTAGGAAACCCTAATATTCTCCCAACCCCACCACAACCCATCGACCCCATGTGCGATTCACGGACATCTCTGTTTCCTTCTCTCACACTCGTCATGTAAGTGACAGCACCGATCATACAACCCAGTTTCCTCTTTTGTTTTGAATTGCACCGATCATAATTTATAGCGCAATGAAATCTTCGAAGCGTCAGAAATCTCGGAAAACTCGAAAGATCAAAACCAAGGTTAAAATTCAAACTCTTTCTTACTACCTCTGTTTAAACCTAATCATAAATTATTCTCCCCAATTTTGCGAATTACTTACTTCATTAATCTTCTTCTCTTTTTCACTTTTTAGGGTTTAAACGAACTCAACAATTTATCACCAGTGCAACTTTGTATGAACGCCATGAATGACAAAGAAAAGCTTCAGTATGATCATCTTCCCCTGTTTTTTTTGTTCTTATTTTAGGTGCTTTTTTTTTTTTTTGAAATTTTGCTTTTGAGTTTATTTTTTCTCACGCTTAACTGCGTTTGCCCTTTTTATATGTAGGAAAAAGACGGGAGATTTTGGAAAAATGGTAGGAAATGAATGCATGGAGGATTTACAGCAGACCCAGGTAAACAATAGATTTTTTAAAAACTAAATTCAACTAAACTGAAATTTTTTACTGATTAAATTTATTTTTACTGATTAAGATTTGTTGAATTTTGCTGAAAGTATATGGAGTAGTTTATACTAAGTACTTGGTCTAGTGGTAAGGTTTGTAGCTCACCATCTTGATTCTTGAGGCGTGAGATCAAATCGCGCTAGAGGCACTTTGAGGGGTGAATAAATCTAGTAGGGTACTTCTTTTTACCATTAAAAAAAACTAAACTTCATATTGAATATTCTTTTATAAGTTGAAGTCATTCGTTATTTTTTTTTCTTGGTGTGACGTTTGATTGTAGCCATATATTCTTGAAATATTTTTTTTATTCGAGTAAATATAATTAAAGTTTCCTTTGACTTTTGACCTTATCTAGAATAGTTCCATTTTAATCACATTTGTTGCGGTTTTGGGAATCAAAATTCATTAGATTATATGGATAGTTTACTTTCTACATATGTAGGAAATAGGAATGTAGTTGAAGGGGTTTTCTCTATTGGATGAAATGAATATACATATATTATCTGTAGCAGTGTCAAACAATTCGCAGCTCACTCCGGAACGTGGAACCGGTCCAGGAATGGAATTTGGCTTTTACGGCCCGTTTGGTTAGTGGTAATAAATAGTGGTAATGGTAATGAAATTTAGTGTCAATTTATAAAGAAGTTCTCATGTCAATGACCATGGGAATAAAACTTTATCACAAAACATGGGTTTCCCGTTATAAATTTCCATTACCACCCAATACCACCTTCTCAATTGGTAATGGATAATAATGAGATTTTAGGAAGAAAATGGATATCTTGGGATGAAGTAGCATTACCATAGGTAATGACATTGAATTTCTAGTATAAATTTACACTATAATGCATTACCATTCCCACCATTTTTGCCCTCTTACCAAACGGGCCGTGAGGGTATTGCTTTTAAGGAACGGCCTCTTCCCCTGTGAATTGCGAATTATGTTGCAAATTGCCGGGTACAATTCGCAAGGAACTTGGGCGAATTCTGTGACACTGATATGTAGTACACTGTACTTGGTTTAGGGTGTTTATTTTACTGGCTGTCATCCTTCCCTATAATTTTGATGATGTATTTGCTTATCGTTTTAAATACAATGGACAGGACGAATTCTGTGACACTGATACCTAGTACACTACTAGGTTTAGGGTGTTTATTTTACTGGCTTTCATCCTTCCCAATGATTTTGATGATGTATTCCCTTATGGTTTTAAATAGAATGGACAGGGCGAATTCTGTGACACTGATATGTAGTACACTGTACTAGGTTTAGGGTATTTATTTTACTGGCTCTCATCCTTCCCTATGATTTTGATGATGTATTCGCTTATCGTTTTAAATACAATGGACAGGGTAAATTCTGTGACACTGATATGTAGTACACCGTACTAGGTTTAGGTTGTTTATGTTACTGGCTCTCATCCTTCCCTTTGATTTTGATGATGTATTCGCTTATCGTTTTAAATACAATGGACAGGACGAATTCTGTGACACTGATACCTAGTACACTGTACTAGGTTTAGGGTGTTTATTTTACTGGCTCTCATCTTTCCCTATGATTTTGATGATGAATTCACTTATCATTTTAAATAGAATGGACAATACAAATGTTTGACCACAGCTGAAACTCTGGTTGGTAGGTGGGAATTTGTGATGTCTGTGGGGATAACGGCTTTTCAAACGCTCTAATTTACTGCTCAAAGTGTTCAGATACCGTTGTGCACCAGTAAGTCATATATGCTCTCTTTCTGGTATTTGTTTCAAAGTTTGAAGGAACCAGAAGCTCTTCTAAGTTCTAATTGAGCTCTTATATAGAAAAGGATGACATGTTTTAGAGATGAACCTGCACATTGCAGTATTGCAGAAATAGATGTCTAATTTTGTGGAGTAGTTATCTAACATTTTTGAAGCTTTGTTGTGGGGGGATTCAAATTCAGTTAATCTATTGTCGGTCAAGAGGTGGATCATATAGAAATTGGCTACTGTGATACTTTTGTTATTACTTCTTTTCATTTGTTTTTTTTCCAGATACTGCTTAGGTTTATCGCCAGGAAGCATCGATGATACATATAATTGGTTTTGCGAATATTGTTGTCCATCGATGGAATTTGAACACCTTGATACCTCTGGTGCTACTTTCATAAGGACTGAAGAAGGTTTTGAGGAGCTTGCAGTATCACTTGAACTGCAAAGCGATCAATGTACTTTCTCTTTTCTGTATACATTTTTATCCCCATCATACAATCTTCTATATCAAGATAATTCTCTATATCTAATGATTAGATCAGTTTACCTATCTAATTAGGTCTTTTGAATGGGATCATCGATGTCGATGAAGTAGAACCACTTTGCACCTTGCTACCACTTTTGCCCCATGGAAGCTCAGAACACATGGAAACACACAATAAGTGTCAAATTGCTGAAGTAATTTCAAGGATGGCCACCACTATCATGACTCATTCGGCAAATCACATGGAAGAATGTGAGTCATCAGTTTCTTCTTTAATGGAATCTCCAAAAGAGATTATGAGTGGACTAGTTCTGTTGGCAAGTGCATCGGGGAAAATCATTATTTATGGAGGCATGAGTATATGCCCTCACCTAGCAACCTCTACTGTCAACATTACTGGCAGTTGCAATGAGATGAATCCAGATAAACTAGTCGTTGGGGATGAATGTGCTGTTCAAGAAACTGCAGAACTTGGTGATTGCAGTCCTCGAATGGATAAGGAAATTGATGCAGGTTATTCTAGTGAGGATGCTGGCTTTTGTAAAGGTGCAGTTGATGCTTGTCAGGAGAAAACAAGTGAGGATACCAATGTTCGGGAAGGTATAGATATGGGTCTTCCAGCTGTTGGGAATGGATCCTTGCATTGGATAAAGCGCAAGAGGACAGAAACTCTAGCAATTTGCGACCTTATACCATCCATAGGGTCTGAATGCAAAAGAGCTAGAAGTAAAAGGTGTAGGATACCTCCTTCCTTAAGTAAGGAGGTTGATGCTTGCAAACATACCATAACAGATGTTTGCGCTATAGGTATACTGCTGCAATGATCTACTTCCATCTATTACAGTGTCATCCTATGGATTATGGAGTTAATTAACGTGGTTTGAGAATTTGAATTTATTCCATCGCTAATTTAGGTAAAGAAAGCGGCGATCAACCTCTCAATGGCCATGAAGTTATTACGGTAGGGAAGATGATTCATGGAACAAGTCAACCTCAAACCTTAAACTCTAGCCCTTTGAGAGATGGATTTCAAGTTGACACCTTTAGTCAAGAATGTGGTCTTTTTGACAATATGGTTGAATGTGGCAGTGATGTCAAAGAAACAGCGTTTGAAGTAGATGATAGATTAAATGACCAAGGTTAGTTTTCTCTAATTTATGATAGTTTATATGATGCTATTGCGTTGCTCTGTTAATTGGGATAGCATCATGTGCTAGATTTACTTAATATTCTTCTTGGAACCTACCTTAAGGTCTCATTTTTCTATTAATGAAGTATGAGAATGAGACTACTAACAACTTTGTGCATATGTGATTCCATCAATACAATGGTTACTTCATCATGAGGTTGTGTCTTGTGAGTGTAACTGTGTAAGCGGCTTCCATGCTGCACGGATTCAAGAATCGATTGCGTTGATGAGGAAAAATAAATATATGGAAAGTAGGAAATGGCGAAAATTAATTACAAAAATTAAAGTATATTTACCACTTCCTTAAACTTTGGACGCATTTAGTGATTCGTGAAGGACAAGATTGTTTTTTTTAGTTTGTACGGTTTGACATTTTTCATATATTGTGAGATAGTGTTTGGGGGAGAGCCCACATGTGCTTATGTGGGAGAGCGTTAGCATAACTTTGGTTGGGTGGGGTACACGTGTAACGTGTTTATGTGTAAGAGCGTTGGCATAAAATGGGTCGGGTGTGTATTAATTTCCTTATAATGTAATGATGTTTATCCAAGGACGAAGTATTATTTTCAATTATATTATTTACAATGTTTATATATATGAAGGTTGCGAAGGTGAAATGGGACATTCTAGTCCTTAAACCAGCCACGTCGTTCTAAGCAAGACTATAATGGGGTTTCGCAAATTGACCGGGTGTTTCCTTATGTGACCTCTTTTTATATTAGCCTCTTATATAGAATAGAGGATCAAACACAAATCTAGTGGACTCATTTATTCATGGAACGAACTCCATTAGGATACTTCCTTGGGCTATGTAGGAAGACGTAATCTTACTACACAAAAGCATTAGGACAAAAGGGAGAAAGGAAAGGCTTTACAATGTAAATCAAACTTCCTTATCACTTCAAGAGTGCAATACTACCCTTCCTTTACCTTGTGCTTTCGGCAAGTCACGACGTATACCATTATTTTCCCTTTTTCCACCATTGAGGGAGAAACTCAGGAAACTGGTATGATAAGTGTAAAAAGAATGTTGACCACTTCTGACCTCCCATCGTCAATCTAGGCAATATGACCTAAATTAGTCATGTTGGCGTCTATTATCTCACATGCTCCAGACGGGTGATAGTTCCATATTGCTATTACCTTTTTTGCTCGATTTCGTTTTTTAGTTGCCGAAAAGCATTCATGCTCCCTGGAATAAGGTAAGGGGAGAAGCATATTGGGAGGGGAAGCCTTAATTTTGTAGGGTCTCACAAATTCTTTTCCAAATTCGAAATGTTTTAACGTTTCGGCGTGCGAGTAAGTGACCGCCAAAATATGAGAATCTTTTGTCACAATGTAATGAGCGTTGGGGTCAATTTAAGGAATTGGTCTACTAAGATTAGCATGCTTTGGTTTCATACTCTTTTAGGCTTTCTTCTAGCCTCCTTTTTATTTTATTTTTGTGATCAGTTAGGTAACCCAACGTCTCCAATGAGCATGGCTTACTAGTCATTGGTGGTTGCATACTTTGCAGATCTTATCTGGCTAGAATTTACATACTCATGCATGAGATCTAAAGCGATGAGAGAGAAGCGTTGGTGGGAACTTATTAACCTTTAATACCTAACGTCTCTAGGTCTACTTGGTTTTATGATGTTGAAGTGGTGCATAAAGATTTAAATTTGCACATACAATTGTGCTCCTTCGACTCCTTTGTTTACATTTACCAATTATGGTCATTTCTCAAAGTCATCATTATTGTTCTTTTGTACTACAATTTTGGATTCGAGGACTTTGGTTTGTCTTAGGACCATCTTATGTAGTGAGGTTGGGTGCCACTAATTTGGAGGCAATTGTAAATATGAAGAGATTGGAGTGATAAGCCTAAGAAGCACATTAAGTGTTTGGATTTAATGGAGATGTATATATTGTCGTAATTATTCGTTGGGTTTTAGGTCGGAGCATGCAAACTCATGAAGACAATTCTATTTAGGGTAAGGGGTTTTTTCTCCACCTTTTATTGTGGAATTGTACGAACATTGTTGTTGGTTATGTTTTGGATAAGTAAGATGAGAATCATGATACTCCACTTTTCTAACCTGAATAAGGCCAAATGTCGACCACTAAAAAAAAGGTAAGGTATTGCGTACCAAACCATAGCAATCACCCTTTCATAAGTTTATTTTTCATGAGCATTTAATTATACTTAAATGCAATATTAATACATATTATATTAGTTATTTTGGGGAATAAGTTAAAATGTTATGTCTTGGAAAAAAAAAGTAAAAGAAAAAAAGACACTTGATTTTATTAGGGCCTTCAATTATCATTATTTTTTTTCGAGTTTTCAACACTTTTCCGAACTAAAAACAAAAATACGGAGACTAGAAGGGTCTTGTTATTTACCTTCGTATTTTTATACGTAATATGTATTATCTTTTTTACCTCAAAAAATATAAAAAGTTAAGAATTTTTAAGATGAACTGGACCTATTTTCGTTTCACCGTGGTGGGAAAAAAAATTGGTTCGGTTCCATGTGAATAATGAATTTTTTTTTCCGAAAGAAACAACTGTAATGATGAGGAAGAAGAAGAAGAGAAAGAAGGGTTGAGGAAGGATAAGGCGGTATGAGGGAGGAAAACGAAGGGTCTGAGCCATAAATACCAGGATCGTGGTACATGGCCACATTCCCGTTCCAGGGGACGTGTCTTGGTACTTGGTACTTGGTACTTGGTACTTGGTACTTGGTACGTGGTACTTGGTACTTGGTACTTGGTACTTGGTACTTGGTACGTGGTACGTGGTACGTGGTACGTGGTACGTGGTCTAGGAGTCCATCTAGTTTACTGCAGAGGTTGCGTGCCGCGTGCCGTGTTCCCGTTCCCATACCACGCACGGAATGTTCCGTGTTCCATGTTACATTGGTTGGAGCTGGGGTGGTGCGGGGAGATTTTCCTGGAGGAACCGGCTGCAGGGTGTCTTTGCGGGGGGTTTCGGAATGTCACCCATTGGTGCAAATATGGTGAATATAAATGATTTCAATGGTCCTATACCAAATTTGTTTTGACTGGTTGATTTGGTGGATTTGAATTTTGAGGACAATAGCCTCACTAGCCGATTTTGTGGACCTGAATTGAGAGACAATTGCTTCTACTTGCGGTGTGGGCTGGGATAGATGTGTTAATGTTTTAGTATCCCGTTATGGAATTATTCGGATACCTTTGCAAATTGCCTAATAAGTGGAAAGGCAATGATCCATGTGCAAATTGGTTTGGGATAACTTGCTCTAACAAAAGGAGAAGAAGAGTGGACGAAGTCGAAGGAGGGGTTGAGGGGGTTGTGGGGGGTTCTTTGGGTGGTGGTGGTGCCTAACGTGTGTTACAAAAGAGGAAGAAGTGGCTTAAGTGATGTTTTCTCATTCTCTCTCTTGGATTTTATCTTTTTCCATCTTTCTCATGTCTTCGTTTCCTTTGTCACCTTCGTTTGATTCTCTTTAATTTATCACCCAAAAGCTTATGCCTTTTGATTTACCCTTTCGCCACCTTTATATGTTTGAGAACTACTTTATGATAACAATCCTCCTTTTGCTTTTGTTGAAAATTAATGATTGAGAAAGCCACGTAGCCTATACCCTTTTTTGGTTTTTGTAAGTGGCTCTCTTTTCAAAGTAATTTTCTTTTACCGCTCGTATCATCTTTACGTGTGGTTGCGCCTTGCCTACCAGATTCATGTGCTTGTGCCTTGTTTCACGAACTCTTTGTGCCCTCTTGTGTGCCATCTACAATTAAGCTCTCATCTCGTGGAAAGTGGTTTAAGCTACTTATGGGATGAGGTCAAATATTCTACACGAGATGCGAATGAGTTATCACATAATGGATTAGTACTTTCAAAGTCGCATGTGTTATGGATCACTCTTAGCAAGACCACATCATATATCTTTAGTCTCTTCAGGATAAAATGCCAATTCTTATTTTGTTTGAAGCCATTTCTTTTATAAACTAAGTTAATAAGTAATAAGTATGCGTGGTTTTCCTATTTTAGGTTTATATGTAGCTATGTCCACTAACACTTTTTGTTTACCGTGTTAACTTGGTGATTGAATTAGTTAGGAGTTTGATGTGTTGCCCTTTCGTTTGAAGTTATATGTCGGGTTTTCTTAAATTTTGTGATCTTAAGGGTTTGTAGCGTATTTATGTGATTTTACTAGTTCACCATATGGTGGTGTGATTGGAAGGATCAAAGCTATATCCTAGTTTGTGTTGCTAATCGGATTAGCAAGATTTGATATAGCATATGAATGATTTGAAAACCTCACACATTTATGATGGCGTTGGAAGAGACAAAGAATCAATGTGAACTTACTAATTCTCTTTAGGTGCAGTATGAGAGTATAGTTGTTATAGTGGCACGTACGTTGATGTTGGTGAAGATTGGGATGTTATATCTAATAATCAATCATAGTTCTTATCATGTTTGGTTTGGTTCTTTCTTCTAGTCATAGTTCCTTTATCTTTCCTCGTGTTCTTAGTAATTGCACCGAGGTACTCTTAGCATCTTTATGCTTAGCTCATAAACTTTAACATTTTGCAGAAATGACAAAAATACACCCATCAATATTAGGACTAGATTCACAAAGACTTCCCTTGAGCAATGTATCTCTAACTCGAGATCTTGCGATGATGGCTTGTGGTCAACAAAGTGAAAAAGGTTTCCCTTTGAGTCGAGGAAAAGGGGCAAAAATGGAAGCCTTGAAATCTACAAATATAGCTTTTCAGCGAGGCTTAAGCAAGCTCCTACATATATCGACCATATTCATGGAGGTGAAACTTCGTATGGTGATACCCCTTTCTTGTAAGGATTGTCGAAAGGG
>CANSNZ010000405.1:0-171886 GCA_947646795.1 Beta lomatogona
TGATATCGTGGCCTTGGTGTGGGTTGGGTCGCCTCCGGGGATTAGAATCCAAGCTTCTAAGGGAATTCCTATTGTGGAGTGGATCTAAATTTTTTTGAAGTTGTTTTGGAAGGAAGATGCTCTGAATAGTGTTAGAGGAAGAACGTTTGTGGCATTCTTATGGGCTATTTGGATTCATAGGAATGGTATTGTATTCAGAAATCATAAACCTCGGCCAAGTGTGATTTTGGAACTGATGGCCGGGCAAGGTAGTGGTTGATGAAGATTATAGAGCGCATAAATTTAAAGATGGGATAGGTTCGACTCAAGAGTGCTCAAATAAAAGGGAGGTGATAGATCCTCCTGAGCGTTCAGTGCAAAGAAATGAGTACATTTTAATGATAGATGGAGCTCGGAAAATGGATAAGAAAGGTGTGCCTCAAGCAGGGGGTAGGTTGGGTAGGTTTTAAGGGGGTTCAACTAATAATCCGGGAAAATGAAAAAAAATTCGCTCTATCTGCAATCCAAGCGGAAGGATATGATTGTTTGTATGGACTCAGGGAAGCGAAGAAAGCGGGCTTTAACAAAATCAATGTTATGTCAGATTTTCTGGCTCTGGTGTAGGCTTTGTTAGAGATGTGTGTGGATATAACAGTGAGTAACAGGATATTAGATCTTCCAAGCACATATTAGATACGTTTTCCTATAAGTTATTTACCGACCCACTAGGAACAACAGAGTATCACGGTAATACTTATGAGATACGAAGAAGAAACATTGAATCTTGGTTGTTAACAAGAAACAATCCCAACAAGAGTTTGTAGTTTGACTTTGTTTAGAGAAAACACAAGAGAATTCTATTCTCTAAGCAAGTACCATGGGAAATGATTTCACACTTTAAGTAAGTATGAATGATCTCTCTCTCTCCCATTCCACATGTGATGTATCCCTATATATACTAGGGAATAATTATAGAAGAAAAGACACAATCATATACGAAAAGACATGCACCATTTCGCAAAAGAAATGTTTCGTCAGGAAAACTGATGAATAGGAGCTGGCGCTCCCCTGTGGAGCGGGCGCTCCAGGCAAGAGCCGGCGCTCCTCAGCCCTGTCAAGGAAATTGGTTCAAACTCCAATTCCCTGACAATTCTGAGCGTGCGCTTTACTTAGAGCGATCGCTCTATTGACTTGTCTTTTCGTTATTCCTCCTTTCTCATCACATAACATCAACGGACACATTTAAACTATAAATGTTCCAACAATCCTCCTCCATTTATAGTATAAATGCTTTGAATCTGTACACTTGCAAACTACACAAAATCAACTAAACTTGTGCATAAATGAAAATGTCTTAAAGATTGAATTTCCACTTAGTACAACACACTTTACAAACTTTCGATTGAAATGATTGACTAAGCATTGAATCACTCAATCATATGAAAATTTGAAGATGCTATACACACAAGCTTACACAAATAACATTGTCACCTTCGACTCCATTAAAGGCCTTGAGTCCATATCCACATTCATGAGTGTTCCTAGTTAAGCTCCAAACTAGGTGAAGCGGCCAAACTTCTTACTCATATAGGTAAACCTTCTATAACATGCTCTCGCAACCGAGCAACTAACCAAAGGTTTATTAAGAAATTAATCAACCTCCAACATTGCGAAAAACAAGCATTAACCTTGGGATGTAATAAAAATATTATAGTGTTCCAAATTACAAATAAAGTGGGATCCTCATTGAATTCAAGATCTTGCTTTGTACAAGACGTGAATTGAGTTTTCTTCATTTGCAATTTACTTAATAAAGGCTTAAAACACATCCCTACTTTTATATAACATAACTTGACAACAACTTTGGCCAAATTCATCAAGTTAACAAAACATATAAAAGTTCATTAACACGACTCCATGCTTATAAAATCACAAACACCACAAAGTCGCAATCCAATGTGTTGTGACTTGCCATTATAAACATTATAACATTCAAATATCAATTATAAACAAAGAACATGTTAATACTAAAATAATCAAATAAATTAATAGGCTTTGGATAGGAATATTGCTCCGTTTCATTTAGCTACTATTATTAGGGATATAAAGAATGAATGTTTATGTTTCGAGTCTTGTGTTGTAAAAAAAAGTAGATAGAATTGTAATTCATGCACCTTATGTTTTAGCCGGACAAGTTAGGGGGCTTTATAGTATAGGTGTCTTTATTGGTCTGTTTGTACTTGCTGTCAAAAAAAAAATGTCACATTGGTGGCGTGATTTGTCATTTGAGTTAGTACCAGGCCCGGCCATAAGCATGTGCATCATGGGCCTCGCGAAAATGAGGGGCCTCCAATTTAAGCTTTGATATGTATTAATTGTTACACTAAGTATTTGTAAAGCTGTATGTGTCTCAGTGGTTAAGGAATTAGTGAGTATTGTTGGCATCCTTTCTAGTTAATGTGAAGTTAAGAGTTCGAATACTCCACGGTCCTTTACAGCCTTCTATTTTCTTTTTTCAACATTGCTTTATTATCCATTATTATTAAAAGGTTAAAAATAGAACTTAGAGTCATTATATTATAGATTATGATTTTAACGACATATTTTTATTAAATATTTCCTTCGTCCTTTATTAGTTTACCCACTTTGACTTATAACACTATTCATCTTTATTACTTTGACCATTATTTGTGCTTTATATGTAAGGAAAAAAATATAATTATGTGGGATATTGTTTGATTCGTCTTAATATGTAGTTTCATAATATCAAATTTTTATAATTTTTATAAATACATAATTATATATATTATTACTCAAAGTTTTACATCGATAAATTTGAAAAGTCAAAATCGGGTAAACTAACAAATGACAGGGGGAGTAGTTCATGTTCACCGACTAAGGCCCCGTTTAATGGTAGTCGCACAGGGCCTCTGTAATGATTGGGACGGCCCTGGTTAGTACCATGATCGAGAACTAAAATCCGAACAAAGGTAATATCAAGTAATAACATATAATGTGATTCAGACAAAACAAAGTAAAATCTACCATCTTTCCTAGACATTGGGCAATATGATTAAGCTATAATGCATGGCTCGTTCAACAAGATCACAAATTTTGTGGTCTCTAATAATGGAAAATTAATTAATTAAATTGATATCATTATTCCAAATAATACTATATGTGTACATGGTTACATTATATACATATATATATAGAAGTGAGTTCATATGAGAATACATACTTACATGAGAAATGAGAATGGATTTTACGCGCTATAACTCTAATGAACAAGTGATGTAACTCTAATGAAAAAGTGATGTAACTCCAATAAGAAAATATTAGAAGAAGAAAAAAATTTAAAAATAAAAATTTTTTTGGGCTCAAAAGTGATGTAACTCTAATGAACAAGTGTTGTAACTCTAATTCAATCTTATGGTTGAGATTCATTCTCATTTCTCATGTAAAGAGGCATTCTCATGTGATCATGCTATATATATATATAGTTGTGAGAAAAAAATGAATAATTAGAGGTGGAAGAAAAGCTCATTCTAGGAAATTTTATGTAATCATATTAGTTCTTTTCCATTGTTTTGTGGTTTTTGGTGGGGTGGTCGGGTGGGAGTGTTGTTATGATGTTGGGGGGGCTAAGAAGAAGCTTCAGCTGCACCATAAGGATATCATTAATCTTGTATAATTAAGTGCATTGGTGATTGGTCCCTCCATCCCCCGTGTTCAATTACACTCACCAAAACTGAAGTTCAACAATAACAATGCCTAGGAATGGACTACTTGTGTATCTCTAGCTTGATTACATGCTCCACGGCTTTCTATTATCAATGAAAAATTCATTTTTTGTAAATAAAAAAAAAGCTTGATTACATGCTCCAAAATTTATATGTTCGGCCTCATTGACCAACTTCCTGTGGTTGTTTGTTGTATCCAAAAGATTTGGTACACATTTGCTAAAAAATAAATTTAAGCATTTAAATTATATGTATAAGTAAATTTTTATAAGAAGATGAATTTTAAATATATATTATGACATTAATCTAACAAGATTCCACATAATTACGTTTTTCATTATGTATACTTAATGCAATATATTCAATTTTTTGTGATAAGTGTCAAAAATTAATATGGTATGACTAAAATTATCGGAATAATTATATATGTGAAATTTAGTTATAATATAACCAAAGCAAGTTAATTTGGTGTGATTGTAGGAGTTTTACCTTATAACTGTACTTGTATAATGTAATCCCCCACAATTTTATGAATTTTATAAATATATTTAAAGTACATTTATAAATATTTTAGTATTTAAATTATTAATTTCTTAAAGTGTTGACTATTTTTAAAGTCAACAAATTATTTAATGTTTTAAATAATCAAATATTTTATTGGATCGTACTTTGAAAGTTATTTAATAATTTAATTAGTTTGAGTTGAAGTATAAAAGATTTTAAAAGTTGGATTAGAGGAGCCCAATTCAATGCAATCATCTAAAAACCCAAATTAAAAGTCCAAACACTTCCCTAAGCCCACAAGGGTTAATATTGCAAACCTATATAAACCCCATGAAACCCCAAAAATCCCCACACAATTACACCATATTTTTCTCCCTCTCACTCGAGACTCTCCTCTCCTCTCTCCACCCGATTTACTTCCTCTCTCTTTCTTCGTTCTCCTCGGCTGCCGCAGCACCACCCGCCACGCCCGCCACGCCGCCAGCCCAGCGTCGCCCCTCCCCTATCGGCGTCGTGTCTCTCTCTCCCTCCTCTTTGGATTATTTCTCTCTTTTTCCTCTATATTATTTTAATGATTATTTGATGTTTTAAATATTGTTTTGGTGGTTCAATAATTAAAGTTTGTATCTTTAGCTATATTAATATTAATTTCAGATTATATAAGTAGTCTAGTGGAGTAAATTAATTTCAGATTTAATATATATGTTTAAATTAGGGTTCTAAGCATGGATTTTTAGTGTTTTTAAGAGTTAGAACTATAGTACTATATTATAGTTTATGAAAATTGAGTACTTTAATTTTTAGAACTATGTTAAAGTAAGTTTAAAAGGGTTTTAAGGAAGTTATATCTTGCTGGAATTTCTTATTAGTGTACTTATGGTGGATTTTAAATACTAAAGTATTGATTTTTTAGGGGTTTTAGATGACTATTTTGGTAGTACTATATTAATGGGTACTAAAGATTGAAGTTTTAATGTTTAAAAGAGTTTTAAAACACTTCTTAAGAGAGTTTAAAGTATTTTAAAGTTGCTGTAATTTTATTAGAATATTAATACTTGGATGTTTTGATAATTGGTAGGCGGAGACTTTACTTTGAGTGATTTCTAAGGTTAAGAAAGTGGCCTCTCATATTGCCTACACAAGGTACGTACATACCTATGTGTTATTAGACTAGCATCATGTCCTAAGGTTAGGATTGATATGATATCATGTGTAGGGAACTTTTTATACTTCATATGTGGCTTATATGTAAGTGAATGTGCATGTTTTATACTGTTGTGTGAAGCATGTTGCCTATGATGAAGTATTATATGTTTGTATGGATGATTGATGCAAGCATGTGGGTTGGGAACGTTTATTTTATTAATTCATATGAGGGATTAATAAATGTATTGTTTATTTGATCATGAAATGTATCATGTTGTTCCCTTGAATTTATTATATTATTTTCTAGTAAATTTGGATATTTACCTATTGACAGGTTTGTTGATTGTTGATTTAAGTCAACAAATAAAGGTTGGTTGGTTATTGACTTTAGTTAATAAATAAATGGGATTACTTCTTGGTCAATTGAGTTGTATTCACAGTATTTAATCTTAAGATAAAATTGGATTCTTTGTGTATTCATGATATTTATGTTGGTTGTCTTATTGTTGTGAGTCTCAACATTCAATCAATATACTAATACTTAAAGTGAAAAGCGAATAGCAATAAGTTTTGGACTTGTGCACGTCTGAAGTTTTGGACTAGTTATATGAGTTGGAGTACATGGTGGTAGCCCATGACTTTTCTTGGGATCGAATTGATCATCGTGTCCTATTTTTATTTAATTAGTACCTCGAAATCGTTGGTCGTCGAGGTACAGAATCGCGCTCGTACTTCGTCTTCTATATTGAAGACAAGTTTTGGTTGGACAAGTCTATCCATTGACTATTCAATTTATTAATAAAATAACTTATTGGTTTTGCGGAGTCAAGTCTAGTATAGTGAGTCTGATATTTTATTATGTTATCATCTATATCTGATATAATGCTTATTAGTATCATGTTAGGTTATGTGTTTTATTTATTATGCAAGTACTCAGTTTTGCTGATTACATGCTTTTCTATGTGTCGATCATGGTTGTGCCTTATTGATCCTGTAATGACTCATTTGGTGAGCAGTCATTTAGAATCAATAAAGCATCAACCATTCCAGGTTTGAAGATGATGCATCCATTGGGTTTATGGGAATCAGTTTGGAGAGCTTGTGTTTTAGCCTCTTAATAATACTTTTATACTTTTGGTTTAGTTAGGTTTTAATAGTTTGACTTTTATGTTGGTTTGACTTTGGTTTGGTTTTGGAGTTGACTTTGTGGTTGACTAAGTTTGATTATGTTTTCAAGTTCTTTATTTATTTTCTGCTGCAACATTTTGAGTAAGCCGATACGTTATACACGGGTGATAATACTTTGGTGATTCTCTATGTTTTGGAAAAAAGGTATTTTATATAATAGAGAATTGTCGGGTGTTACATATAGGTTATAGTTATTTGCAGTAAGGATTCTCTTATCCTTTTTACTCGCTATTAGGGACTGTTCTCTTCTCCTTATTTTTTTTAAACTTTATGAACTTTTCTTATTTTCTTCTGAAGTTTTTTTTTTCTTTTTGAACTTTTCTTAACTTTCCTTAGTTTTTATGAATTTTTCTTATTTTTTCTGAATATTTCTCATTTATCCTAAAAATAAGCAAATATATGGTGAAGAGAACATACCCTTAATGGCCTAGTGATATATAAAGCTGGATTAATTTTGAAATAATTACCGAAGATTAATTCTAAATTCTAACAGGGTTCTTTTTCCATAAAAAAAATTACTTTATAGCAATATGACATATATAGAGTGGATATGAAACTTTAAATATTGTTGATTTTTCAATTGTCATTGTTGTACTACGTGGATAGTTTTACGATTGGTAATGGATGTCCTATAATTTAGTTGGCAAATATTTTTAGATTATACCTAAGATCTGAGATCAAATATGATAATGTCTCTTCAAGACTCTAAGTATACCAACAAAAAAGACAATGTTTTAGCAATTCTGTACGTAGCGCTGATCTGGTACAACTTTTATCATATATCCGAATGTACTATGAAAATGATACACACAAAGGTTAGTTTCTTGCCGATGGTTTGGTTCATTTTGAAGGACTCCAAAATAAGCAAAAATAGTGAGATGACTCTAAGATGAACAAATTAAATGAGCAAAAAATTACTTTTGGTGTACCTATGTACATTTTTTCTTAAGGTAAGATGAAGGGGACTTAGTTGAGGGGGATAAGGGGAAATCCTCAAAAAAGTCACATGAGGTTTGATCCCCGGACCTCGGGGAATATGAGATGGAAAGCGACGCCACTACTCCACCACCTCAACCTCGGTATACCTATGTACATGGTAATTGGTAATTGGTATACATTTTCTTTGGGCCCCCACCTTGGGAACCCTTGGTAAGAAAAAGGGACCATACCGGACCAAGACCCATCGCAGTTAGCGAGTTACATCACATTCTGTGGTCAACGCTTGAGAGTAGGGGGATTTAAGGAAATCCCTACTCCCAAGCCAAAGTAGGTAGTGGGGCTCGAACTTGTGACCTCGAGTTCTCCACCACCTTCACCAAGCAAGCTTGGTTAAAAGCTCATCCAAAAGGTAATTGGTATACATGAGTGGCTGATTGTAGTGAATGCATTCCTGGTCTAGTGAGAGCTAGCGATTCTTAAAGTAGTGCAATAGAGACTTATGCAGCAAGCCAATGTGGCATAGACATCTTAAAGTAGTGCCTTCTTTGCTATGAGAGGCTTTTCATGGCTCCTCTTCGCATAGTTGGCCCAAAATGATGCATTTCATAATACCGTCGCAAACGTGGGGGTTCATCTTTGAACTTGTTTCCCCTTTTTCCTTTTTTTTTTTTTTTTGAAAGGTTTCATTTCATGGTTATTAATTATGTTAAAAAAATTTCGATAAAGAATCATGATAGGTTAGGTAAGTAAATGATTTACATAATATATATACCTGGTTCATTGTAACAATTCCTAGCTAATGATAGTAAATGATGAAAAGTGTTACTCTGAAATTGTTGGTAACTTTCTGGAGCTGGCATTGGGAATTACAATTGTCATTTGTGAACCAGAAGCATGATAGGTGATGTATAATAAGTGCAATCATATACTAAACAACAAGAGGAATTCACACCTGAAAAACGAGCATTTAATGATTGATTTTTTTTTATTTCTAGCAATAACCTAATGACAATGTTCTAAATCTTAAGCATCAAAATTGGAACGTACCTGTTTTTTCACCAGATGGCTCATTCTCATAAAACCTTCAATTACTGATGTTCAAGTATTTCAGCTTTCTTTTGACCATTTTTGGGTTGTTACTGACATAACCGTGTTATTGAACCATATTACGTGTCGTGGTGGTATTGATTCAGCAACTCAGTTTGCATCTTCTTGTCTCGGTTAGTTCACTAATTAATCCAACCTTGTTTCCTAATTAGCGTTGGATTGTAATTAGGAATTCAATAGATCTCGTATCTCATCTTTGGAGTGTATATCTACTGAAGCATATCCTAAGATTCATCGAGATCTGAATACTAGAACCTCCGGGAAAATTTTACAAAAGCTTATCATTATCTAAACACCAAAATATATGAGGTGCTTATCACAATTTACAATCAGCTACAACACTAGCTCAGTGTTAGACTTCCGAAGAAGTGTTCTTAAATGAGACGGCTAGAATTTTGTTTCCACCTAAATGATTTCCTCCGTCCCTGGGTAGTCGTCATGTTGAGTCCAAAAACCTCCTTAGGAACTTGGGGCTCGCTGAACCGAACCAGTTTAGCAACAATATTGGCACTCTCCATGACGCGGTCCATGTCTATGGTATTGACCCAAATGCGATGAACAAGTTGTGAGCTCCGCTTTTTGCTGGCCAAACTGATACCCCATCTCACATACAGATTTGACCTCTCTTGGCTTGAGTACCTTCGCTTCATTAGCTTGCTCAACATTTCCCTCTCATTGTGGAGAGACCGTTTACTGCTTCAAGAACAACAGTGTTAGGTTCACTCCAAAATCTCCCATTGAACCCCTTCACCCCCTCCCCACCCCCAAAAAACCAAAATATTCAATGTGCAACACTTATTGGATTTTTAATCTAAGAAAAAACTCAATTTGGTTGATTTTAGCTGGCGGAATATGAGATAGGAAAGGTTTGGACCCTACACAGATTAGGGCAAAAGTGCCCCACTAAACTCAAGAGACAAAATTTAGCTAGCTAAAATTTAACTAAATAGCCTTATCTAAATCTAAAATACCAAACATCCCGAAATGACACTTATTATTGGGTGTTCCTCTAATACCCTTAAAAGTGTCACTGATGTTGGAGGAACTCCCACCTCTTATTTTAAGATCACAACCACAAACAAAAAAAAACTATTTAAGTGGTAAAACATCTAGTTCGCCATATGACGTCTGGTACCATACCAGATCTGGACCAAATGTCATACCACTTTAGAACTTAACATGAGTACCTCAGACATGGACTTCCAGAGCACGAAGCACCGAATCTTAAGTTTCATACCTTGAACCAGGTGTGAGTTGGCGACCATCTAAGACAATCGAACTTCCCCACGAAAATGCATCCTTTATGTAGGAAAGTCTTCTGCGTTCTACCTCCATGTAAATTGTGTCTGCCTGGTCATCCTTGATGAAGAGAAGGTAAAAGTAGGTTCTATGCACCAATGAAGTGTTGCAGGCATCCCAGAGCTCAATTATCTCCCTCTGTAGTGTCTTGACATCTGCAGAACAAGGGAAACCATCATCCAAATTATGTTGAGGATTCAAGCCAACGTCTTTCATGTTCTTCATAGAATTATATGCCTTCTGATGTGTATCCTCCACCTGAAACAAAAAAGATCAATTATAGTGAGATTTGTGAAGATCACTACTGAAGTTGATTGAGCACGGGATAGACAGTGTTGAGAGACTCTACTGATAAGCAAGTACGTCATTGAAAAACTACTCAAATAATGGACCTGAAGGTCTAAAATATCACCTGATAATTTCTAAGTTGAACTTGATCCATAGACTTAGCCTTGATGGTATCCTTTTTAACCGAAAGAAACGTAAAGGGCACAGTATTATTCACGAGGTTAGAAACCTTATCTGCAACATGAGCATCGCCAAGCCCCACATCTCCAGTAGAAATCAGTGGAACCCCATTGTCAGAATAATTATTTAGTACAGAGAGCTCCTCGTGAATACCCTGGAGTCTGATATCATGCTCTCCGCCTCCACTCTCACATTTTATCTCATACTTCACCTCTTCTAAGGATGATGGAGATGCAGTACTCACATTATTTGATTGAGAACTACTCTCTACACAATTCAACTTCTGAATTTCGGGCACATCATCTATTACCTGCCTGCTAGATGGCTCGTCTTGATTCTCATGAGTAGACGAGTTCATATTACCCGACTCACTGTCTTGTTTTGGTTCTTCATATGTGCGCCTATCATTCTCGCAACCCATTAGAAATAATGATTTTCTTTCCTCCTCAACTGGCAATAGATAAGCTTGTAAATTTTCAGATTCTATGCATCGAACTTCCTTGCAGTAATCTTCCAAGTTTTCATCAGTTAGTTCCTTAGCTGCTTCAGGAGTTCGTTGTTGATCAATGTCATCATAGTTGGAGGTTGTCTCTGTAATTCCCTCAGAAACACGGCACTGATCAACTTCATAGGAGTTGACGGTTTGCTCTCCAAATTCATCAGAAACTTGGTATGGATCAAATTCGACAAAGCAAGGAGACTGAGATCCATACTCATCAGAACCCTGTTGGAGATGTATTTCAAAGGTATCAGAGGTTTCCTCTCCGATTTTCTCTGGCATGTGATGCAGATCACTTTCAAAGGAGTTTGGAGTTTGTCCCCCTGTTTCCTCGAATACTATGTAATGACCAGCTTCTGAGAGGTCAATTTTTTTGTTCTTTACATCCATTAGGTACTCGAGGACTGTCATTTTCTGTAACAGGAGTCTGGATGTGCATGGGTGGGGAGGCATCACTTGGTGTCTCAAGGAACAATTGGCCAACCGGGCTACTGGGAGGAGGATTTTCTTCAAAGTCGGAATTTGAGTAGTTTTCATCATAGCTAAGTCTGCTGTGTCTATCTGGAGACAAAGGGTTTTCAAATGCCGGAGATTGAGCACTGAAGGAATGGTGATCAACCACAGTGTTTGTATCTGAACAAGAACTTTCTGAAGCCTGTCGAACATGCAACCTAGGGTATGAAGAATCTTCCTCCTGCATGTATTAAAAAAAGCATGAGCCAAATAGAGCTTATATTGTTTGATGATATCTTCTGAGTATATGAATTTCAAATACCCATACAACTTGTCTTGGTTCTTCAGAGCCCTGTTGCAAGTTGTGAATTTGGGATAGAGCAAGATCCAGCTGCAGAGTCAGTTCTTTTACCCTTCTCTCCAGCTATATTGAGGAAAGAAATGCAGAATTAGTCATCGAAAATTGGACAACAGCCTTACTGCTGCTTCTTCAGCTGTGAATGTTCGCAGGATGATTATAATGTTGAAAAACTTAAAGAGTACATGTCAGTGAGAGAACATGGCCAATCTTTTCGACATGTTCGAAGTACAAATATCCATGTCCCTGCTAGAAGAGTCCAGAGACTCAGATTCGATGAGGTACATCCAGAAATATTCCATGTACCAAAGCACAAGCACAGAGTATACTAATCAAAACAAAAGTTTTCTTAGGAAATGCAATCAACAAAATGCTAGAAGATTCACCATATAAAAGTAAAAATAAATTAGAGAGAAAAGGCATAAAACCAACTTGATTTTACGAGAAGGCAATACAAAGAGTCTATAGCGTTCTTAAATCTAGCTTGATGGCAGTAAGAGCAATCAAAGAGTTCTTGAATTACATAGCAAGAGTTCTGATACTCCATAAACACAATTCATCATCCAAAATACGCAACTCTAGTACCTTTTTTTCTATAGGGACTTAATTTTGATACTTAGTAATACATCAATATTCTCAAACATTAACTTTGAATATTGCAAAAAGCATGAAATGGAGGAGACACAGTGGGACACATATACTTATGTAAATTTTACAAGCCCAATAAATTTTGATCCTTTATGTTGTTCGAAGAGAGTACAGAACCTCGTCCTTGTGTGACTGTCTGCAGAAGCTTAGTCCTGTGGCTGACGAGAATTTGATAAGGCAAAAAAATTTCTGCATGTTGTCTGTAGATTTCATAAAAAAATTTAGTTTTCTTTTTTTTTTTTTTTATTAATTTCCAGATCTAATATATTTCTTATTTCCTAGATAGCTGATTGTATTTAGAAAAGTAAGAAAGACATTCTACTTGAAATAGGATATCTAGTGGTTCAGAAAAAATTTGTTAGGTTCCTAATCCTACTTGGCATAGGCTTTTCGTTGTGTGGATTCTTACATATAGGAGTTGGCAGGCTCATTCTCAGGGGAGCATATGTAATCTCAAAGACGCAAAACCAGTGTGTGTGACATGTTTGCACAACCGTGGGTGGATGCACAACCACTTGTGTGAGATGTTCTCCACATTGTTTGATTGCTTGTGATGGAATGTGTTGAGACTTGAGAAATTTGTTCTCTCTTTCTGTGATATAGTACTCTTCTTTGTGACAAGTAATATAGGGATAGGTTTTGTCTTCCCCTTTGTGGGGTTTTCCACGTTTCAAATTGCGTATCTCCTGCCAATCAATTTTATCTTGATTCTTGTTGTTCTCGATCGTGAGATGATCAAATCTATGTCTCAGTGTCTAGAGTAGATCTCCTTAATAACTAAACATGGTAAAAGTATAAGGTGCACTGCTAACAGATTTCAACAGAATTCATGTCCAACGTCCAAAAACATGACATAAGAATCTTTAGCTCCTGCAATCTGCATGCTGTATCATCAAAAAAAAAAATTACCTCATCTATTTTGAAGTCCTTTTCTTTCAACAGATAATTAGGATCAGATCTCATGGAAGGGTTTGCACTCCTTAACTCACTCTCGAGTCTCGCCAATTCTCTTTGCAAGTGCTTGACTAAGGCCTTGTCAGATATGAAAACATTGACACGTGCATTAGTAGTAACTTCCTTGGCACAACTTGCAAAAAGGAGTGTGTTTCTTGATTGTTCGACATAACTTCGTGCAGGACTCAGGGTACATATAACGGCAGTTTTAGCATTGCCTCCCAGAGAAGATTGCAGTATGCGTGTGAGCTTAGAATCTCGGTAAGGAATATGACCAGTTTGTCCCTTGCTGTATGTGAAGGACAGATCAGTAGCAGACTTGTAATCAATACATCAACTAAAGCTTACATCGTTTTAATACAAGAAAAAACCATGAAGGAAAGTACAGCTAGAGTGTAGGATTGGCAATTGTTATGCACCATAAGAAAACAGAGAGTGAACTAATTAAGTAACTGATAAAACTATGAGGGGACAAACAAAGATAGCAGTTGTTCTTGTAGCAGATCAAATGGTGTACAACTTTACACCAACTACTATCAAGAATCCAGCAGTTAACAACTAAAGCAGACAATGAAGCGTACTCTCGTGAAGTTGTCTGAAGATAGTTGTCAGTAAAATTACATTAGTTTACATACGCCACATAATAAACTGGATGAGGGATCTGATTGGTTAGTACACTAATTTAGCATTTCATGTCTTAGCCCCTTCCATTCTCTTCACTCCAAATTAAGTGTGCTTTATAACATTTTTACATCCACTCATTGAATATATATGAAGGACAAGCTCGCAAAGACATATGAGATAGGAGATCAAGAATTGTGTGCAAAAGCACAATGCCAGAAACGGACACTGACAGCTGGAATAGCCATCTGGCAACTAAATCGATATTTTATCATCACAGAAATGGAAGAAATTAAAGACTAAAAAGTCACCTCAGTTTGCGAATCACTGTTCCCAATGTCAACAAACTACGATTTATGTGTGACCCTTCCTTTAACCTTGATCCAGCCGATAATGCCTGTGATGCACGCTCACTTCCTGCAAGATCAACAAAATTCTGCAGACACAGGAAAGGAAGCAAAATTACAGAGACACTTTCATTGCACAAAAGCTACCTCCCAAACCATATGATTTTGGTGCCAAGATATATATCTTACCAAAGTAGCTGCAAGGGTGCTACAATTATTCTTGCCTATGAACTCACGCGTAGTACTCTCAATTGTCTGCAAAATCCAAATGATTGTTCAAATGAAACTATCTCTACAAGTAAAATTCCCTGTTGGTTCCGTAACCTTTTCTTTGAATAGTTTAGAAGCCAATGTGTCGATCATTAAGTTACTTTTTCAGCACACATTTTGGTCAGAAGCATACCAATCTCAGAATTTGGTGAGATCGTGAGCTTGCTTCATTAAGAAAAGTCTCTCCTATTTGCCTTTGTGCTGCAAAAAATGAAGGACGGTGCTTAGAGAATATCCAATATTCAGTGAAAAAAAAGAAAAATTTTACAAGATCAGCTTACCCTCACAGATAGCTAGAAGTTCCTTGAAATGGTCCCAATCACGAAGAGTCTCCTCCGTAAGTTTCTCAACTACGGTACCCCTCTGTTAAGAAACATGTGAAATATTTCAGATGTCTCATCTGAAATTCTATTGATAATGAGATAAAACAACTTCTATTCTCAGAAGAAGGTCAGTCACCTCTGGGTCATCTAAAAGTCGAAGGGGACTGTTATCTGATGTCAGGAGGTCCCTTACTGACTCATTGTAGATCTCCATGGCAGAGAACTTGAGGTGAAAATTCCTTTCTTTGTGCTACAATTACACAAATCACAAGCATCTATAAGTGAAGCTGAGTCGAAAGTGGGTAAACCATGAACTATAGACCACTGTTTTATTCACCTTCTGTATGTAGTCAAATATGTCCTCCATAGTATACTCTGTTATTCCAGACATGGTAAATGTTTTCCCACTGCTTGTTTGCCCATATGCAAAAACACTGGCTGCAAAAAGAGGTTCTTCAAACATGAGCAACATCAAGGTTTACAAAGAAAGTTGATGAAACAATAAGATGGCATGCTCACAGTTGATGCCACTAACGACAGAAAGAACTACCGCTTTGGCTCCTTCCTCATACACCTGCCTTGTGGAGCTATCACTCCTAAACACCCTGTCTAAATCAAAAGCAACACCCAGATGATACATCCAGAACAAGAAAGATCAGCAGGGCATCCGAAGACCATAAATCTTAGATCTCAATCATCAATTAAGAACGATAAAAAAAATCATATGTAAAAGTTTCACCATCAGACAGCTCACTAATGGGCATATTGAAAACAGTCTTCAACTTCAATAACCTAAGTTCTAATTTGAAACTCTTATGATGTACAAACTTTTTAATTGTTTTTCTGTTGGAGCATTTGTTTTTCAAAATAGTAAGGCAAAACAATAAAACAAGCATGTTTATGGATGTTATAACAAGTGCCCACATTCTTGAAGACCAATATCTTTGCTAATAGAGCTTTTGTAAATGGATATGAGAAGAGATTATGCAAAATATTACCTACAAATCACACCATTTGATTAATAAATTTTATTAAAAAAAAACACCCATTTTCTTACCAAATGTAAAGGAATTTGATAAGTTGTTTTTGTATATGATGGTGGTGTCATCGATGCATTCCCAATCAATTGCCTCCTTCCTTGAGGCTTCCTTCTCATTCAATGGCCGCAAACGAACCGAGACCAAAATCCTCTCATCCTCCCGGTTACTCGACCCCGGCATTGCTTCCTCCCCATCAGCACTACCCATCTTTTCAACTTCCTTCACTATTCACCCAGAAACGAAAAAACCCCGTAACACAACAAAACTAGAATATCAAGACAATATGCATGAACTTAAGTCCAAAGTGATCCCTCAATTATCACCTCCCACAAGCCACAACTACTTTACTTCCCTTTTCTTCAACATCCCCATATTAAAAAAAAACTGGCATATGGTTGTGAGACTAATTGCTGTCTACAAGAGCAACACATGGGCCAGCTTCCTTTTTACACCCCCATCATCTGTTAGACAAAATACAAAAGTTAATCATAATTAGAAGTAATAATTTAACAAAGATTTCTAACTCTATTAATAATTATTATAATTATGTCCCATGATTCTACAAACATACAACCATCCTATATAATAATCCAAGAACGGCGCGTCGTTATCACAACTTTGGAATCTACTTAATATCATATATAATATCTCTAATTATACAGACTGTTAAAAATACATTATCATCTTATTTAAAATAAATCACGAAACTATAACATATGGCATGTTTAATTAGTAAATAAAAAGACAAACAAATTAAACAAATAAAACAAAACAAAAGAAGACGAAGATGGAAATATTCATAGTCATAATCATATACCCTGGGGGCCGTAAAATTTTGGCCAGTTATGGAAGAATGCAGCAGAAGATCTTTCCTGACAGTCTGTAAAAACAGAAAAACACAAACACCAAAATTTTCCCCAATTTTCTCTCTCCTCCTCCACATTACAACCTTCATACTCGCAATCGAATTCGTAGATTCATCGTCAATGGCGGGGAAAATTTCGCGGCATAAAATTCGGCACACCTGCAATAAGAATTCATCAACCGATTATTTATTTATGTATTTCACTAATTAATCT
Source organism: Beta lomatogona (assembly GCA_947646795.1). Taxonomy (NCBI): domain Eukaryota; kingdom Viridiplantae; phylum Streptophyta; class Magnoliopsida; order Caryophyllales; family Amaranthaceae; genus Beta; species Beta lomatogona. Next base: position 16,966 of record CANSNZ010000405.1, read on the forward strand.
CCGAAAATATAGCAATAAATAATAATTATAGTATTTAATTCACGACAGATTAGTGAGCAAATAAATTTATCAAACTCTTTTTTTCAGTAGATCTGATCCTAGATCCAAGCGATTGTAACGTACATGATAATGCACCGACAAATTTTTTGAACTTAAATGCGGTGAATTTACGCAAATCACTTAAAATCGAAGATCAAACTTAGAAATGCAGTTTAACAAAAAAAATGAGAAAGTAAGATTACAATGGCGGATTTGAATATTTGATAGTACCTTGAACAATACTTTAACTTAATTGCGTTGAATTTACGCAAATCACTTAAATTCGAAGATGAAATTTAGAAATGCAGTTTAAGAAAAAAGAGAAAGAGAAAGAGAAAGAACAATGGCGGATTTGAATATTTGAAAGTACCTGGAAATGTAGAGAAGAGTGAGGAGAGAGAAAATGATGAAGATGTGAAGTTGAGTGAATGGAAATGGGGTTGAGTTAGAGTTGGGTGAGCGGGTGAATTGTCGTACTATTTTCTACGTGGTATTACTACAATTATAGACATTGATACATTGATAGATCAATCACTCAATTTTTCTCTCACTCAGAGTTGATGATGGTAGGGTAATAGGGGTACAAGCTGTCTTTTATGGAGGTTACTTAGTCAAAGTAGTAGACTTGTAGTAGTGCACTGTTGAATGTTGACTATTGTGTTTGTCGCACTAATTAGCCGACTAGTGACTAGTTTTTACTAGGGGTGCTAATCGAGTCGAAGCAATTTCAAGGAAGAATCCCGATTCGACTCTGGCCAAGGTTTCTGGCCAAAACTCGACTCGAGCTTCGGCCGAATCTCGACTGGCCGAAACCTTAACGAAAGTTGAGCGTGGAAGCATTTCTCGATTCGATTCGATTTCGCGACAGTCGATATTTTTTTTAATGAATTTTCTAATATTACAAAAAAACTTTTTTTTTTTAGTAAAAATAGTTTACCATTATTTAAAATCTAAAAAGATGCCCAAAAAAAAGAAGAAGAGAATATTAAGTAGATCCACCTATTCCCTAATACTAGTACTTAAAATAGATTTTGGGCTTAGATACTCGTACACTTGTTTTGTACAAAATTGAAAACTTTCAGGCCCAATTTCCAATTATGTGTCACTCTTCCACTTATCTTCTCTAACTGACTAACCCTATGGGCTAGGAGTCACTGCCGCTTCCCGTCACTTTTCCCCTTCTCTTCGACTTATTCACGCAGCCACCACACTATCTCAGGCCATATCCAGACCCACATCTCCTCCATCGATCTCAAGCTCTCAGTCGTCGGCGCCGTCACTCTTGTTCTTCTCTTCGACTTACTTTGCAAGGTCAGTATTTCATTTGCTTTTGAATGTCAGGTTTTTATTATAGAATTTCTATCTTAAAGAATCTGTTTCACTTAACTCTTGCTTTCTTCTTTTTTTTTTTCACTTTTTTATACTTTTTTTTTGTTGTTGTTCATATTTAGTATGATTGTTGTCCAGAGTCAGTAACTTCTTTTTACATTTTTGTTTTAGATTTCATAATACAATTTTTCAAGCATTGTTGAATAAGTTTCATATTTAATGTTTATATAAATATATTTTGTAGGATTTTGGGAAGATTGAAAAGAAGATTGAAGGAAGAGTTTGCAAATCAAGTGAAGAGCTAGTTTACGAGCTCGAGTCGAGCGCACGAGTTGACTCGAGTTCGAGTCGAGCAGCGTTGCAAGATACCGATCACGAGCCGAGCACAACCTTAACGAGCATACCGAGTTTCGATCACGAGTCGAGCAGGCGAGTCGAGTTATCGAGCCGAGTCGAGCTTGGGTCTGCTCGCGATCGACTCGCTCGATTAGCACCCCTAGTTTTTACAATGAAGATTAATTTAAGGATGGATGGGATGTCTAATTCCTCTAAGGACGTTTTAACCGCCTTTTGTTATTGCCTCCTCAGTCCTCAACCTCTAGATAACTACAGTAGATAGATCTTATCCTTGGAACTAAGCATGATCATCGTTTACTATACTAACTAGTATTTCGGTCCGAGCAATGCCCCGGGTTAATTACAATTATCAAACATATTATTATTTCATAAATGTCATACTTGTGTTTTATTAGATTTTCGTAATTTTTTGTCTAGTGCGAAATTGAAAAATGGACGTTATGACATGATAAATTGTTTTAAAAAAATTATAAGGAATTGGGGATAAAAATAACAATTCCAATGGAATTAGGGTAAGATAATGTTATTACTTAATAAAAGTGTTAGAGATCAAAAAAACTTGTCTATATCTTCTTAATAATTACATATAATTATAAGACTTTATTATGTTTTACTTTGAAACATTAAGCATTGAAATTATAGTGGATTAGTGGTTAAACTCTCACATTTCATTTCAAAGGTCGTGTGTTCGAATCCTAATAACTACATATTGTTAATATTTTTTAATGAGATTATAAACATATGTATTACAAGCTTGAGAAGAGTGTCACGTGGCAACGTTCCTTTGATAGGAACGCCTTTTAATATATTTGTATAGATTTTTTCGAGCTTCAAATATGATACTACATGCATCATCTATGTTTTACAAAACTTGTAAATAAATGTTGCAAGTAACTACAGTACATTTTAAAGTATAACTGCTGAAAACAAACTACTTTTCGTCAGATTCTCAATGTTGACCATCTCTTCCGACGTTGAAATTATTTTTTTTTATTTTTTTTGCTTTTTTCTCTTGTCCTTTCTCTTATAGTAAAACCACCCATGATATAATTTTGGCATGAAATTATATCATAAGGCACGATTTCAAAAAGATATATGGCATTCGTAATAGTTTGAGTCATGACAAGGGCGGTCCCAACTATAGCCCATTTCCATAAAATGTCTCAACTTTTGATTATTCTACAACAATCCCAACTTTAGAGGTGCTTCACAAAAATCCAACCTGCTACAACAGGTAAACCTCCGAAACCACCACCCTTGCCACCCATGCCAACCCTATCACCCTCTCCCCTGCACTCGAAACCTCACCCTACCCCGCCACCCCTCCCCTGCTCTCGAAACCTCCTCTCATCCCCCCGCCACCCCCTCCCTTGAAATCGCCACTCTCTGCCTCCTCGTCGCCAACACGCCGCAGCCCTGGTCACCCTCCCGCGAGTCACCGTAAGTCCGCAACATTGACCCCTCGCCTCCTCCCTCACTCGTGTCCCTCCTTCCCCCTCTTCCCACGCAACTCTCCTCTCCCTAGTCCGTTGTTGCACGCCTGCACCACCACCACACAACCACTGATTCCCCACGCCGCCACCAGAAAACCCCTCCCCCGTCTCTAAAACCCCATCTCCTTCCACGCCACTAGGGCTGTGCATTATCGGATATCGGATCCGATCCGATCCGAAATTTCGGATCACCAAAAACTCGATCCGAATCCGATCCGAAAATTTCGGGTATCCGGAGCTTTCGGATCGGATCCGATATCCAATCCGGATATCCGAAATATTCGAAATCGATTAAAGTTGAATTGATCTTGTCATTTATCCTCCAAGCCAGTCATGTTCTTTCAATGATATTGACGGCAGCAAAATACATTCAGTTGATGGAGTCTAGTAACTAAATTCAAACAACTATAGATGGAGTATTAGACTTGTATTTAGTTGATGGAGTCATGTTTTTTTTTTAATTTATGTAGCCTTATAAGTTGTACTGGGCACTAGCAGCTAAATACCCAGACTACTAAACATCCAACCAGCAATTAACAACCCATAAATTCCTCTCTCTCTCTCATTATTGCCGGCGACAGATCGAACGTCGACAATGGGTATGCCCCTCTTTCTCTTCGGCAGGTGCGCGATTCTCTTTATATTCCCTCTCTCTTCAAATTGCGGTGGCAGCATTGGTGGTTAAGTCTTAAGACTGAAGTGAACTCCAGCGTGAAGCGGAATATGGCGTGAAGCGAACTCCATGAAAAGTCTGCCTCTGAGGAGTCAAGTGAAGAGAGAGAGACTAAGAGAGTAAGAGGAAGGAGTCAGAGGAATAAGTCAGTGAGATGTGAGCTTTAGGGTTTCTAAACTAAAGGTTTAAAGCCCATTTGCATATTAAAAAAAAATTAAATTAAAAAACCGGGTTTTCGGATTATCCGAAAATTTAAAAAATCCGATCCGTATCCGATCCGAAGATCCGATATTTTTTTCGGATATCCGATCCGAAATATCCGAAAATAAAAAACCGGATCGGATATCCGAAATTTCGGATCGGATCGGCGGATAACCGGATCGGATCTTTTTGCACACCCCTACCCGCCACCCCCTCCCCTATCCCAGAAAAACCCTTCCCTTCCCCTGAAACGCCCCCCTTGAACCAGTAAACGAAATAAAAAAAAATACCGCTTAAAGCGGTAACCTGTCCACTTGGACCATTTTTGTAAAGCACCCCCTAAAGTTGGGATTGTTGTGGAATAATCGGAAGTTGGGAGTTTGGGACCTTTTATGGAAGGGGGCTATAGTTGGGACCGCTCATGTCAATTTTTCCTAAATAGATAGATAAATGACATAAATCAATCCATAAATAGATTAAATAGATAAATAGATAAATAATAATAAGAAACCAAAAATTAGGTAGGAAACTCTCAAAAAGAGAGAGATAATGGGGATTATTAATAACAAAAGCACCAAAAAAACTAGAGAATTAATAAAGGATTGGGGATTACTACCATCGAAAGGATGATGGCAACCTCAATATGGATGGCAAGAATTAGGGTGTTTTTAGGATGAAGATGGGAGATAGGAGAGAAAATTCATATTACTTTTACTTATTTTCATAAATTATGAAAAGTTCACAATTATAAAGTTCTTCATAATAGTTTTTAAAAAATGAGAAAAGTTAAGAAAAAAAAAAGTAAATTTTTTTAGAAAAAGTATAGAGTAATCTTGGAAAGTTAAAAAAATAAGAAAAGTTTTGAATAGATAAATAATGTTCAAAAAAATTAAGATAAATTCAGGAGAAAATAAGTTGAAGAGAACAGGCCCGACAAACAGTATGTATGTGCATGATTTTAAATCTATTGTCTCCTTCCGTTCTTTTTATTCTTTATTACTTTCTATTTGGAAAACCAAAGAGTGCACCAATTGGGAAATAATTTTAGTGAATATGTAATATTTTATGTATATGTTTTTTGCTTTTTGATAACTTAAGAGAGAGAAATTTGCAGTAGATTGGGTAATCTGAAAAATCAAAATATCATGTGGGTCCACTTTTAGAAAAAAAAAGGTAGGAAAAATGTAGTAAATAGTGATTTCAATAAGGGTAATATAGGAAAAAGAGAAATCCTAAAATAAATAAAAAATTAAAGTATGAAGAAATTTTTGAAAAAGGTCTACAAAGGAAAGTAGGAAAACAAAAAGAAATTGATAGAAAATATAATATAGATAATCTATTATACTTCCTGTGTTCCTATTTGTTACTCTTTCATATAGATACTTGGTTTTGTTTTCTTACCCAACTACAGTTATATTATTTCTATCTATAAGAAAAACGCATCACCAATTAATAATTGAACAAAAAATAAGCTCAACTTTGCACAATAGACCATTGTCCATTTATCCCTGTTATTTAATTGGTATTTTTTTAGGGTGCATTGTTGTAGTATGTTAAATTAATCCATATATTTTTTCCTTAGAAAATAGTATATGTACATTCTAATATTTGGTTTGTGTTTTGCTGCCTCTGTTTGTTTTTAATCTACATATATAGTTTGAATTTCACGTCTGCTAACACATAAATTTGACTAGCTATTAATATCTTTATTTACGAACCAACAAGAATTATAAAATATTGACATTTACAAAATATATGCAAAGACGAAACTAACAAGATATGATGGTCAAAATATAGTTTATGAATAGATCTCACACACAAAGTGTATAGATTAAAAAGAAACGGAGGGAGTAGTACTAAGATAATAGATAAATCAAAAGATCAATATATAGATGAATAAATTGACAAGGGAGGTCCCAACTATAACCCCCTTTCCATAAAAGGTCTCAACTTTCCATTATTCCACAACAATCCCAACTCAGGGGGTGCTTCACAAAAATGAACCTAGCTGGTCACCTAACCTACTACAACAGGTAAACTTCCGAAACCACCACTCTTGGCCCCCTGCCAACCCTACCACCCTCTCCCCTGCACTGCCTTCCCCTCCCAGAAAACCTACTCCTCCCCCTGCCACCCCTCCTTCGTCCTCGAAACCTCCTTTCATGCCTCTCCACCCCTCCCCTAAAACCGCCACTCTCGCCTCCCCTGTCGGCAGCCTTGCCGGAGCCCTGGCCACCCTCCCCGCCCCACCGTAACATCGACCCCCTATCACCTCCTTTTTCGTGTCCCTCCTTCCCCTCCCCCTAGTCCGCTGCTGCACCACCGCGTGCCGCCATTGATGACCCACACAGCTTGCCGGAGCCCGGTCACCCTCCCGCCAGCTACTGTAACATCGACCCCCTACCACCTCCTTTTCTCGTGTCCCTCCTTCCCATCCCCCTAGTCCACCGCTGCACCACCACCACACAACCATTGATGCCCCATGCCGCCACCGAAAAAACCCCTCCCCATCCCCCGCCCCGCCACCTCTTCCCCTATCCCGGGAAAACCCTTCCCTATCCCCGAAACACCCTCCCCTGAAACCAGTAAACGAAATAAAAAAATTTCCACTTAAATCGGTAACTTGTCCACTTGGACCATTTTTGTAAAGCACCCCTAAAGTTGGGAGTGTTGTGGAATAATCGGATGTTGGAACCTTTTATGGAAGGGGGCTATAGTTGAGACCACCTTTGTCAATTTTTCCTAAATAGATAGATAAATGACATAAACCAATCCATAGATAGATTAGGGTGTTTAGCATGAAAAATTTGATGTAGAAAACAGATTCAAATAAGCGTTTCCATTTCTAATTATTTGGTATGAGTGTTAAGTAACAAATACCGTTTCTTGAGTGAAATATAATCCCCCATTTGTTACCCTTATCAAACTATGCGGAAACAAATTACTTTCATTCCTCAATCATAAACCTCTCAATTGTTTTCATTCCACTAGGATATCAATAAAAGTAACTGTTATTATTTCTATTTCCCCTCCTTACCAAAATCCTTTCCATTCCGTTTACATTTATTATACCAAACTTTTAGATTAGGTTGACAACAATATTAAGAAGGTTGGACTCCAAAACGAGTGAACGACTACTGTCTACATATATACCTTTGGGAGGAGTTGACAACATATCTGAAATTCCGATGGCGTCCGGTGAAAGGAATGGGAATGCAACGCCATTGTTGTTGATCTTGTTGTTGATTGCACAACTTGTTCCGTGTTTTTGTTACCTCAACCCTCATCTACTTCATCGCTCTTCCGCCACCAACGCTTATTTGACCACCCAAAACCACTGGTTCAATCAGACTCTTGATCATTTTTCCCCTTATGTAAGTATGCTCTTTCTCTCCCTTTTATTTCAAACTTCCGATTATTATTATTAATGTTTCAATTTTTATCAGTCATCGTTATAATTTTACTTTTGCACTTCTTAATTTGATTCTTATTGATTTGATTGTTTACATTTATATGTTGATTACTTATGAATTTTATGATTAGGTTAAGTTTTGCATACTTTGTTCTTCTTTTGTGCTGCTACTTGTCTAATTAGTGATCAAATTCACGAGAAATGTTCCTCTCATTGCATTTTTGTAAGTATAAGATGGCCTTTTTGTAAATAATGAAGTAATTTTTTTTTTTTTTCAAAAAAAGATGAAAAGAAATAAAACTTTATGTTGTTTTACAGAAATAGTAGTGTTGTATAATAAATGACTAATATTGTATATAGAACTATTAATGTTGGAGTATAACAAATGATAAATATTGTATAAAAAATTATTAATGTTGTATAAAAAAATGGTTTAAGACTCCGTCTGTTTTGGAAGAAATATTTTTGCAGGAAAACGATTTTCCTCATTTTTTGTTATTTGGTTGGACAAGGGATTTAAAGAGGAAAACTAAGGTAGATAAGAGTTTTCCATCCCTTTGTAAACATTTTCCTCCAAAATGTGAAGGAAAGCCATTTTTCTCCATTCTCTTATTGTCAACATCTCCATTTCCCCCTTCTTAGCTTAATAGTTAATAGTATTCCGTCAATCCAAGCGAAGGAAAATTAATATTCATTTGCGTTTTCCACGAAAAACCATTTTCCATCAAACCAAACGGACCCTTTGGCCATGGTATGAATAATTTTATGTTCCTCGCAAGGAGGAAGTGGGCAAAGCTCTCAACTTTACTAAGAGAATCATGAAAATGTGAGTAATTGATCTTATTCCTATATGTTTCAGAAAAGGGAAATCTGTCTTTTTTTTATAGCTCAGACACACTTGTAACTTGTAAGCGTCTCTTGAATATTTCAGTATTATTTCTATCCTATTAGCTTACTTCATCCAAGCCAAGAATACATGGAATTTCTTTTGTAGCATGAGCACGTGTTGTTCGCTGCTACGTTGCACGCATACACTCGGATAGTTGAAATAAAACAATGGCACATGCCATGCCTTATGGTATTACAACACACTTGAAAATTTGATCTCTGATAGAAAATTCAGTGACAATGAACCAATTTAAGGAACTTTTCTTTCTTCATCTGAAGTTGCACTTCCCTATCAACTCTTTGTTAATGATGCCGAGCCTAAGAAATCAATTTAACATTGGTATCTTGAATGTGTACTAGAAACTAAGGAGATATGGAGGAAAATTTCTAGAGTGTGGGGGTTATAATACGTTCTCTAATAACTATAGCCTATAATAAGTCACTAAGTAATTTGCAGCTGGGATTTCATGGATTGACTCTTGGTCCCGGTTTTCTTCTTTCACCCAAGGGCTTGAAGTGATCATCTTACTTGCTCTGTTCCAATGAGCATGCACACTAGTCTTTTTACTCCCTTAAAGCTTTGATTTTGAATCAGCTCAATAACCCAGAATTAAATAACTAAGCCTTAAAGACAAAATTTTAAATATACAGCTCGATGCTCATCTTTGCACCCGCGAGCTCTTTTTATGAGGCCCAAAGCCCCAAACTGGAGAATTTCTCCTAGAAGCGGAAGAACTTTTGAAATTGCGCGAAACCCTAAGATGTATTATTGGTCTAAAAAAAAATGGCACTATCATTGAGAGTCAAGACAGAGACTTTTCTCTGCTACTATTTGATTGACCTGGGTGTGTTTGGTTGGACGGAGAACATTTCCAATGGAAAGTGGTTTTTCATGAAAACCATTTTCCAGAGGCAAACTCAATTCTAGATGATTTCCCTTTGTTTGGTTGCAAGGAAAGTAACTTTCCTTTGAATCCATTTTCCTTTGTTTGTATTATGTGTTATTCGATAGAGTAAGGGCAAGTGTGACTTCCCTTGCCTCACTAGGGAAAGTAATTTTCAACCCCTGGAAAATGAATTTCAACCCATATTTTCCCCTCCTTGATTTGGTCCAAAGTCCAAACCAAACTGAGGAAATTGAGGATAATAGTTTCCCTGAAAAATATTTTCCTCCCAATCAAACACGCCCCTATTATTCTATCCAAATTCCCAATTGGCATTGAAGGATTCTAGATCAGTGTGGGAAAATTGTACTGGTAAGATAAATACTACTTCTGTATTGTCTTATTCATAACTTCGTTTAGTTTTCCATACATTGGATGCCCTAGGAAACTAAGCTTTTTCGTGATCTAGTATGAAAAAAATCTGAAAAGAGATACATAGTCCTCCACTTTACAATTTTTTGTTGCTGTCACTCAAATTTCTGATACTCTTAAATACGATATGCAAAGTGTGAATGTTCTCTACTCCTTTTGTGTCCTGGGTTTGGCATTATAGTTTTACTCTGTTGTGAAACTAGTTATAGTTTTTGTTAATAGTTTTAACATCTTTATTGGTATGTGTGTTTTTAAGATGATGTTGACATTGGTTAAAGCTTCTTTGACATTGCTTGTTCAGGACCATCGACAGTTTGAGCAAAGATACTATGAGTTTCTGGACTACTTCCGTTCCCCTGATGGACCAATATTCTTGAGAATCTGTGGTGAATCTTCATGCAATGGCATAACCAATGACTATTTAAGTGTAGGTTCATTCTTTAAATTTTTTAACTCATATGTGCATCTTGTATATAATAAAACTGCTTTGGATGCACTCTTATAGTTTTATTGCAATTGACTTCTACAAACCGTTTCTTTTGGCATGTCACGAGAATAGAAAAGACAATCAAGTTGTGTTGATTAATTATGGATCCAAGACAATAATGAGGCATATTTGTGAGGTGAACACTCAAAATTAGTTTATAGGGTGAGAGGAGGTTGAGAGAATCTTCAATATGTGGAATCTATGTCTTTGAGGCTTTATACAAGTAGCATCCATCTTGGACTCCTGTATATGAACAATCATTTTGAGGATTAAGCATGTCTGAATAGTTTTTTAATCCCAAAATTAGGGCTGCTGGAAATAATTTTGACGAAGCTGGAGGGGTTAGTAGTTAATCTACTGTCTCCCCCCCTCCCCCTCCTCCCTGAAAGGAAAATAAAAAAAGGAATGAAAACAAATTTAAATAGGGGATCCAGTAATAAAAAATTCTTGGCAATTAAGTTTTGTAGTGGGAGTTTTATATATTTGTCTGTTTCCTCATTTTGGCTAAACTATAATTTAGAGAAATGTGTTCAAGGAGGAAACACAAAAATTGATTTCTATAACTATAGCAGTTCTTTTGGAATATATTGTATACTTGTGTCAAACAAGCCTCAACATAAATTTTTCTGTTGTAAGGTCTGAGGAGTGGGGCCTGGGGGCAAGGTGTGGGGAACCTTACCTGAAAGGCTGAAATAATGGATTTTTAAAGAGGCTTTTAAATTGTATATCTAAAAGCAAAAACCTCACCATCTTTCCTTGAATATGTCAGTTAAAAATACTCTCTAATTGTTATCAACTTCAGGTTTTAGCTAAGAAGTTTGGAGCTGCTATTGTTTCCCCTGAGCATCGGTACTATGGAAGGAGCTCCCCTTTCAATTCGCATACTACAGAAAATCTTAAATACCTTTCTTCTAAGCAAGCGCTTTTTGATTTAGCAGCGTTCCGCCAATATTATCAGGTGTGATATTATATTTTGCTTCATATGTCTTCTGATCTTAGTAATTGTTGTAGTGGCTTATGATTCTTCTGACATAGTAAGTATAACCAGTTCAGAGTGATTTATAGACTCATTTAACATTAAAACATGTATAACAACTTAGTGAGATTCTGCTGAGATCAGGCCGAGGGATGTCAAGATGTTGATGTATGGAGCCTTATCCCAATCAATCAAAATTTCCTGTATCTCCTCAAGATGAAGAGTTTGACTTTAATTCCTATGGTTTCAAAATATAAGGCACCCATGATATTGAGGGATAACATTGATAATTTGTTCTTCCCAATATATAGAATGAGAATCATAAAAAATCAAGTGAAGAAAGGACCTTTTTATTCAATATTTCAACTTTAACAATTTTTTAAATCTTTGCCAATACAATTTGAGAGAATTTACAGTCAAAAGTAATTCTTGAAAATTTATGGATGCCTTATTAATTTGAAATTGAAGGTCTTAAATTTTGTAGTTGACTTGGAAACCATGTTCTTATTCTGAAGTTATGCTCCTATGCCATATTGTATGTCCACTGAACTACTTTTTTCTTTGGTTCCTCATTGTCTGTCACTTGAAAGTATCAATGCACTGCATTTTGAAAAATACAAGTCTTGAGATACCATGCTATAATCTGCGTAACTAAAGACATCTATTATAGAAAGGAGTATTTAGATACTGCACTTGTATCTTCTCATTGACCTGCACTGCTACATGTATCCTTGGTGGCCGTGCCTGTCAGAGATCTTCAGTCCGACCTGATGGCACTATCATATCTGTGCTTATTGATCAAGCGAGTTTTGCATGCTGAAAAAGATGGTGATGTCATCCCAATCACTAGCAATCTAGGATCTCTACAAACTTTCATAGTGCGTGATAGCAATCTAGGATGGTTATGTCCTTGGTAATGCAGATTATCATTGTTATTACTTATCACTGTAAGTATTGGTTGGTGAGGCTTCTGTTGGGTGGTTAAGGATGAATGTTTCAGAAGTCATGACTGACATTACATACATTTGGTATTACTTTAATTGAACTTCACTATCTGTGCGGCAGATGAAAACTGAAGGAAGTTTGACAGCTCTTGAGGCTGCCCGCAAAATTTTTTAATATTTGCCAAACTTCATTCTAGACTCTGATATGTTTCCATCTCAATGATCTGGGTTGTGCTTAATTTCTGTCTCAAGGTTTCAGGCTAGTCTCTTTTAGGTATGATCTGTGACATACTAAGGATGATCCAGTAGTCTGGAATCATCCTCAGTATGTCATACTTTATGTTCTATATATGGCAGGGACATTTTCCGGTATTGTGTACTCTTCTCAAAGCTTTGCGGCTGTATGTGCTTGTCACAAGATCTCATTATGATGATTGGGACTTGGGATATCTCGTCTGAGTTTATGCTCTATATATAGCAGGAACATTCTTGACATCAATTTATTTCTTGATTTCAAGGACTCCCTAAACCAGAAGCTCAATAGATCAAATTTTGAAAATCCGTGGTTTGTGTTCGGTATCTCGTACGCTGGAGCTCTTAGTGCTTGGTTCCGCCTAAAGTTTCCTCATTTGACATGCGGAAGTCTTGCAAGTTCTGCTGTGGTTCTGGCTGTTGACAACTTCACAGAGTTTGATCAACAGGTGGGTGTTCTTAGTTAGTGTTTTTATCAACCTCTGTGGACCCTTGTTTGACTACTCACATCTAGGATCAAGTTTCTGGAGTTTTTCTTTACCAGGCAGCGCGCTGAATGAAAATTAAAATTGATTTTCACGTGCTTCTGTACTGCAGATAGCTACCTCTGCTGGCCCAGAATGTAAAACTGCATTGCAAGAAGTTACACAACTTGTTGAAAAAAGATTGAACTCAAACCCGAAGGCAGTAAAGTCATCCTTTGGTGCATCTGAGGTGAGACCATGTACATTTGTTGACAATGGATTATTTATTGCATCATATAAACTATGGCAAAGTCACATTTTCAATCATTTGTGCTTGGATTGGCTGCTGTTGGTTTTAATTTAAAATCTCTCCTTAATTTTGTTGTAGCTAACAATTGATGGGGACTTCCTGTATTTTCTGGCTGATGCTGCTGTTATTGCTGTAAGGATACTCTGTAAAGTCTAACTTATAAAATATGGTTGCCTATCTTACATTGTCCATGCCTCACTACTTCAAGATCTCTGCAGTTTCAGTATGGAAATCCAGACAAGTTGTGCTCTCCTCTTGTTAAAGCGAAGAAAGAGGGTCAAGATCTGGTGGTATGATCCCCGTTCCTTTAATTAGCATATTTCTGTGCTCCCTTCTTAATATTGTTGAAACCGCTATATTTAGATCTTTGCGTATTCAAATCAGTGTAGCCAACAGGAACTTTGCTTGAACATTGTTAAATGTCCTGGTGTGAAGTAAGCGTTTTTCAGTTTCCAACTTAAGTTCCAGGTTTAAACTCTAATTTAAGCTAAAAATATACTTATTTACTTTAACTAGCTTTATGATGTCTGTTGCTGTTGTTTCTCTAATGATCACTGAGTTCTCTTTCATACATATATGCTACCTGGGGGCTCTAGAAATGTACTTAGTAGACAAATTTACGCCTTTTCAAGTATCAGGGATGAACCCGTTCATTTGCAGATGCTTCTTTTTATTATTGTTGTCAGTCCCTTCCTTTCTGAGTTTCTGCTATATTGAGCTGGAATCCTTTGTGCAGGACACTTATGCCTCATATGTAAAAGACTATTTTTTTGGAAGCTTTGGTTTCAGTGTTGAAACATATAACCAAGAGTACCTGAAGAACACTGCTTCTGGTAGTTCTGATAGATTGTGGTGGTTCCAAGTTTGCAGTGAAGTTGCATATTTCCAGGTAGCACCAGCAAATGATAGCATTCGTTCATCTAATGTCAACACAAGGTTCTTTTATCTGATCTTTCTTGTAATTGTACGCTCCATTACTGATCTATTTTTCAACCCTGTCTCTATCGGTTTATAGATCTGGTTTTTGGAGGCTAACAAGGAATTTTTATGCTATTGACTATTCATCCTTGTTTGCATGGTTATATGTTCAGATATCATTTGGACCTTTGCAAGAATGTCTTTGGAGATGGTGTGTACCCTGAAGTTGATGTAACTAATCTATACTATGGGGGCACAAAGATTGCTGGTTTGCATACATCCTTTCTCGACTAGATAGCTATTCCATGTGGCCTACTTAACAAACTCTGGCCTAAAACTATGTCGTTTCCTCGTAAGTTCGGTCATCTAACATTCTGTCTCTTTTATTGACAGGTACCAAGATAGTTTTTACAAATGGCTCTCAAGACCCTTGGCGACATGCATCCAAACAGACTTCATCTCCTGACAGTGAGTTGCTTTGTTTTATAGCTATGTCACCTATATCTATTTATCTGGCAAGAGTATAATAGTTTCAAGTGTAACTTGTATATGTTAAAATTGTTATTCAGTTCTGGTAAGCAGTCATTCTCTACTCCCTTAGCTCCTCTTTGTTCTTCTTAAATGAAATGTCTGGATTATGGAGCCAAATTCTGACCATAATTTCTCACCATGTGCATTTTCAACATATCAACTTCCCATAACCTTTACAATTACGTAATTAAAGATATCATTGGCTAAAGTTTGCCCTGGATATTTGTGAAAATGTATTTTTGAATTGATGCACCGGACAGAGTATGTAGGAAAAGCTGAGTCAGGCTGGTATCATAGGTGTACTACTGTCTTAATCATGAATTGTCCACACAGTATCCTGTATCACGTATGGGAAGTTAACGTATCCTGGAATTCCCTGAGATAGGGACTGCACCCTCCCAAATCTTAAAAAATGGTGATATTGCTTGTTCACCTTCATCTTTGTTTACGCTCATGTATTCTTTTCCACATCTTTGTAGTGCCTTCTTATGTCACCACTTGCCACAATTGCGGCCATGGGACTGACTTGCGGGGCTGCCCTCAAGCACCATTGAGTATTGAAGGTATGATTGGGTTGCGCTATTTATGTTTTAGTTAGAATCTATCCCTTACTTAACAGACTGTCAATATCCTGACTCAGGCGATGACAAAAGATGTAGCTCTCCTGATGCCGTTAACAAAGTGAGACAACAGGTTATGGAGCACATAGATCTTTGGTTGTCTGAGTGCCAAGATGCTGCTAGGGGTTGGAGCTCTTTATAATGCGCTGATCTCTATAAAGTTGGAAATGTATTTATATAAAACCAATCTCAGTCATGAAAGTATTAGATTTGTCAAAGATATGCGATATCTATCCATTCTGAGCCTACTATTACGCAGAATGACCTCTCTTCATTCTCTGAAATAACGCTCACATCATCTCACGGCTTCCAGTAAGACTAGAGCTTGATTGTAATGCTTTCTGATAGTATAATGTAAAATAATGGTGTACTAGTGTGGGAGCAGATGCACTCACGTAAAGAATTCTGTAAATCTAATGACATTCTCTTTTCTTTTGCAAGGTTATTATTGGATTACACACGTAAAGTTCTAATGTGAAATGCAATTTTTTTTCTATTTCATTTGGTTTGGTTCATGTTGAAGTTTATTCGAGTCCACTGTAGAATGGCAGAACTTCTTCTTTTTGCCAGTCTCTTCTGTTCCTCTTCAGTAAAAGGGATTTGAGATTGAAGCTTTGTGCTCTTTCTGTTCATATTTGAAGTTGGAAAGCTGATCTTTTGTGTTTTCGAAGATAAATTAGTCCAAATTAATCCAAATGTAGATTCATTCCATAAAATGGTGGTCAAAAGGTGCAAAATAAAACATACAGAAAGGGTAAATGAAAAGCAGCATCAGTTGAGTTGGTAATAATAACTCTAATACTGCAAGTAAAAGGGGAATAACTAATAAGCCTGCTTATACTTGGGATCACATATTGGTCACATATTGCTTCTGGACCCCGTTTATGAATATTGGTCACATATTGCTTCTGGACCCCGTTTAGTAAGTGTATCCCTTGACAAACATTCCTTGCTTGGCCTCCTCAGACTCTCCGTCGCCAGTGTATTTTCCAAGCTGAGCGAGAGAGTTGGACTTTGCCCGGAGAAGCAAGGTTTCTTGAGCGGCCTGCACATTCTCGGGCCTTCCTCCCCATGTCTTGAGGCAGGTATTTTGGAGGGCTCTTGCGTAAGAAAATGACACATGCCATGGGTTTGGAGCTTGGTTCATTGCATTCAAGTTGAGGGTTGCTTCAACTTCGGATTGTCCCCCAGATAAGAACTGTTTAGAAACAGAATAATTAATTTTGAAATCTTAATCTGTTGATACCACTTTAAGCATTCTTTTTTATTAGTTTCTCTTTTAAGAAATGAATGTGGTACTTACCATGATTCCAGGAACTGCAGGGGGAATTCGTTGGCGGAGGAGGCGGAGGGTGTAGTCAGCGACCTGTTGAGGAGTGGCTTGCTCCTTGCACTCGGCGCCAGGAGTAACCATGCTAGGTTTAAGGAGAATGCCTTCATACATGACATTGTTCTCAGCCAGGTAGAAGAATACTTCAGCCCATACTTTCTTTGCTACCTCAAATGTCCTGTCTATTCCATGTTCACCATCCAACATTATCTCTGGCTCCACAATTGGTACCAATCCATTGTCCTACGTACCAATATTGCATTGTCAAAGACAGAATGCCACTAATTTATACTTATACTTTAATAGATAAGTTAATCGTCAATCAATCAATTCCATTTTTTTTTTCTGATGAAACTTCACTAGAACTATTGTTGAAACTGAGGGACAACAAAATTAATTACCTGAGAGATGGCAGCATAGCGGGCAAGACCCCAAGCAGCTTCCTTCACAGCAAGTGCAGATGGTCCATTCGGAATGCTCACAACTGTACGCCTTCATAATCAACAACAATATAGGCTGATTACATCAATTCAAATTTCTAAATCAAACAGCTTTTTTACTGGTAGAATATATACCATTTGGCAAAACGAGCACCCTGTTGGTAGTAGGCAGCAGAGCGTGAAGCTAAGCCATCAAGACCTTGGCACCATGACTCATCGTTTGATCCAGCCAAGGGAACCAAACCCTATGATCAAATATACATGTAGAAAAGTCATGAGAAAAGAGCAATCATCAAGTAGTGAAAAGAGGAATTAGTAAGTTGTATGAGTACCTAATGCTTACCTTGTCAACCTTAATACCAGGTACAATATTCTGTTCAACCAGGACGTCAACCATTTTTTCACCATCAGTGGTGGACTGGTAGAGTGTCTCCTCGAAAAGGATAGTTCCGGAGATGTACTGACCAAGTCCAGGAGCTGATACAAGCAGAGTTCTGTAGGCCTGGCGGTTGGCCTCCGTGTTCTCCAGTCCAATTGAGGCTAACCGCTTCCCACATGTAGCATTCGACTCATCCATAGCCAGGATTCCGCGGCCTGGTGATGCGATTGTTTTCTTTATCCAGAAACGCCATAACAAAACTTACTATCAGAAACAACTATGCTTTCTACTTTGTAACTACAATTAACATGTTAAGATGACTCCAATGAATTCATCGCTGACCCTTTATAAACAATTTAATCTAACTTTTGACCCTTCAAAAAATCTGAACTATTTAAGGGAGACATCAATTCGTGACATGAGTTCACGTTGTTGTGAGATATTCGTAATATATGAGTTTCCAAACTTACCTTTATAAACAAATGAACTTCCACTAAACTTCATTTAAATTTCATGGTTAAAGGTTGTCAATTTTGACTTTTTATACATTGAAAAATACATAAAACAGAACATATTGCTCCAGATTATTCTTATCATAATTCAACTCCATGTCTTTATAGTCAAAGTAAGTGATCTCAGACCAGCAAAATAAGTATACTTGCAGATTACTCTGAGACAGAATTACTGTCAACTTAATGTAGAAAAAGAGACAAAAAAATTATAGAACATGGGTGATAATCCTAATATTATCCTATATATGCGACATATCTATGAAGAAGAGTAAGATTTTATACACATAGATATGAAATTATATGATAATAACGGACGTACCGCGGTTTTGATAAGCTCATCAGCATAAGAGCTGGCTTTAACAGAAAGAGAAGAGGAATGAGCAGGAGGAGTACACTTAACAACACATACTTTGTGGAGGGATTGACCCTTTACCCACTCAGACTTATCAAGCCCAGCAGCTGCAGCTGCAGCTGATGATGTTTTCTTAATCAGGAAAGAAGCTGATGCTGTTGTTGCCATTGATTGATTAATTATTTTATCCCTTTCTTTTATTTGCTTTTCTAATAGTAACTAAAATAGAAGGTCAACAGTACCCTTTACTTCCTTATCTTTCTTTCTCTCACTCTCTCTCCTGTTCCCTCCCCACAACAGTCCCTGCTATTTATAGTTCCTCTGTCAGCATGGGATATCTCCTTTGAGGCTGCTATACTTTAGCCAATTGGAGTTTGACAGCTTGGATCATCTTTGCTTATTAGGAAATGACTTGGCACTCAATGAAATGTCTTTGTTCCTTTTCTTTCCTTTTTCTTTCTTTTTACAATATACTTCCTCCATTTTTTGTTCGTTTCCTTTTCACAAGCCTAAGGTGAGGAGAGAGAGAGAGATAGATAAAAAAAGCGAACCCCACGTGTCTTTAGGAGAGAAAGAGATAATATATTGCCAAAAATGGAAACGATGCAAGTAATAGAGAATTGCCAAAAATGAGAAACTATGCAAGTAATAAAAACGGAGGAAGTATATTGTTATTTAGTTATCAAATTTTAACTACCCAATAACTAAGATCATATACATATATTTGAGACTAGAAAAGTAAAACAACAACAAAGGGAAGGTCCATATAATTGAGAATTAAAATGAAGGTGGAGTATATCGCATATTGAGAGAGCTATAGATGTGTGTGATTTAGCCATCTCAATTTGATCCCTTTCTATAATTGGATTTTCCGTTGCATAACCAACTTGATTAACGAACTCAAATTTTAAGAGAACGATAGCCATAATGTCCTTTCCTTTTTCAGCTGAAAAATCATCTAGGACAACTACTTTAGCATAGTGGCTTACGATCACACATGAAAAAAAATGTCACACTTTGTCTTATTTGTTCTTCCAAACGAATAAAGCTAATTAAAATATTCAAGAGTTGCGTATATTATATGTCCTTAAACTACACATCAATTTTTTGGCCCTCTTTATTACAAAGAAAACTAAATCAATTTAAGAGGTGTTGGTTAACTTACTTGTTTAGAGTTTTTCTTCTAAAATAACACGAGCATGTTTCTTTAGCTGTAAAAAAAAAATAGAGTATGAAATTTGGACAAGTCATGTGTTTTAGATTCATACGATATTAGATTGTACACAAAAATAAAGTAAAATGGATCGAATTGAATCAGCTTAATACATAAGCATAACAGGTCAAATTGGGTTCTTTTTAAGAGTTTGATGTCTGGTTGGAATTTGAGTTGTATGGGGTCGAAGATAGCTAGTTTTAAGTAGAATGATCATTACCACATGAATGATATTTGAGTTCTCAGGTCATATGAAATTATATTTGTTGCAACCAACTTAAAAAACTCTTTGAATTCAGCTTAACCTCACAGCATTACGTGGGAAAGCAACAAATGCACATCATCTTGAAAGCTAACCCATCGTACCAACTTGTGATGTTGAACTGATGTGAAGAAACTAAAAAGAGACATAAAAGAAAGCTACCACAAAAAATAGAGAATGGAAATGCAAGTATTTGCAAATTGTACAGGCCAATGCATTACATTTGTAGGCTCTGTGAACAGTAGGATCTGGTGTAGGGACTACAAGTCTACAACATCCCAAATCTCAGGAGTTGCACGAGCATTCACTCAACGTGAGTCGCAAATTACAATTGGTTCAAATCAGTCAGTTCATATGATAATGGCTGCATCTGTTGTGACCTTGTGGATTCCATGTTAAAAAAATCAAAGGAAATATAGCGCGCAGACCACAAACAATAGCCAAAACCTTTTGCTACCCCTCTTATAACATTTAAGGATTAGAAGTTCCATCCTAAATTAACATTACATAATTTCAATAGTAAAAGGAACTCTTTTATGAATAAATCTGTCCATCTTCCTTACATCTACTGGAATTTGATGCTCTCCTGTATAACAAACCTAATGAAAAAATCAGGTCACTGAAAACTCACAAACCATGTGCAGCCTGTAACAACTTGGACAGCCCTGAAATGCTATTTTAGATATGTAGAAGCAACCCAGAGAACCACATAGGTTATCAAAGAAGTAGTCACTTCCAAACTTGTTGGTCCTTTTAGTATAGGCGGAACGACTGATACCATCAGAAAGGTACCCAAGAGCCATGATAGAATAAAAGCTCCAGCCCTGCACAGTTGTAAGCAGTTTTCAGTACTCAATACAGAACTACAATTGATTCATCTTGAACGAAGTATAAGTATATATATATATATATATATATTTAACAATTAACACCTACTTCCTTCATATGGAAACAGCAGTCTAACTCTCCTAATTTCTCCATCTGAAATTTAATTTCATTCGAGCAGAATACCTTTAACTCTCTTGCTCTGTACTTCATTTGGGTTTCATGAACATCTGTGATGGTACTTAACCCAAAGGGAGCATAAAGTGAGTTGGGTTTAGAACGTCGTGAGACAGTTGGGTTCCAGGGACTACATTGCAAGGAACTGATTGGATGCTATTGCTTAAATTTGCTGCATTGAGCTGCACTAGACAGTAGAGAAGCTAGGCAGGAAAAGTGGACTGAAAATGTGTAAGATTTGGCTGAGGTATGCGTGTATTCTACAGGTTAATGCGTGACAACACTGTTAGGAATACGTATCGAAGGCGCTAACAAATCAAGCAATTGAAGCATAATATACGGAGGAATTAAGAAATTAAAGCAATAAAGAACACAAGAAGATTTAACGTGGAAACCCTTGAATAGGGAGAAAACCACGAACATACAAGGAGAATTCTCTAATCTCTCCAGACTCTCTAACCTTTCTCTAGGTTCTCTAGTCTCTCTAGATCTTAAGAATAAACTCTCTCTTCACATGGCATCAATAAACAATAACGGCTACAACATATTTATACTAGGGTAACAATTAGGAATCCTAATCAACTAAGGAAACCAATTTAATGAAAGAAAAACCGAGAAGAAGAGGCGACAAATAAAGCCGGACGGAATTTCCTGCGGGGGCGGGTGCTGGGCTACGGGATCCCCCTGCGGACTGGCAGCAAGCCAAGGTTCATAGACACACCAGACTGCGGGCGCAGGATAAAGCCTGCGGGCTGCTGTCCTATGATGCTCGTCAATGCCTCCTCGCATCCTTTCCTCACTAACACACCACACACCTTCTTCATCTTCCTGTACCCATCTCCACATATCATTACCCAACAAACACTGGTACACTACTATTACTTTTAAGTGGGCGTGTTTTTGACTTTTTGGATGGGTGGTCATCTTTCAGTATTACTTCAGGACGGAGTTTAGGCTATTGACTACTATTAGAACACCTTAAATAGTTTACGATGTATATGACAAAGTATAAACCAACAACTCAATGAGTTTCATATGCTTGCTCATGAAAGTTTCATTCAAGGTAAGGCTAGTCCAGCATACCATTGTCTTGGAAAAGGTCTGTGCAGAATCTATGCATGCTTATGGAAATATCATATAAACAAAAAAAAAGAAACATGAGAAAGAGCGAGATGAAGGGCAATATAGCTTTCAAAGCTAGCAGATTCAAACGAAATGCACGGACAGAAAAGCAATATAAGGACAAGCAAGGATTAGAATAACACATATATCAAAGACAAAGGTATTACGATGATGAACAAAGTCAAAAGGCAATTCACAGGGGAAGCCTGAGACGTTGCTTTTGATTGTGGCAATAGAAAACAATCCATTGATACGCAATGTCTATTTTGATCAGTTCCAGCTATAATATTTCCTAGCTAAACTAAATTTCTTTGCTCAGCTGCCATCCAACTCTTAGCAGTCAAAGCTTAGAAGAGACCAAGAAAATTATACGAAACCGAGAATTGTAACACAAAAAAGGACCTATCCTGGATAAATTGCTTAATAAATGCAAGTTACAACTTACAAGTTCATTTCGAAGTTAAAGAATGAAGGGAGAGGGTTGACAGCATGCATGGTGGCACAGAAGAAATATAAGAGATTAGAAGTATGAGATTGGACAACATAGTACGTACCCATAAAGAAAAGATCGAATATTGCTTTTCAGCCTGCTGTGAATGAAATATATGGTAGTCACAAGAGAAATGGCGACCTGAAGAGTAGGACCTTCTTCAGTAGGGAAGAGAACAGTTAGGACTCCAAGCAACAAGAATGCAACAGACGTTATCACAATGAATTTGCTGTCTGACGGAGTCCGAAACCTGTTCATCACTGCCTGCACATAACGGGACTGTGTCACATCCCTCACCTTTTTCTTTATATTGAGTTTTGGCCTCTTTCTTTCATAAAACTTCTGCATGATTATTTTGTCATGAGCTGCTTCAATTGCATCTACACTTGGTTTGTGTCCAGCGTATCTTTGTATTAGAAAGTTCCTTGCTGCTTGAATTTCTTCCTCAGAGGCCTCAGTGCTTATACCAAGTCGTTTGTATGGGTCCTTGATATTGATTCTTGGAAAGACATCTACATAAAAGTATGACATGTCTAAGTGACACGGAGGAACTGAAAATTAAAATATAATGCCAACTTAACAATGAAAACAAAAAGTCTATGAGGTGCTTTTATAAGGTCCTCTCTCTCCACTCCCCCCCTCCTCTTCCCCAAGGCTAGAACCGATCAGTCCTAATGTAATATCCAAGAATCAATAAAGTGGAATATTGGCATACAGTTCCTTTAGAAACTAATGATGGAAAAAAATTATCAAAATTGAAGAAAGAATACAAGGACCTAACCTTGGTATGCATGTAAACATTTTGTGTATACTTGTAACATTGCGTGAAAATATATGATTTCCTCGCCTTGCAGCTTTCTCTTAGACAAGATTTGTGCACACGTTTACAACTTAACATGATAGAAACTTAGAAAGGCTCATAAGTATCTTGTGAGCCAAAATGAATAGACGACGAATATTTAACAGATTCAAAAGTATCTACCAAGATATCTAAGTACTGCATTAACCATTAATCTTCCTAAATTTATTAATAAACAACTTAATGACCCTTTTATAAAGTTCTTAGAATATAAACAAACAAAAATTAGCTAAGGTCTAACAATCTCTATCCATATAAAAAAGAATACCCAAATTCAGCTATGGAACTTCTGAAACATGGCATGCAGTCATTTAGAGTTTCAGACAAAAGTTTATTTTTGTCAGTCACTTGTTAGTTGTTACTATCAATTTTGCACTACTATCAGTAAGGAGTTTAATGCTTTAGCACCAAAATCATTAGGAAATAATGTTGTTTTATCACTCTATAGAAAAGTCTCCAAAAGCTATATAGAAATCCCATCCAAGATCAAATATAATTAGCATAACAGAAAACTAATGGCCTAGGACATTATGTTTATAAGAATCTAAGTGCCCCTTTTTCATTATATATATATATATATATATATATATATATATATATATATATATATATATATATATATATATATATATGTTCAAAGTATTTCTTTAGCTATATGTACATTCCTGATTAGCCCTATAGAGAATAGACACAATTTCGCTTGATGTCTTTAGTATATAAGTATTTTTATAGGATTAATTAGCCAATGCTTTCTCATGTAGAATGACTTGATTTATGCTCTTTGATACTGTGTTGCATAATTTCTTATCAGAAGTTACCTCAATTTTATAGTACTAAACACTAAATAGTCCCTCTAGTATATGAAATCATAGATCTCATAACATTTATATCGATTTCAAAAATTCTCTTCACCATAAAAAAATAAGTTCCGCAAAAATTAAGTCCAAATAAGTTCTAAAAAGTTTAGTTCACATAAGTTCAGTAAAAATCTGAGAAAAGAGAACACACTCTTCATATTATCAGCATGTCAGTTCTAGATATGATTGGGAAAAAAAGAAAGAGAACGAGGAAAATTTGAAAAGAAATAAAAGGGAGGATACTAACAATTTCTTTTGTGTGGTTATATAGCAAGAACAAATACATTCTTTTGTCTGGTTTATCTAGAAGGGGGAAAAAAATTTCTCAGCTTCATATCCACATTGTGGGATTTGGGAAGATAAAACAGTTAAGAGTTCTATAAAAGAGACTTTCCTTCCTTATCTACCAATGACTGTTGTACAATTATTAAACCAAAAATCTAGAAAGTTACTCACTTCTTACCTTTTCTTTCTTTTCCATCCGCCAAACAAGTTGTAAGGGTTTCTAACGTTTTTAAATGACATTGATTAAATATCTTAATAAAGGCTTAATATATAAGTTATTCGTTGTATAACTATAAAAAATTAAGGATTATACTAGAGACACGATAATATCATTAATCACGACATATATCAGTGATCATGCCTACAAAGTAGGGGCAGAGTTTGCCTATGGCATTGAAAATAATAAGCTTTGGTTAAAGTCTCCAGTGCGCCTATGTTCAAAAACTCTCTCTCACTTAAACCTCATCCTTAATTAGAAAAGGTTTATTATACTTCTAGATATATACCTTTCAACAATTTTTTTTTATAGAAAATATGAAATTTATAAATTCAAGGACTGAATCACTGCATAACAATCTCTTATGACTTAATAGCTGCATATAAATGTAAGGACCTAAAGATCATCACCCAAGGCTGAGAGAAAGATCGTATCATTATTGAGTTCATGATGTGTGATTTATGATGGTTATTGTGAGTAGGTGTCACCACAATCATCCCTTAGGCTCAAGTACCATAGATAATGATCCAAGTGTTTTATGTGGCAATAATCTGATATTTTAAACATTTTGATTTTTGGACATTGATGGGAACAATAGGTTTCAGTGAAGAGAGGTCGAAAGGGAATCATAAATGAAAAGTATTATCTGGGAAACTCCTGCCACCTTGCATCTTTCTGAGTATGAGATACGTTAAAATATACCCTTACTTAAACGTTGACTCCGCTACTCAATATTGGGTTAGAATCTGGATGATTTATACTAATTGGGTTACCCTAAGTGAGTGTTTCAACTTTCAAGTACCATGGGTCAATTTTTCAGAGGAATGGTGATATTGAGCAAGATCTGACAGAGTATTAAGTTTTGGTGGCTCATATGAAGAGGGCCAACTTAGATATTGTGAGACTGTAGTGTAATTCTAAGTTAAAGGGAAATTTTTATAGCAATGTTGTTAAACCAATCTTATTATACAGATCAGAATGTTGGCATCTAGAAGAAAATTGTATCCAGACGATGGGTGTAGCACAGATGCATATGTTAAGATGGATGTGTGAGAACACCATAAGAAATATTATTCAAAATGAAGATATTTGGAAGATTGGAGTTGCATGCATTAAGGAAAATATAAGGGGAAACAACTACGTTGGTTTGGGCACGAGCCACATTGGCAAAAAAGATGTGTTCATAATGAAACTATTATGAGAATTAGAAGAAACCAAGAAGACAAAATATAACTTGGATAGAATGAGTTAAAAATGAAAAAAGAAAATGGGTTTTCAAGACCATATAGCAATAGATAACTTTTAAGGGACGACAACGTGAGAGTGTTTCTTGGTTCATGCAACCGGCCCCATCTTTTAGGATTAAGGCTTTGGCATTGTTCTTATAATGACATAGGTGTCACAATCAGGGACATTACCATTCTAGGACGTGGGCCCTTCATCTTTTGTCCCATCAAACCCCAATGTGATGTACTTTCCAGTTACTTTTTCTTTTCCCACATACTTTTCTTCTCCTTTCATACTTTTCCTCTCCATCTCTTATGCTATTTACTTGGCCATGGTCAAAAGTAAAGTGTGTCAATTAATCAGTAATGGAGGGAGTACTTTTTACTTACCACTAAATAAAATAAACAAAAGGGCTCAGATTGCTACAAGAAAAGTAGGGGAATTCAGGTACCCCAACAAGGACAACACGAGAACCTGAGCAGATGTATGGGTACACGCACCATCCTCTCGACTTTATTAAGGTACCGTGAGTACGTTTAACCAGTTCATGGGCACAAAAGTGCCAACTAACACAGTCAGCCCCAAGCAAGGGCACAACATGGTTATGTTCGCTAGCATAGGTGCCCATGTTGCTCGTTGGAATAGAACATTTCAACTCTTCATAGTCACATGTCCCTTGGTACTTTGCCAAATCAAGTATATAACTATTCAATATTCATTAGAAAGATCTTAACCCAAGTTTTGAGCTCTAAGTAGACTAATCTCCAAATGATGAGTAAGGAGTGAGATATTTCTTTGCATAGTTAAAACCTAGCATTGATTTCTCTCCATTGGCTAGTCCATGCAACTTAACCTCCATAAACCAATTCCATGCTCCCAAAGACGCCTTCTCACATCCTAAAATACTCTAAATCATTTGCTTTGATCCTCCCTTAAAAGGACCATGGCAGATATATGTACAAGACTTATACTCTTCAAAGACCATTTGATCCATATGGTGATATGGGTCATTGTGTGACTTGTAGCACCGGATCCTACTTTGAGTTTCCAAACCAAGCTCACTCCATCTACATTTAGAAGAGCTTTCGTAGTTTGACTTATAACTTATCATAGGTCCAATTCTCATTGACCAACATCTAGTACCTCATTTGAGGTTTTCCTACGTAAAAGAGCAACTATAATGATTATTGTAATCCAACAAGGCCTCAAGAAGTCAACATCCATAAGGCGTAACAAATAGGTTAGAGGCAATGAACTAGTCTAGTTAAGAACAAAATATATAATAGGGATAGTAAGTAGAGAGAAGGTAGGTCAATTTGAATGCAATGCAATCCAGAGAACATCGTGCTTCAGAGTGATATATAAGGATGCTAATCACATGTTTTCAAAACAAGCCACACAAGATGTCAAAGAAAAAAAAAAAAGAAAAACAGGAATTATTAACCACTCAATCAACTAAAAAGCTCAAACGGGCAAGGATTACCAGATTGGTTATTCATAGCATCACCAAAAGAAGCATCCATAGCACACCTAATCAAGTGTGTTTGAGGTCGATATAATCTGTTCTTAGGTTGAGCTAAGCAATTTCTGCAAAGTGAAGTTGTATTAGACAAAATCATGCCAAAATTCAATATTGTGGAGGAAAACTTGATAAAAGGTAATACCCTCCAAGTTGAAGAAACCTCCCAGATATTCTAATCTGAGGAAAGGCGTGAATTCGGCCATTTAACGCCCTCGACGATCGAGCAGGCAAGTGAATACAATAACCCGAAAGACTACCAGCTAAACCCGAAACAGACATCTTTACCAACAATGTACAACAGCCTGATATCTCAAGACCCACTATCTATCCTCACTTTGATAAACCTAACAGCACTATAAAACCTGCAAAACCAGAGTATAACACAATTTCATTCATTAAGAAACACTACCAAAATTCTGACTATAGCAGTTGGAAAAAAATTCTTTTTTCTTTTCACTCGGAAAAAAGTTGAAGTTAAAAGACTTTCTATGAGGCATTTCGTCGAACAGCTAAGATGCATTACCAATGAAAGACCCCAATTGAGAATTGAGATGAATATGTAAGAATTACTGATGACCCATCTTAAAACTCGAAAGATGGTGGTCAGAGGTGCAATTTCAGCAACGATTGTAAACGCAATAGTAAGGAGAAAATCAAATTCTCAGCAAAAAAAAAATATAAGAGGAACAAAATTAGTGGAAATCATTTAAATTGATGAACAATTATAATAATATAGGGTAAAGCAAGGAAAAAGGAGAGAGAAGCAACCTGTAATTATGAATAGAGCTATTTATACTAAAGATGAAAACTTTAGAATAATGATAATAAAGATTTGATGTTGTTTCTTCAAATTGTCTCTTTTTTCTGCTAAGTTGCGAGCTCAACTGCACAGTGGATAGGAGGAGACAATCGCATACAGAGAAAGAAGAGAGACCCAGTTCTTTTAGTTGTGTCACACAATCTTTTTATCTACTGTAATTTCAATAGAGTACTTCAGTATCAACATTCCGTTGTAGTCTAGTTGGTCAGGATACTCGGCTCTCACCCGAGAGACCCGGGTTCAAGTCCCGGCAACGGAATTTTTTTTCTTTTTTTTTTGTCAAGATATCTCTTGGTGGTGGTAGTTTTGTTCTTTTTTATATAGGAAAAACATACTGCAATAAATACAATGCAAATTAGGGATTGTCCACTTTTGATAGTCTTAGCTATCGGTTGTTCCTTTTAAAACTTTACCGATTATCTAAATGAACTCAATAAATAGATAAGAATAGACGCGTATCACATTTTAATTGGCTTTCCTATTTTTCTTTTATTTTATTGTTTTAAAATCACCCTTACCCTTCTCTCTCCTCTCACACTGCCCCCACCTAGGACTGGCGATCGATTGGATCATGTTCGTGTTGACCACCCTCAAACCTAAGCATGACATTAAAAATTCCAACCGTTTAGCATGATTTTTGAAAACTTGTTCCCAAGTCTAAGAACGAGTGGATTCGTAATTAACCCAAATCCAGCAAGTAAATTTTCAGGAATGAAATTATGATTTTAGCCTACCCTAGCATTCTAATTACGATTTTCTTCTTCATCTTATCTAGTATTCAAAGTCTTTCGAATCTGTAAAAGTTGTATGGAAAAAACAAGTAAAACCAAATCTACAAATAAAACTGTTCCTCCTCTTTGATTTCAGCTTTTTATCATCGTTGCATTAGGCTTGTTCAAAAATAAAAACATAAATATACATATATTAACGGGTTAGATGGATCGATATCAGACTGATTCTACCTGAATTTGACACAATAAGTTAAACATATTATGCTTTGGTTATTTTATAGTTAAATTCCAACCGTTTAGCATGATTTTTGAAAACATGTTCCCAAGTCTAAGAACGAGTGGATTCGTAATTAACCCAAATCCAGCAAGTAAATTTTCAGGAATGAAATTATGATTTTAGCCTACCCTAGCATTCTAATTACGATTTTCTTCTTCATCTTATCTAGTATTCAAAGTCTTTCGAATCTGTAAAAGTTGTATGGAAAAAACAAGTAAAACCAAATCTACAAATAAAACTGTTCCTCCTCTTTGATATCAGCTTTTTATCATCGTTGCATTAGGCTTGTTCAAAAATAAAAACATAAATATACATATATTAACGGGTTAGATGGATCGATATCAGACTGATTCTACCTGAATTTGACACAATAAGTTAAACATATTATGCTGGTTATTTTATAGTTAAATTCCAACCGTTTAGCATGATTTTTGAAAACATGTTCCCAAGTCTAAGAACGAGTGGATTCGTAATTAACCCAAATCCAGCAAGTAAATTTTCAGGAATGAAATTATGATTTTAGCCTACCCTAGCATTCTAATTACGATTTTCTTCTTCATCTTATCTAGTATTCAAAGTCTTTCGAATCGTAAAAGTTGTATGGAAAAAACAAGTAAAACCAAATCTACAAATAAAACTGTTCCTCCTCTTTGATTTCAGCTTTTTATCATCGTTGCATTAGGCTTGTTCAAAAATAAAAACATAAATATACATATATTAACGGGTTAGATGGATCGATATCAGACTGATTCTACCTGAATTTGACACAATAAGTTAAACATATTATGCTGGTTATTTTATAGTTAAATTCCAACCGTTTAGCATGATTTTTGAAAACATGTTCCCAAGTCTAAGAACGAGTGGATTCGTAATTAACCCAAATCCAGCAAGTAAATTTTCAGGAATGAAATTATGATTTTAGCCTACCCTAGCATTCTAATTACGATTTTCTTCTTCATCTTATCTAGTATTCAAAGTCTTTCGAATCTGTAAAAGTTGTATGGAAAAAACAAGTAAAACCAAATCTACAAATAAAACTGTTCCTCCTCTTTGATTTCAGCTTTTTATCATCGTTGCATTAGGCTTGTTCAAAAATAAAAACATAAATATACATATATTAACGGGTTAGATGGATCGATATCAGACTGATTCTACCTGAATTTGACACAATAAGTTAAACATATTATGCTGGTTATTTTATAGTTAAATTTTTCACCCGAACATAACCCATATAATTTTCAGGTTGGGTTTGAGCCGACCCATTTACTTAAACAGGTCGAAAATTTTAACAGAATCCACTTATTTCAGGTTAGTTCGGTCAGGTCATCAGGTGGGGTCGACTTTTGTCAGTCCTATCCCACCCCTGCTCATTTAAAAGTAGTTCCTTGCTCATTTTGAAACCCCTAAAAGTTGTATTTGTAAGCAAAGAGTTTGAGAGAGAGAGAGAAAGAGATTATAAGAGAGAAAGGTAGCAAAAATATAAAATGGGCTCAATGACAATGGAAACAGGATAATAGTTGGACTAATGGATGTCTCATTAATGTCGTCAAGGTGTAAATTAAGTAAAAGTATAGGGTCATTTTAATTATTAAAAAGAAAACTTTACTTACCAATGAAATCTATTCAAAACTAAGGATTACCAAAGAGAATTTGCCAAAAAAGAGAGTGTGCCTTTAAATATTAACTTTTTTTTAATCCCAAGCGTAGAATATCTTGAGAAAGTAATTAAATTATACAAGTTATATATTCAAGAAAGCATTGTAGAAACAAAACATGGACTTCCATCATTTTTGATTGGTCAATTATTCCTTACATTTTGAAAATGAAGAATATATAAGCCATAAGGTCAATTATTCCTTACATATTCAAAATGAAGGATATATATCCCTTGGATTTATTCAATTTTTGTTTTCTACCAACCAAAGCTAAGGTGCCGTTGTGTTGAACTAATCTAAAAAAAAGAAGATAAGCTTGCACGAGTCATTTCAAGTTCATTGATTTACTAGCCCGGATAAGTGGGTGCAAATAAATTTTGAATATTTAGTAGGTACAAACTATCGTTTTCTTAAAAAAAAAAAACAATTTCCACACTTTATATATAAAAAATTATTCAATATCCAAATTCAAGTGAGGTCAAATGGCCCGCACCTTTAAATGTAGCTCAACCCCTGTCGATGTGTAGTCCTAGAATATCAGCTTTTTATAATTTTTACTAATACCTACTTAAAAATATTAAGGATCAAAGATGTACATAATACAAAAACGAAGTATAATTGGACTCTTGAGGAATTTAATTTTAAAACAGTATAGTTCTAAACATGTGATACATTATTGATATATTTTCCATGAAAAGTTGTTGATAAGAACTAAGAATACTACAAATAACCAAGCAAGTGAGAGATAGGGCCTTGACTGTTTTACAACTGCTGAGAATAGCTATTACTTGTGAGTTGTGACTTATGAGCTACTATATTTGTAGTGCCATCATTCTGTAAGACCAAGGAAACAAATGCTCATCATGAAATTACCAACTTAGGTAGTTTTCTTTCGAGCATGAGCAAAGAAATACCAAGAACATGAGCATTCCCCCCCCCCCTTTCTCTTTCTTGCTGCATGCCTTTTTTCACCATTTACTGCAAATTTTTATCTTCCACTGAACAAGTTCACAAGCTTCTTCTTTTTATTTTTTCCTCAAAAAATACAAGGTATTCAAAGGAGCAAAGCATGCCATACTTGTTGCTTAGCTGTACTGTCAACGACTACACCACCATACATAGATACCAATACATCTAATCATCCAAAGAAGTGGGGGCAACCCATATATACCCAGAAAGGTATCACATGTAACAAAAGGACAACCTTGCATTGAGAGTTCTGACCAGCTACAAAACAACCATATCATACAGTATACTATGTCTCATTTGAGCCCATGCATTAATGTTAACTATAGAGTTAATGCTTCTTTCTTAATCATCATTCCTCCCTAAACTATGCGGACTTCACTGTCCTGTCCGTATTTAGTTGTCTTATCACGTTACTAGTTCAAATTACGCTATATATCAATTTAGTTCTATACATATTTTTAGACATCCCTAAAACCCTACTTAACCGTTGAACCACCAAGCATGACCCCAGAAATAAAGAAAAGAGAGAAGAAAACAAACTTAATATACATCAAACAAACAACCATTAAATTTTCTAAAAGTCAATAGCTGTAGGCCCTGATCAACGGTCTATATTGTTGTTGTTTAGGCTGGAGATTGGTCTAAACTCTAAGCTGACTTATTCATTTGATTTCTCTTCTCTTTTATCATAGCTTTAATTTATACTCTTCTTTATATGCTTGTTGAGAAACACATTTTCTTAAGACACAAACACCTGATATCCTTGAGTAAATTTTAGAGAACTCGAGTATCATGATACTCAAACTACTACTGCTGCTATTAGCTTCATTGCTCCAATGTGTTCCTACTTATTGTTCCTTGGTTCATGCTATTGCCAACCAAAATGTATCCACTACGGAGTTGCGAGTTGGTGAGAGAGACTACTTGCAATGGGTTAGCCACATTGGGTTCAAGGCTGATAAGCATAACAGAAAATTCCAGCAACAGAAACAGAAACAGAAACAGAAACAGGAAGGAAAGACCCATTTAAAGGCTTGCAAAACCATCAAAGTTCGCAAGAACCCAAAACCATCATCCAAGCATTACCCTAGTGTGCAGGAAGCTATCAGTTCACTGCCAATTTATAACTTATGTCGTGTGGTCATCTCTATTGGTCCAGGAACATACAGGTTATTGCTTCATTACAAATCTTATCTTATTTCTTCATAATGCTGTTTGTGTTAAAGTATATTACAATTTACTACTTCCTCTGTTTGTCTACACTTGCAATTAAGCTCATTTGCACTTAGTGACAGTTTTAGAAAGATGATAAGACAATGCAAACAGACAAATTAATTTAACATAATCTGAACACTTGAGAAACCAATCACTTCTGTGAAATGAATTTGAGATTTTCATATGTTTACTCGTCTATCATACTCCTAAAAATTGCATACCAATGAGCTTGGGTGCTAGTATTTTAATTTCTAAAATGGATGAAGTATACTTTTTAATACAGTAGTAAAAAGAGTGTGTTGGTCAGGACTTCGGAAATTTTCCTACAATATATTCTTTTTATTCCATTTTTCTTTGTTTGGTTGTAACAAGGTGAAGAATAGATCTTATAGTGAAAACATTTTCCGCGATATTTCTTACCTGCCTCTTTCTCTTCTCCCATCTATCCTCTCGCCTCCATTTTCAGTTTTGTTTTCGCTCTTAAGTCTAGCAGTCCAACCAACCCGAGCTTAAATTAACATTCTGTTCTTGACAAAGCTTGAAGAGGCTATTATATCAGAAAGAAATAACATTTTAAGCTAGAAAAACACTATATAATTACATTTGGTGATTTGACTGATGGAGTATCTAAACCTGGACTTCGTTTACAATAAATAGGGAAAAGGTAGAGGTTCCTGTAACAATGGCCTATATTAAACTTAAAGGAGCAGGAGCAGAAAAGACGATAATCGAGTGGGATGACACTGCTGATAGGTTACGGCAGAGTGGGCAGCCATTAGGGACTTATAGTTCCGCTACTTTTGCTGTCAATTCCCCTTACTTCATTGCCAAGAATATCACTT
Organism: Beta lomatogona; assembly: GCA_947646795.1. NCBI lineage: Eukaryota > Viridiplantae > Streptophyta > Magnoliopsida > Caryophyllales > Amaranthaceae > Beta > Beta lomatogona. The sequence goes on from CANSNZ010000405.1 coordinate 50,754, forward strand.
TCAAGGTCAGTTTCTTTCTTTCTAAATTCTACAGTTCAGTAAGAGTAAACATTTGTTGTAAAGTCAATACAACATAATGTTATGGAAAACAGAATACAGCACCATCACCAGCATCAGGTGCACTAGGGAAGCAAGCAGTAGCACTTAGGATCTCAGCAGACAAAGCAGCATTTATAGGATGCAAATTCATAGGGGAACAAGACACACTGTACGATCACATAGGAAGGCATTACTTCAAAGAGTGTTACATACAGGGCTCTGTGGATTTTGTGTTTGGAAATGGGCTCTCACTCTATGACAACTGCCATTTGCATGCCGTGAGCAACAACTATGGAGCCCTTACTGCCCAGAAAAGAGAAAGCTTCCTGGAGGAAACTGGATTTTCATTTCTAAATTGTACCATAACTGGATCAGGTGCGCTTTACCTTGGAAGGGCTTGGGGTTCCTTCTCCAGGGTCGTCTTCGCCTACACTTACATGGACAAGATCATCGCTCCCGGTGGCTGGTATGATTGGGGTGACAAAAACAGGGATATGTACGTTTCTCCATTTTTTTCTTCTTTTGGAAAACAAAATAATAATAATAATAATAATAATAATAACTAATAATACTTTGATCATTATTTTTCATAATGTGCAGGACAGTATTTTATGGGCAGTACAAGTGCTCAGGACCAGGAGCTGATCATGGGGTAAGGGTTTCATGGTCGAGGGAGCTGACTACACAAGAAGCTCAACCATTCATTTCCTCTGATTTCATTGATGGCGATGAATGGCTTAGAAACTTAATATAATATGGACTTGAGGACCATCCATTATCCATCTTCCTTGTTAATCTACATGTAATTTTGATGTTTATCCTTGCTGATTATGATGAAGTTGTGCAAACAATTTACATAATATATATCTCCTCTCTCTTTGCCGGTAACAGTTAGTACTAATATACTATAGACTACACAATCCAGAATAGAAACTAGTCAAGGAAGATTCATCTTATTACTCCCTAACACTTCAGATACAAATAGTCAGGCGCATCGTTCTATACAGATCACAATTTTGAGTTCTGAAAAAGCACCAAAGTGAAGAACATAGATTATAAAACACCAGTTACAGGAAAGCACCATGCCAGAAAGCAACAAGATCTAAGCCCCTCCATGATAAATAGCTATATACACAATAACACAAGTAAACGAATATTTGGAGCTCACTTTCCTGAACATATTGGCTTCTGAAAGTTACTGTAATTAGAACTATACACAATACAAAGCAACTGTACATTTCACATTATGTTTGCTTCCTGACATATCAACTACGGCAAGCGGGTGTGAGCTGCTTTAGACTTATGGTCATACATCCACTCCCTTCCTGCAGAAAATGTAAGTGCCCAAGAATAAATACTGTGGTTATGGCATACAAACCAAATGCAGTTGGAGCATTACTGAGCAGAATAAAATTGACAGAAATAAGAGTATATAAAAATATGACCTACATGCACTACCACAATTTCTACAACTTGGACTTCACAAGTATAGTTAGCAATAAGCAGCACTTGATCATACTACAGTTGAACCAAATGTATTCAAGATTCCCAAGCTAAAGTAGACAGTTCAAACCATGAAGGCAAAATTTGATGGGGAATTGCAGAAAGTCAGAAATAAGTGGGGTCCAAAGAGTGCAGATGGATCTCCAACAGTTAGTTTCCAATTTGGACACTCGCAGGGTCACGTTGGTATCCTCCAAACAGGGACATGTGCAATGAGAACCACCGGAACACTAGTACCACACAACCACAGGAAGGTTTTACAAAAAGTAGCTACCAGCAAACTTCTTAGTACCATTAAAAACCTACTTAGTACTACAATGCACATGCAGGACAAATATTTTCCAACATTTTAATTTTCATTATTTTCTGAAAAAAACTCCTATGTTTAAATTTAATAAAATAAAACAAAATTTATTTTAGATAGTTGATAGTATCCAAAGTGGATGCTCACTGATAGTGGCTAAACTTTCTCAAATCTGAAACAATGCCGAAGTCAAAGATAATTCGACACCAACAGCCATACCACATTTTAGCGCGACTGTATTACATCAATCAATCTGATCAATTTCCAACACCTGCAGATCAATATGAATATTGTTAAGGATTTCTTTGAGCAACAATATACTATGTTCATCCCCAATAGTTGTCTTATTAAAAGAAATTGACAACTTATATGGGAAAAGGGAAAATCAAAGAATCCAGGAGACAGGAAGCTGATAAGTGCAAGAAATCATGAAATATGCTATAAAATATTCATACATTTATCATGACTGAAAGAGAGTCACAGTGCCAATATAACCATTCTTCATAACCTGCATTACAGAGTCATAGCACACCTTAGAAGCTCCAAAAAAGCAAAAAAAAAAACCAGTCAAGTCCCAAACCACTGAAACTCACCTCAAATGCAACATTTTGGTAGCCATACACAAACGTAGATCCAAAAGGATTGTTTGTTGAACCTTGAGTTTGAATAGCAGCACGACCACAATCCCCAAGAATTTCCTGCAGGCCAGAAAAATCTCTGTACTTTAATAGCTCATATGATAAAATACAGAAAACAACAGATATCCTAAAGGAACTAATGATAATAATTCCTAGATGTAACAATAGATGTTCTTAAGTAAACAATTAGTGTCAGAATAAGAAAGTAAAAAAACCAGGGATTAAGCAAAGCAGTATTAAGAATATAAGATACACCCCACCAATCAGCGTCACACTTTCTCTATTAGATTGTCGGCTTTGTCGCACAATAATCTCCACTTTGCAACCGCAACAATTAATCAAAGCTTAATAGCATATCTTCTCACTCTCATACTACATTTATTCATTTATGTTGACAAAGAGAGCATGCACTTAAAAGGTGGCATGTCTATTTGGCATCAGAGTATCATACATAGCATAACACAAGACATCTGTCTCAACTACAAATATTACCTTCACTTGGTCCCACTTGGTACTTGCAGTAATGCAGTGCTTTGAACTACTTTCATCCAAGAAAGATCCCGCAACTACACAAAACATAAGATTGGCCAAATAAGAGCTATTACTTATTCATTGAAGAACTTAAATAATCTACAAAGGCAGCACTTACAATCAGATGAGTGGATGACAAAATTGCACTTCATGTATGAGTTAAAATCGGGATGCCCGGGATAGTTTGTGTGCAGAACAAACTTCTTGATTTTATGTGTCTGCAAGTGTGACAATCAAACTAAGAAGTGTGAACGAATGATACACACACACACACACACACAAGGGCAAACAGAAAGTTGACCAGGATGCACACCTGCCCATCAAATAATATGTCCAAACCACGTGTGAAATAATTATAAAAGTAATCTCCACAAAGGGTTGTTCGTGGGCGCGGATCTGATGCAGAGTGAATAACCATCTGGTCAACCTGCACAAGCACTACACGCTTAAAACATCACTCAGCACTTGCAACAAAAGTCTAGCACTCTAACTTGCCACATGCTAAAAGTTGAAGCCAAAAGAAAGTATAAATGACAATAAAGACAAAAATATTCCATTTAATTAAACAGAACCCACAAGATAAGAGAGCAGATTAACAGTGAGATAATATCTAAAATCATTTCCCCCATCCCACAGAATTTTGATGAACATAGTCTGAGCAACTGATGTTATAGTTTCGCGGTTTCGCCAAGTTGAAGATTCTAAATTCCAATTCAGTAATAGCATTTACGAATACACTATACATTTACGGCCCATTTGGTATGCAATAATATATATGGTGGTAACAAACTAACAATATTGAAAAACCAGTGTAATATATATGATAATGTTTTTTCACCTCTAGAAAATCTATTTTCTTCATAAACTTTCATTACTACCCATTATTACTTTAGAAATGGTATTAAATGATAACAAAAATTTCAGAAGAAAAACACAAATTTAAGATGGGCTTTCATCAACATGGAAATCTCCTGAAAAAGTTGTGATAAAATTACATTTTGTCCATCTAATAATTACTACCAAACGGCTATTAGGAATAAGGAAATAAAATATCAGCATTAATCCAGAAAGTCCTACTCCAATCACCCAACTTTCTTTTTAAATAGGATGATACTATTAATACAAGTTCTGTAATGAGCTTCACCAAGGGAACCTCGAAACACCAATAGGAAAAGATGATGTATAATTGCATATACATACATACGTAGCGTACATGTGTGCTTCTGCACACGTGAGAGAAATTGCGTAGCAAATGAAAAGCATTATAAAAAAAATTCCTTTTTCCAATCTCAACATTTGTTCATCTTGTGGATAGAGAGAATATCAATCCAAATCATATATACATATGCATACATACATATATATACAGACACAAGCACACGCACATATATATATATATATATATATATATATATATATATATATATATATATATATATATATATATATATATATATATATACAAGGTAGAATCTAGCAACAAAAGGCATTTAAAGAAAGTAGCACATTTTTCCATGTAAGCATCTTCCGGAAAGAGAGAATATAAAAAATCCAAACCAAATCATCAATGCAACATGTATCGCAAGTACGCTTAATAAAGTGGGCAAGAGCGACTATTGTAAACAGCTCCACATAATGATGTAATATGAAAAGTACGACTGAGTGACACTTTTTATTAGTCCACCGTAGTCCACAGCCAATACATAATACAGCAAAATATTTGTCACAGGAATATAGAAAGGAACCTCAAGAACGAGATGATGAAGACATCTTATAGACTTTAAACAATAAAACTTAAGCATATGTGGGGTATGAGTTCTAAAAAATTAGGCAGACATACAAGAATTCAAGTCAAAGCAGCCGAGCAGCAAAATTGCCAACATATTTTCCAATTCACACTTTTATCAGTACGATTCCTTCTCCATTTTAGAGCATCCAACTGAGCATTAGACAACAGCTCATTTCCCTCTAAGGATGTTATCAGCTCACTTTTTTTCAAGTAGTCAAGTACTGTAACATTGAATGTTTATCTACTTTATCAACTACTCTTCTATGAAACTCAAAAGTGAAACATTTGCTAGGAGTAATTTCAAAGGAAAAAAATTACTAATTTGTACCTGCTTCTGGTGTATCCCACAAGGACGACCTAATTCAGTCCAAACATCCTGCAAAATCATCAAGTAATTATAACTACTTATCATGTAGCACTAAGAGTATGACTCTATGATTAAGTACCAGAGAACTCAGAAGCAACTTCATTATAACATATAGAAGACCATAACAAAGATAAGCAGGATATCGTGTTTATACTTTATACTATGTGAAATCAACCCTTCTTTACCTCTAACATGCAAAGATAAGTAGCCTTCATGGAAATATGTATTATTAAAAAGAGGAGGTAGAGGGCTTTCGATGATGAGCAGTATTTAAGTTGCGATTGAAAAGAAGCATAACATCAAGCAGAACAAACAGATCACATCAATGTCACATAAAGGCTCCAGGAAAGGAGAACATGTAAATGCTGACAAGCATATGAAAAGTACTAATCCATCATAAAATGGGAGAAAAGTAGAAGACACACCTGTGGGGATGCACCAAAAGGTATATGCTGACCGCCAATAGAAAACCGTAATTCATCTCCCAACTAAAGAAAATGTGCGGTAAACAAGGTCAGATAATCTGCTACAAGAACTGTATTGCAAGAAATTATGCATGACAGGAAAATTTTGATCAGCAAAAAATCTAAAACCTACAACTAACAGATACGAAAACTACTACGGAAAACTCAAACTGATTGTAGTATTCAACTTCCCTAAGACCTTAACTGCTATCTGCTATCTTCAAGAGGGTGAAGAGGGGGAGGGGGGCACGGAGGCATGCATCAAAAATAGTAATCAAGAAGCAGCGCATACAAGATGCATCAATGAAAAAGTCAGAATCCAACCTTAACTTGGACCTCTTCCATGTAGAGGCTACCAGCTGGCAGTGGAGGAACAATAGCCTTGTCCATTAGTGATCCAACTCCTACCTTCTTACCCATTGAACTATCATATATACAGACACGGCAAGTAACTGGTGTAGTACCATCAGGAAACTCAAGTGGCAATTCCGCTGATAAAAAGAAGCAGAATGATGAGAGCAAATAAGGCAGTAAAATCAAACACAAGTAGGCTGCAGACAAAGTGTAAAGATATAAGCAAATTGGTGTCTGTGATCATGCAAAATGCTTAATATGTGGGCTTGAGGATGAAAGCCATGATCACCTAATTTTTCAATGTGTCTACAGTAAAGCTTGTTTGCAGCAAATTCAACAGTGGTTGGGCATCGGATTTCCAGTAAAAAATGTAACTTCACTTTTGTATTTGAACTGGAAACAATGTAAGGGGTCCCTTTTCAAGAGAATAGTGGTAACTGCTACCTTATCGTCACTCATATATCATCTATAGCAGGTTCGAAATGGCTCATTATGGAACTTCAGAGTTGAGAAAAGAGAAAAAGTTGTGCAGTATATACAAAATACTGTTAAGACAAGAACTAGAAGTATACTAAAGAAGAGAATTAGTAAGATTGATAGTAGGTGGTTTGACAATTTGTAATTAGATCAGTGTTGGGCTTGCTTAAAGCCTGTTTGCTTGCAAAAAGGATGTCTACAGAGTTCTTCCTATGGTTCGAAAATACGGTTTTAGTCACGGTCGCGGAAAAGGTTGCGGTTTTGTGGGAACAGAACGGATATGTTAGACACGAACCACATCACAGTTTACCATACTGTTATTTGCACTATATATAATAAAATATACTTGTATAGCATTTCTTTTCCACTTTAAACCACCATAGATCTCGTGATCGTTGTTTGCTTGCCTCTTCTTCTTTCCATCTATATCTTTTTATGTTGTTATATGTCATTATTGGAGGGAGGTGTAGGGAGCAGTAGGAATCTCTCGGTAAAAAGAAACTAAAAAGTAGCGTCTTGATACGGGAAATGCAGGTGAAATTGCCTTGTTACGATTGGTTCGACCGGAATTTTGGCTTATATAAATCCACGGGTTTGAAACGGTGAAATTTGGTTCACCAAAGTTGATACGGGAGAACGGAATTGATTTGGCCGTATTTTCGTACCATGGTGAAGGTTTGTCTTGCTCCTTTTTTGCATAGGTTATAAAGTTACTTGGTTCTAGTAATATAATCACCTACTTACCGAAAAAGAAAAAGAAATCAAACACAAGTGTTCAAGGACATCCATAAAGAGAGCATCCTACCTTGCCCATCATTGCAACAGTCTGTATACTGTGCAGGAATAGGAAAAGCAAAGGATAATCCCTGCAAAATTCCAATAACAAACAACTCAGTAAGCTAAAACACAACACATGGGTTAAAGGGTATTAAGAACAGTGATGACTTTCACAGAAAACCTACTGGGTATAACAGATTATAGATGCTTCTTTCTTTGTCGTAGATCCCTGGATATGTAGGACCGAAAAGCTGATATACAGCTACAAAGGTTGCAAGAGTGGACGGCCCTCTGAAAGTATAATGTCAATAAGTGAAAAGATGCAGGTATGTGAAGGGAGGAAAAGTGACAGCATCATGAAGACTCACCCTATAAGAGAAGTGGCATAGCGCATCTGAAGCCTTTTAACATTATAAATTTCAATAAGGCGCAGCCTCTAGCAAACAAAATTGAGGGTCATTCAAAAAGATGCATGTGGACAGTCTATTAAGCATTCAAAGAATCAAAGGTGAAATTAAAAGGCAGATCTCACAAGAGCACATCATACAGACCACAGGCACAACAGCACACTTGAACAAAAAATTGATCTCACTTCTTCCACTGTTCCACAATGGGAAATAATGTAAATAAACCCTTGTACTCGATAAAGAAATATCAGAAAGATGCCCCAAATAATACATCCAGAGAGAAGACCAACAGTTCATAAAAACCCTAAAACTACTCCATCTCCATAACCCAAAAGATATTCAGTCTTGGAATAAAATGTAACACAAAAGTAATGAAAATCATTTTAAAAAAGTATAGACTACATCCAATGGCCTCCGGGAAGATACCAAATTAGGGAAGTCAAACCTGAGACCAAGGATCAAAACGGAGGTGAAACCCATGATCAGGAAAGCTAATGACAATATCCAACTTTAGTGGCTCCTGCAATCACAATTGTTCCAACTCGAGTTAGTTCAAGAATACACAAGTGGCTTATTTGCATAATAAACCGTCATGAGTGATTAGCAAGAACTCGAGCAATATAGTTAGATACCATTAAAATTCAGTCCAAACTTTTTATAAAAAGATAATCCCTCAGTTTGGAAGCAATAGTCACTCCTACTATATTGGAATGTCCAGGATAAATACTCATCTTTCCTCAAGTAGAAAAATTTATCGACACAATTCAAAAAATGTCCACTGATAGCACAACTAGAATTCGACTGCTTTGACCAATGGATAGATACACATACGGAAATAAATAACAAACGAGCATGACAGAGACTAATAAGATATTAGTGCGAGTGTGCAACCAAATTTCATTGCTTGGCACCCCCGAAAGGCCTCCATCTAGTACATAAGCTTCACTAATTTGCTCACTGGACGCCATTGCAAATTCACAGTTGAAGGATCCATTTAATTTTGCAACATCAATATTCTAAGGATATTTTGGCTAAACTAATGGAAATCCTTAAGGGGAATGTACAATGTCAATATCCATGTTAAAAAAGAAAAGGCAAGTACATTTACAAATCAGACAGTTGATTTACAAAGTATATTTACAAAGAGTAAAAGCAATTGTTACAGCGAATTATTCCAGTAAAATACACTAATCGGCGAAGAAGACGAAGAGAAATCAACTCAATTCAGCATTAAAAAAAAAAACAGCTAAAACAAACCTCGTCAAGATACTTGACGTGCACCACATCGTAAATATTAGGCTGCTGTTCAATTTGCGCAAACGCTTCACAAATTGGCATCCCTAGAAAGTAAAATCACACCAAAAAAAAAAAAACTCTCAAATGCAACGAAAACAAAAACCACCACAAATCCGAGAAAAAAGGGCGAGAAAATCCCCAATTGATCAACAAATGAAAAATGATAAAACATCATCACAATTGACATTTAGATTGTGAATAATACAAATTGACGATAAATAGAGGAGAGAGAATAAAAGTACCAAGAGTAAAAGGACCGATGCCGAGGCCGGGACGAAGATCGAGAGCGATGGCGCCCATAGCAGTGCCTTCGCAGCGACGACGAGCTCTCTCTCGTTGCTGCTGCTGTTGCTGCTGTGGCTGATGCAACATAATCTGATTTTGTGGTTTATTCGGCTATCTATCTATGGCTTTCTCTCTCTTTGTGAAGTTTTTTTCTTTCTCCGAGGTGTCCGGTGATGGAGAGTTTGTGCAAAGAAGGGGAAATGGACTCAATTTTGCTGTGCAAGGTTGCCAAGGTATCTAAAATGAACAGACACGGATCACGTTCACGGATGGTTTGTTAAACTTGCAGTTTTCTCTAATCATGTGTCATGTTTTATATCTTTCCCGGGGGCCATTTCTTTTCCCCATGTTGACTTTTGTTATGGGGGGTTGTATACTATAAGCTATTAGTACTCTCCCACGTTACGTCGATGTTTTTAGTTGGAATCTTGATACTATTTAAAATACTTCATCCATTTCATAATACTCGCTACACTTTCTATTATGGAAAGTTTCACATTACTTGCTACACTTCCTTTTTAAGCAATAAACTCTCTCTATCTCTCTCCTCTCACATGAGTCCCTTTTCTTTTTACTCTCTACCTCTTTCTTCTCCAAAAAAAATTGCCTAGGAGTCCGTGAATTGAGAAGTGTAGCGCGTAATATGAAACGGAGGAAGTAATATAAAATTTTCTAGTTTTTTCTCAATAGATAAGAAAAAAAATATAGTCATATGAAGTCTTATTTGATTCATTTTAATTAGTATATTTCTCTCTTATAAAAAATACTACATTTGTCGTAAAATATAAGGATATCCTATAAAATGATAAATTCTATATAATAGGAAAATATGTCAACAAAAAATACTACTAATAGTATAACAAAAGATACTCTATTATTGGCGAGAAAAATAAATGCCTTGGAAACATTGAAGAAGATGAAGTAGTAGCAGCGTTAGAGGAGAGAGGAAGTGGAAACATTTACTACGGCAACTTTGGTTTTATTGAAAAAGTAAAAGGTCGAGTAATTACCTTGCATTGCGAGTATGGCTTGCATTATATTGTGAAACAAGAAAAAAGGGTTTCGTGACTTATATTATGAAGTAAGAAAAAGATGGTTTCGCGCCTTATAAATCAAACATAGGGAGTACAATTTAAAAAGAATAATAAAATAAAACTACTAGAGTATAAAGGCATGTATTGTTAGAAAATAATAATTCTTATATTACTTTCCTAATTTAAAATTTTTAATTTAAATGTCGTTGGATTTACTGACTTTAGATTCCTAAATAGTTCTAAAATCAAGGAACAAATAATATATTTCTTAAATTGATATTTTAGGTTTTTAACGTGTGTTCCTAATAAGAAGTAGCCAATATTGGTTAGATACGGGAGTATGGCCCATTGCTGTAAGGAAAAAAGATATTCCACTAAGTTGCCAAGAATATGTATGCATGGGTAGTCTTACACATAAGATAATACGATCTTGTGATAAAAGTCAAAAGTCTTTAAACTCAATTCATCATTTCTCTCGGCAGTGACCACACACTCAGACTACATTCTTCCAAAGTTAATTCTCATATTTTGCAAAACTAATAATTCATATTTATTTCAGAGTCATGGTTTTTAGTCGACTTTATTGAAATTTGACCATTTAATAGTCAAAAAGATTTTTAGTCGAAGTATTTAAATTACTTTATAAAATCCTCAATTTAATTAAGACGACAACATTTTTTTAGGAATTATGAAGGTGATAATTTTATTCTAATGCTATGAAAGTTGGGCATGTGCAGCCCTTTTTAATTCATTAGTTTAATCTCCTTTATTGATTGTTCATGAAAGCCCATTTGTTTTATTTAGAAGTAGCTCAATCTTTTGTCATACCCATTTTTATGCTCTTTTTATTTGATGTCTTCTTCCTTAATCTTACTAGGATTTCTCTTTCCTAACCCCGTTAAGACCATCAACTATATATAAGTGATAAACTGATTAAATCTAGTTCTTTCCCTTTTTGCTGCTCACCCTGTCATCACTGTCGTTGTCGCCACCGCTATTGTGCGTGATCAACCCTGTGTTTTTTCCTCTCATTTTCATTTTCGTTCTTCTTTTATTTTCAAATTTTAGTTTAATTATCATGTACTTATTAATTTTGTGTTTAATTACTATGATTTCATATTCATTATTTTATAATGATTCACATAAATTTTCAAATTTAATTATTACTTACTAATCATGTGGTTTGGATTAATTGTTGTAATTGGTTAAAAGGAAGGTTGTGGAATTAATTGTTCGAATATTTCATTTTCATATTTATACTCGTTCATAGAGTCTTTTATGGCAATGGTTTATTAGTTGTTGATTTATTCAACAAAAGAATGGAGAAATCAAAGGATTGTCAACTTTGTGGTCGTTCTATGATCATTATTATCAATAAAAGATAAAAGGGTTTTAATTGTTGTTGTCATGTATTTGCGATAACTATTGATTAAGCTACTAATCACTTAAAGTAAGATTGGATCAGTAATAAAACTCTAGATTAGCACACATTTAGAGTATTGCATAGGGGCGGGTGGGGCGGGTGCGGAGGATAGTCCATCCACACTTGCACCGACCTAAAAATCTCATCCTCATCCCCACTCCACCACGGCACCACCCACTGCGGGGAAAATTTCTAGACTCATCTCCGCCTCAACTAGTATGTATTTATAACCATTCATGCCAACCACCCATACTCCATACCCGCTTTATACCCGCCCCAACTATCCTCCCAAACACATTCAATCAGTACTACCACAACATAATATAGTAAAAGAAAAATATTATATTGGAAAAATTGTTTTAAATAAGTCAACCTTTGTGCGATCTTCCCATTTTAAGTCTACCTTTTGATTATCCCTGATTGAGTTAGACTTGTATGTGTGTTTTCTTCTATTGAGTTTTAACCTGTTTGTGACTTGTTTATTAGGTTCTTATGATATGTGTTACAAGTCCCTTCTTCTAAAACAGGCGAGGGTGGGGTTGGGACATTGTAACACGTATCATAAGTAACCTACTAAACAAGTCACAAACAGGTTAAAACTCAATAGAAGAAAACAGACATACAAGTCTAACTCAATCAGGGATAATGTAGACTTAAAATGGGAAGACCGTGCAAAGGTTGACTTATTTATAACAATTTTTCCTATTATATTTGATTAGAACTAAATCTTCTATTAAAGGAGAATAATTAACAGTTGGGTAATTAAGAAATGCAAGAATAAAGAGTGTTTTAAGATGAAAATTACCTTCAATATAGCAGATTTAAGATGAAAATCAAAGATGTATATCATGAAACAGTTTGTCTTCCTCAATGAGAAATCTATGGAGAAGAAGTGGGCGGGGATGTGAATGGGGTGGGTGGGTTGGGATGGAGCTGGTATAACATAAAATCCGCACCCGCTCCACTACCCATTGCGGGTACGATTTTCATCCCCATCCCTACCCCACCCCCGTCAAACCTAGACCTATCCCCACCCTAGTTGGGTGGGGATAGGGGCTGGTGTCCTACTTGACCATGCCCACTGACATCCCTGGCATTAAGCACAATTGGGTTGAAATTCATAGTGATAGCCCATGACTATTATAGGGGTTGTATGATCCACATGTCAATTTCCTTTTGTCGAAATATCGCTTTGGTTTTTATGATCAGTGTTGCGACCAATGCCATGTCTGTTTAAACGTCCAAGGATGCATCAACTTGTTTATTACTTATTAATTACTATATTCGATTCTTAATAAGTGCCCCATTTTCCACTTTGAGATGTTTTATACTACATGCACCATTTTTCTAATTAGTAGAGTTTCATAATATAATAATACTACCGCCTCTTTAACTACATACTCACATGGGTATGAAAAGCAATTACAACACTCTCTCCTCACCTTTGGTTCCTTTGCCCATAAGAAATGATTCATGTATTAAGAAACAAAGGTAGTAGAAATCAATATTGTGTCAATTATAGTGTCAACTGTTAAGTAGTTATCGTTTGTTCAATGATTGTAATATTCTTTTTTACATTGCATGTTGTCAGTTTTATATTGAAGTAGCAAGCATATTACCATGTAGGTTGTTTATAACTTTCTTAGCTTGTATGTATTCAACGTTTGTTGATTACATGCTTTTATTGTTGGTTGTATACAACCTGTGCCTTATTGACCATGTGACGACTCATCTTTACATTTGTATTGTTTCACGAGTAGTCACATGTGATCAATTGGTAATTCGGCTATTTTTAAGCCGAGTGATTTTGTATATCCCCATCACAAGTGTAACACCACGGATTTTCGCTCATAATTTCTTCGACTTATTTTCCCTTAATTATTATTTTCCCGTTAAAATTAGAATATTTTGCTTCTTAAAAATATTATATCCTATGTTATTTGTTTTCCAACTTTTTAAATGTTGTATTTATCAAATTTATTGGATTAGAAATTATATATATTCTACTATTTAAAAATACGTGTTTGAGTTAGTATTTTTATTTATTCGATTGAGCACGTTTGGACCGTCGCACGACCTTTTAATGTGAAGTTTGAAGCTCTTAAAAGCTGTCCACAAAATCAAAATACTAGAAGTATTGGAGGGGCTTTTGAGCATCTTATAACCCCCTTTGTAACCCCCCATTTATTAGCCATTCAACTCATTATGGTAGCTATTGTAACCTTCCTATTTACACCCTTTTATCATCTCATGAAACTAGTTTATGGACAGCAAAAATCAGCCCAAATTCTTCCTTCTAATCGACCATTTGAATAGACAAAGTTTAGAGGAGAATTCATCTCGGTTTTCCCTGTCACACCTTCACGAAAATGACGATATCTGAAGATCTAACCGTTGGATCGTCTTCAAATTTGGACAAAACGTTCAGGACATCTGGCCCTTCATTGTGACCAGAGCGATTTTAAATCTGAGCTTTCAGTCGCCGGGAATCGTGATCAGAGCAGAGCAGTACATAATGAAAATGCGGGCATTTGGAGGACACATGGGCGCAAGGAGAAGACATATTTAGATCGATCGGCTTCACTCCTCCAGTTGGCCCAGGTAACTAATGGCGAACCTAGTACGACTAGAATCCGTCTAGGAATTGTTTAGTTTTTAATATCTAAGTTGGGGTAAGTTTTGCTAAGATTTGTGGGTGGGTGAAGTTTCATTTTACTGATTTCGTACTTTTCATATATGAATGCTTATGAGTGATAATTATGTGGAAGAAACCTATTCTATTGTGTTGTTATTCTTGCTGGAGGGTAGTGGTTAGAATTCTTATTTCGTTGTGTTGGGTACGATTTACGTTTTGGGTTAGTAAATTTCGTAAAACATATATATCATAATGTTGTTGTGAGATAGCTTGAGACTGATCATGTTGTTAATTTTATTTTTAGCGTGAGTATAAGATGTCTGCTGGTTTTAGTTGTTCCAAAAAAAAAGATTTTTACACGTGACATTTTGTGTCTGGTCTTTTATATGTCGTTGGTAACCTTACTGCAAGTTTGTCTTCGTGTGAGTTAGAGTGCTGGTACTTCCTTCGTAATGTCATGAGTAGCATCCTTGATTATTGTAATTCATTGAAAGATCTTATAGGCAGTTTGTTTGTTGTGAGCATTACTTCTACATTGTTTGAATATAGTGAATACATTGCACCCTTGTAATTGGTAGTAGTTGAACTCTAGTATATAATGGTCAATGTTTTTTTTTTTTGAGGGAATTACTTCCACCTTTGTTAATTAGTATATTTATATATGACTATTGTTATATGTGTACTTGAGTTGAATGCTATATTTACTTATAGTTATATTGTGAGTGTCTTATTTATTTTATGATGGTATGGTTGTTTGTTATTAAATTATGATTATAATAATATTGTACTTTCATTAATCAATATCTAAGTTGTCGACGTTACAGTACTCGAGGGAGAATAATACTGTCTTTAGTATCGTTTCGCCAAGAGTTATGTACCGGGGGTATTATAACTAACGTTGTAATTAACCTTGTACCCAAACTCAGACAATGAGAGTGTAGTAGTTGGAGTATCTGTTTATACTGTGTTTTGGTGCATAATTATGTTTTAATGAAGGTTTATTCTTTTTAGTTTGGTGAAATGATTATTATTATTATTATTATTTTGGGAAGAATAAATATTGTTGAATTGAGACTTCTGGATTGCGATCCTAGTTTCTGCTGATTTTAGGTGTAAGGCCTGAAGGGCATCCTTATTATTTATATTTGATGAATAAATGGATGATTAAACTATAGTATTTAATTGTAGTACTATTTTTTTTGAGATTAAGATATCCGGTGGGATAGATGTAGTCCCCGGTGAAGAACATGCCAACCACCTAGGTTGCGATTTAGGGGTCTTACCTGGGTTAATTATTGTCGTCCGAGAGGTTGGGAAGTACTGAGCTGGGTACTATCCTGCATCGGGAGTTTGGCCATTCTTAGACACAGGCAGTAGGGAACGTAAGCCCATAGGCCGTCCGGGAGATTTCGATCGACAAACCTTAGGAAGTGGGTTGCGATCCACCGGCGTTACGCTCTTTCTCAAAAACCTATTATATTATTTTGATTAATTATTTCGGAGGCTTATGCCATGGATCTTGTATGCTTATATGAAATTTATTAATCATGATTTACTTTATTTAACCATGTTAAACTGTTAGTTGTTGTTTGGCTGTTATTTGGTTCAGTTTGATATTTTATGTTGATTGGGATTTATTTATTAATGCTTGATACTCCTATGTGGATCCTAATTGAGCTGGGAGAGTGTTAGTTACTCCCCACTGATTGTGGATAATTGTTGTATATTTTGCAGGTTATGTTGATGGGACTGTTCTTTGGTTTTGGGCTCGGGTTGAGATGTGAGCGTTAAAATGTTAGATGTTTTAGGCTTAGACTTTCAGTTAGTTGAAGAGCTAGTTTTTTTCTTTTGGTTATTAATCTAGTTAATTAATTTTATCTATACTATTTATTATGTTGGTTTATCACTTAGTTATTTAAACGCATTTCTTGTAGTAGTGACATTCCCAGAAGACGATGTTTCCGCCATCGTCCTATTAATACTATTATTATTTCCTTTCTTTTCCGCTTTGAAATTCTAGGGTGTTACAACAAGTAACTAAATATCCATCACTCCATTAAAAGAATAAGTGAGATGGGATAAGCTTTTGACATCACTTCCTAAAAAAATGATAAGCCCGACATAAAATATTAAATCAACTTACATGATGTTGTGCGAAATATATAGAGAGAAGCTAATGATAGAAATATACCAGAAGAGTGTATTGTATCTGAATTGAGCAAACTCACTTCTTACATTGACGGTATTTATAGGCAAAACTTTCATTGTGTACATTTACACAAATTCAACAATTGCAGCGGATTTGGGAGAAAATTTCCCAACATGCATTAAATGCATGTCAGGTGAATCTGTGGACTTCACTATGCTTAACAGTGGAATTTACAATTCCACTGTTATCTCAACACTCCCCCTTGAATGTCCACTGATAACTAATAATAGACGTTGTCTCATTAAGAACCTTGTTAGGAAAAACCCTGTGGGAAAAATCCATAACTAGGGAAAAGAGTACAACTATTATGTATCCTTATATGCTTAAAATTAACTGCCTCATTAAAAACCTTGTCAGGAAAAACCCGGTGGGATAAAAACTTGATCGAAGGGAAAAAGAGTACGGCACATATAATACTCCCCCTGAATCTAGCATATATCACGAAGATGACGCATTCTAATTTTTCGGACTAATTCTTCAAATTTCTTCGCTGGAAGGGATTTGGTGAATAAATCTGCAAGATTCTCACATGATTGGATTTGTTGGATGTTTATCGTCCCTTTCTTTTGGAAGTCTTGAGTGAAGAAGAGCTTTGGTGATAAATGTTTAGTTCTGTCTCCTTTGATGTACCCTTCGCTTACTTGGGTGATCCATGCAGTATTGTCTTCGTAGATGATAGTTGGATTTGTTATTATTGTATCCATTCCACATTCTTCTTGGATATTCTTGATCATTGACCTTAGCAATACACATTCCCTTTCAGCTTCATAAAGAGCAATTAGTTCTGCATGATTTGATGATGTGGCCGTCAAAGTCTGCTTCGTGGATTTCCAAGATATTACAGTACCTCCATAAGTGAATATATACCCGGATTTAGACTTAGCCTTTTGTGGATCTGATAGGTATCCATCATCTGCATATCCAATGAGTGACGCATTTGGTTTCAACTGGTAGAATAATCCTAGATCTTGTGT
Organism: Beta lomatogona; assembly: GCA_947646795.1. Lineage (NCBI taxonomy): Eukaryota > Viridiplantae > Streptophyta > Magnoliopsida > Caryophyllales > Amaranthaceae > Beta > Beta lomatogona. Next base: position 68,260 of record CANSNZ010000405.1, read on the forward strand.
TCCTCGAATATAACGAAATAAGTGTCTGACTCCATTCCAATGTCTCTTTGTTGGTGCATTGCTGTATCTAGCTAACAAGTTTACTGAAAAATCTATGTCAGGTCGAGTATTGTTAACCAAGTACATTAAGGCACAAATCGCACTTAAATATTGTACTTCAGGACCAAGAATTTCTTCATTTTCTTCTCGTGCGGTCTAAATGGATCATCTTTCACATTCAGGGAACGCACTATCATTGGAGAACTTATTGGGTGGGCTTTGTCCATGAAAAAACGTTTCAAAATTTTTTATGTATTGTTTGATTAATGGACAAAAATCCCATTTCTCAAATGTTCCATTTGCAAGCCAAGGCAAATTTTGTCCTCCCGAGATCTTTCATCTCAAATTCTTTCATCAAGTACTTTGCAGTCACTTCGAGTTCTCTAGGAGTTACAATAATATTCAAACGGGTTTTTCACCAAATACCCCTGACAAATAAATTTATTCACCAAATACCCCCACTTTTTTCAAAATTCACCAAAGACCCCTGACCTTTAAAAATTTCACCAGATGCCTTTATTGACTAACGGAGTTAACTCCGTTAGTCATTAACCCTAATTAATCCTAAAAAATCCTAATTAACCCTAAAAAACCCTAATTAAACCTAACTAAACCCTAAGTAAACCTAAAAATCCTAACTCTCTCTCCCTAACCCAACCCACCCCCCCAACCCTAGAGCCACCACCCAACCCCAGCCCCACCCCACCCCCCTCCCGGCCAGCGGCCACGCAGCCCCCTCCCCCCTCCCCTCCCTCACCCGACGCCCCCCACGCGAGACCCCCTCCCCTCCCCTAGCAGCCAGCCCACGCAAGCTCCTCCCCTTCCCCTCCCTCACCCGGCGCCCCCCACGCAGACCCCTCCCCCTCCCTAGCAGCCAGCCCACGCAGCTCCTCCCCCTCCCTCCCCCCCCACCCGGCCCCCACGCGAGACCCCCTCCCCTCGACCTCCCTCACGCCTCCCTCCCCCCCTCCCTCCCTCGATCTCGCCGGCGCCTCCTCCCTCACTCCTTCGAACGAGTCGACGGTTTCGCACTAGATCCGAGTCATCGATCTCCGGCGGCGCAAGATCTCCGACGGCGTAGAACTCGAGGTCTACGAGAAGTTTGCTTCTCTGCGGGGGGGGTGGGGGGGGCTCGGATTCGAAGTGGTGGGGGAGGGAGGGATTCGGGCTAGGGGTGGTGGGGAGAGGGAGGGGAGGCGCGGCGGGGTTGGAGTTGTGGGGGATGGGGGTGGTGGGTCAGGGGGTGGGGTGGGAGGGTGGTGGACTTGGGGGTGGGTTTAGGGTTAGTTAGAGTTTTAGGGTTAGTTAGAGTTTTAGGGTTTTTAGGTTTAATTAGGGTTTAATTAGGGTTTTTTAGGTTAATTAGTTAATTAATTAACGGAACACTAACGTCCGTTAGCTAAAAAGGGCATTTTTGGTATTTTTTGAAATGTCAGGGGTATCTGGTGAATTTTTTTAAAGGTCAGGGGTATTTGGTGAATTTTGAAAAAAGTGGGGGTATTTGGTGAATAAATTTATTTGTCAGGGGTATTTGGTGAAAAAACCGATATTCAAATCATCAACATAGACAGCAATGATGGCATATCCTGACTTGGATCGTTTAATGGAAACACAGGGACTGAATTTTGAAAAAAGTGGGGGTATTTGGTGAATAAATTTATTTGTCAGGGGTATTTGGTGAAAAAACCGATATTCAAATCATCAACATAGACAGCAATGATGGCATATCCTGACTTGGATCGTTTAATGGAAACACAGGGACTGATTTGATTATTTTTGAATCCTTCTTTCAATAGGTATTCACTAAGACGATTATACCACATTCTTCCAGATTGTTTTAACCCATAGAGTGATTTTTTCAATTTATTGAAAACATCTCTTTGGGCATGTGATTTTCTGGTATTTTTAGTCTATCAGGGACTTTCATATAAATATATGTGTCAAGTGACCCATATAAGTATGTAGTCACTACATCCATTAACCTCATTTGTAATCCTTTCGAAACTGAAAGCTTACCAAAAATCTTAGTGTAGTTGCATCAACTACTGGAGAATATGTCTCATCATAATCAATCACTGGCATTTGCGAGATGCCTTGGGCTACTAGCCTTGCCTTATATCTAGTAACCTCATTTTTCTCATTTCGTTTTCTCAAGAATACACATTTGTACCCAACTGGTTTTACACCTTTTGGTATTTGGGTTATTTGTCCGAATACCTCATGTTTTTCAAGTGATTTCAATTCTGCTTGAATTGCTTCTTTCCATCTTGGCAAATATTTTCTGCGGCGACATTCATCTACTGTATATGGTTCTATATCATTTTCATCGTATGTCATTTCAACCGCTATAGAGTAAGCAAATATTTCATTCAAGACAACATCTTTTCGATTCCATTGTTTCTTTGTAGAAACATAATTAAGTGAAGTTTCATTGTTGTCTATGCTTTCATGTTCCTTTTCTTCTGGAACATGTTTATCTTAATCTTTGTTTTCATCATGAATTTCATCATGCTCCGTAGGAGGATTTATATTAATTTCGTATGTTGTTTCGCCTTGCTTTTTCATTTTTCTCGGTTTTGAGTTATAGAACCGGGTGGTCTACCACGTTTTCGGTGTGCTATTGACTCATTTTCAATGGCTTTATTATCACTAAGAATTTCACTTTCTTAGTGTATGTGAATGCATCTGGCAATTGGTTTGCAATACTTTGCAAATGTACAATTTTCTTGACTTCTTGTTCACATGAATTTTTTCTCGGGTCTAGAAACGACATTTGCGATGCGTTCCATGTAATTTCTGTTTTTATATTTTGTGTGTCCACTTTCTCTCCTCCTAAGGATGAGAATACTGACTCATTACAATGACAGCCGACAAATCGAGCCGTAAATAAATCGTCAGTTGTTGGCTAAATACTTGATAATTGATGGAGATTCAAATCCAACATATATTATCATCCTTCTTTGTGGACCCATATTAGTACGTTCAGGCAGAGCAATAGGTACATGTACAACGCACCCAAAAAATTTCAATTGTGAGACATTCGGTTCTCGACCTGATACTAATTGTAACAGTGAGAATTTGTGATAGGTTGTTGGCCTTAAGCTTATCAATGCTGCTGCATGTAATATAGCATGGCCGCAAGCAGAAGAGGGCAATTTTTATCTCATTATTAATGGTCTTGCAATTAATTGTAGCCTCTTCATTAATGATTCAACAAGACCATTTTGTGTATGTACATGAGGCATAGGGTGCTCTACAACAATCCCAATAGACATGCAATAGTCATTAAAAGTTTGGGATGTAAATTCCCCAACATTGTCTAATCTTATTCTCTTTATTGTATGATCTAGGAATTGAGTTCTTGATCGAATTATTTGAGCCAGAAGTTTTGCAAATGCAACATTTCTACTTGACAATGCAAAAGGCTCACATGTGACCATCGAGTAGAAACATCAATTAATACCATGAAATAGCGGAATGGTCCGCATGCATGGTGAATAGGCCCACAAATATCTCCTTGTATTATTTCTAAAAACGTTGGAGATTCAATGGCAATCTTATTTATAGATGGTCTGATTATCAATTTGCCAAGTGAGCATGCACAGCATGATAATTCATTTGACCGAAGAATTCTGACATTCTTTATAGAGTATCCAATTGAGTTTTCAATGATTCTATGCATCATTCTTGTGTGTAATACTCCGTATTTTTGGGAGTTATTTTGTTATAAATAAGAAAATATAAAGTAAAAGTGAAAGTATTTTATAATATAGTTTAGGTAAGCCTACAGTTATAATTTAAACATACAACCTACTTTCGTACCTAGTTATATTTTAATTCGGTTTTTGTTAAATAGTAAATCAGAAATAAGAATTTGAGTTGAAAACAAATCCTAGTAAACATAGGTTTCTCACACTATATATATATATAAAAAAAAGAAAAGTAAAACCCTATTCTTTATTGTTGATCAGCCGTTTCTTTTCCTTACCCAAAGAAGACTTTATTTTCTCTCTCCTCCTTCCTTCTTCTCTTCCTCTGCGTCCTTCTTTCTCCTTAGTTGCTTAACTATTCTTTCTCCTCCTACATCTTCACCTCCCTTCTCCCCTGTTTTGCGTCGACTGTCATCGACGTTAGGGCGTGTGTTCTGCGCTAGCGTTCGTGTGCGAAGGTCGAGTGCGAGCGGAGCGAGTCAAGCGGTGTGCGGGGCCTTGTGTGCGAGTCGAGGCAGTGCTGTGCGAGAACGTGCGGTGCGTCGAGGCTCGAGGGCAGTGCTGTACGAGTGGTGCGTGCGTGGGCTCAAGTCTTCGAGCTTTGTGGTACGTGGCTGGTGTGCTGCCGGAATTCCGTCGTCGGTGGTTGTCACCGGCGAGTCACTTCGGTACTCTAATAAAAAAAAGAAAATCTTTTCTTTTCTACTTTAAATTAAGTTATGAAATCTGATTTTATTGTTCTTATTATCTTTGATTACGTTTTGGTGATTATAACTAAAGTATAGAGTAAAGTATAAAAAAAAAAAAAAAATCAGATTTATAATTATGTTTTAGTTCTTATGATAATTCTATTTCTCAAATTTGATTTTTATAATACTTGTGTATAATGGTTTAAGTGGGTTTTGTAAACTAAGTATAGTAAAAGTTAAAGGAAATCAGATTCTTGATTATACTACTAGTTCTTAGGATATTTTTAATTCTTAATTCTGATTTAATTTCACTTATGTATATTTGTGTAAGTTTTAGTATTATAAACCAAGTAAAATATAAGTTACCAAAAATCAGATTTGCAAACATATAATTAAGTCCTAAATATGTTAGTTCAATAAAGTTTATGAAAGAAAAGTTTAACCAACAAGAACGTTCATTTTATTATTCGAAACACTAAGTTTTATATAGTTAGTTAAGCGGTTTTATTTTAATGATATCAAGGACTTATAACTTACTTTTATTATTCGATTAGGTCCCAATTTCATAAGCGGAACGTTTTAAGTAATCAGCAAAGATTCTCCGTTACAAGGTACGTACGCGTACCAGTTCAGTTGCAATTACTAGTATCATGTTAGATTGTGAATTATTATATTGGAACCTAGAATCATGATAGGGAACGATTGTATGATTGTGATTGCTGAGATTGTTTGGTAGCATGATTGCGGTATGTAGCATTGTAATGCGTAATTCTATCGTATCATAAGCATGAAAGTTTTGGATTTGTATTATTTGATCTATGGTGTGACAAGGATGTTACAAGATTAAAGATTTGAGTATTGTATCTAAGAAGGAATGTTAAATGATTACATGTTTAATGTGGTATGAATGGTCAATACTAAGAAAGGATTTTGGCAATAAACTTGTAGTTGGACTCCCTACAAGTGATGAACAATGGGGGGAGTGTGAGACTTGCTCTACACTCCTACGCAGGCCTACTGTGACGACTGTAGTGTCCTTATAAATTTTGATAACTCAAGTAGGCGGAAGGTTCCGTACGATCTTGGGGGTATGCATACTAAGGTGATGGATGTGGAACGGAACGAAACCGTATTTACATTTCATCTAATAGACCAAGTTGTCTATTAAGGATTAAGTAGCCCGTATGATTCTAGAAAGATGACGGTGCCCGTTCGATGCCAAATAAATTGTAAAAACGAACTTTAATGTTTTTGTAGTATCATGTTTAGGAATTGTTATTACTCTTCTGTTTATGTTTAGTGTATTATTTAACTGATTTTGTACGTACTCAGCGTAGCTGATTGTTTGTTATTTGTGTTGTTTGTTGACCTGTGATGAACCATTGATATTTCAATGGGGAGCAGATTAGGTATGTTGGTGATGCTGCATGAGTTCGAGCATACGGGGGATACTTTTGATTATAAACTTTTAAATTGTTTTGGTTGAACATCCTAGAGATTTGTTTATGATTTATGGTTTTAAATAAAAGGGGTCAATAGTGATTCCCGAGTTGTATTTAAGTTAGCATTTTATTTCCGCTGCAATTTAGTTTTCATAATAAAGAGTAAGTTAGTGTTTTAAATTCAATAAGCCTTGCGTTTCACCGCGGCGGTAACACTCCCAAAGTCGATGCGACGTAGTCGTAGACGTGTATGGATTTTGGGGGTGTTACATTGTGCCACAGAGTAAATGATTTTCTATTATCTAACTTCTGGTTAGATATCATATTAATTTCAATTGGACGTATATCTATGCGATATAGTCCCGAGGAAATTGCTGGCAATTTTTCATAGATGTATTTCTTGCCGCATTTTTCTGCCCTAAGGCATATAAATTCCTCTTGGTTCACTTTTTTCGTTTCCAAATGGTAATCATTCTGACGTACATCTTTGAAACCTATGAGGTTTCTTCGAGATTTACTCGAATATAATGCGTCATTGATTATCAATTTTATCCCATTTGGAAATATAATGCAGGCTTTCCCAGAGCCTTCAATTAACTTGGTTGTCCCATATATTGTGCTAATATTTGCTTGGAATATTGTATGTTTTGAAAAATACTCTCTATTTTTCAATATGGTGTGTGTTGTCCCACTGTCGAGGAGAGATTGTTCTTTGGATCCAACTTATGGTAAATCCATATCTTCATAAATAATAAATACGATGATCAGTATAAGAAAATGCATATTTTATTAATAACTAAAGAGGAAGTACATTAAAGTGAATATTGAAGCAATTTAAAGAAACTAAGCATATTCATGCATTGCTATTTAGACAAAGTTGTTTTCAGTTTCAACATTATCCATGAAAAAATCTGAAACATCAAGGTTGGGCATGGATGTATTAGCTTTATTAACAAAGTTTGCTTCAACATTTTTCCCTTTGTTCTTTATTGAAACTTGATATAGGTCTACCAAATGTTTGGCAGTACGACATGTGCGACCCCAATGCCCAGTCATGCCACATTTGTGGCAAGTGTCATTTCCTTTATAGGACGTCTACCTCTGATTTCCAGATGATTGTCCCCAATTTTTATCAGAATTTTTAAGATTATTTTTTCTTGGGGAAAATCGGCCTCTTCCACGTCCACGCCCTCGGTCACGGTAATTACCACGTCCTCTCCCACGAGCGTTGTAATTACCGCGTCCACCTCTATGTATAGCATTAGCTCCTGGTGGATTAGAGCTTTCAATTGCATTTATTTCATGTATGGCTGAAGACCCCATAGGTCTATGATTATGATTTTTCAGCAGAAGATGATTATTTTGTTCAGCCACAATTAGTAGTGAGATTAGCTCATAGTACCTTTTGAAAGCTCTGAACCTGTATTGTTCTGCCAATATTATATTAGAAGCGTGGAAAGCAGAGAGCGTTTTATCTATTATCTGCTCGTCTGTGATGGGATGATCACAATTGTAACACCCCGTAATTTTTATACCCAATTAGTAACTATTTGTATAAAATTATTTAATGAAAATAATTTCAGATTTCTTTTATTTAAAATATTTTTTTTATTAGCTTTGACTTTACTCTATAAGTGGTCAAAAATAAGCTCCTAAATTTACTAGGTTAAGTTAGAACCCAATACCTAGTTGTTAGTATTATAAGGAGAGAGGAAATTAGAAAAAAAAAAAAGAAAGAAAGGAAAAGAAAGTAGGAGTTGTGCTACTCCTAATTCCCAAACACCAAAACCACGTTTCAATCCCTTTACCTTCCTTTTCTTTCTTCAACCTTTTTTCTCCAAACAAATACCTCCATTAAAGCTACAATTTTTTATCAACCATCATCACTCATCAACCATCTTTCTTATTCAACAATTTTCGGTTTAGTAGATTTTCTGTTCCGAAGGAATATTGTGTTCTTGACTTTGCGAATTTCGGGTCGGAAGAGTCGGGTCGAAGAAAACAAATTCGGTTCCTTTTCTGAGTAATATTACTCTATTACTTCACCTTTATCAAGTAAGTTCTAACACTAAGTTTTAATTTCGATTTTTATTTAATTTTCGGAATTGGGGATTTGTTAAATTAGGGTTCTTAAATAAATTGGATTGGGGGAAAATTATGGTGTGCGAATTTACATGAGTGGTTCTTATTTGATGCTTAATTTGATGTATCTAGCATATTTTCGAGTTTAATTCATACAATTATCAGTTTTGAGATTTATTCAAAAACCTTTGTTATGTTGGATCGTTGTTAATTGCCGAGTTCGAGTTATAAGTCCTCCATTATTATAGTTGTTGAACAACGATATTTGCGAGAAATTAATATGCGTTTTATTATAGTCAATTGTTAAGTTGTCAACTTGCCATTGTTGTGGCTGTCGAATGTTAGTATAAGAAAAAGGGAAAATAGAAAAGAATGAAGTGCAAGCTCCTAGAAGATGGACATTGGCTAAGAGTATCAATGTAGAGATCAGCTAACAAATCCATCATGCGTGTCTTAAGATAATGATATTTTAACTTTTTAATTGATGAATGAATGAAATTATGCTCTACTGTATTAGTGTTCCATAGTTGATTATATAAAAGAAAGAAAAAAAAAAACTTTAAGAAGATGGTGTATGTGTGTTGCTGTTGTTGTTACGTGGTTGTTATGGTGTGTTGTTGTTGTGTTGTGGTATGGTGGTGGTGGTGTGTTGTTGTGGTTTGGTTGTTGTGTTGTGTTGTTATACTAGTATGTGGTTGTGTTCTTTTGACTTGGTTGAGTCGTTTAAAAAAAAAAAGTTAATTATATCCTATTAACTAGGTTATGTTATTTATAGGCGAATTATGTGAAGTATAGTCAAGTGACTTATACTATATTATTATATTGCAGATTGCGGGTTCGTAGAGGAACCTTTCTGACTTGAGATTGAGATTTATTGATTGTGGTTGCTGATAAGGTAAGATTTCTTACTTTGCTTGTACAGATGAGTTCAGAAATATTTTCATATTGTTTGGAAATATATTTTAACAATGAGATTGTTTTATGAAGTTTATACTTTGAGATTTAAATTATTCTCGATATTTATATCGAAAGAGGTTATGAGATTATTTATAAGATTTATATTAAAAGGAGGAAATTCCTCAATGTTACCAAGTTTAATTAAATTGTGGGGTTGCCGATAAGCGGTATTCCTCGAGTATGGAAGTATGTTGAGTTAACAGTGTCTCAACCGTTTATTTAGTAGTTGGGAGTATATTGATCAATACTCTTGCCATTTGTCTTCCTTCTTGGTACGTTATCAAGTTAGGGGTATGCATACTAGGGACTTTGGTGTTTACCTTATCTAGTGAGCCTAGCTAGCTCATTGGATTTTTATTACTTCCTACTCACATATTACGAAAAGTTATATTTGAAAGTTTTACAGAATGGTTCAGAAAGAAAGAAAGGTTGGATCTGATGTTGTTAAAAAATTAATATATTATATATAATCTGTACAACTTTTAAATGAATTTGTAAGATATTCCTATATATCTTACCTGCACATTAAGTAGTTTTGTTTTATTATAGTATGAAATCTTGCTCAGCCTTTGGCTGATACTACAGTGTTTAATGTGCAGGTACCTGAATATAGTTAGCTTTTGGTTGGGTTAAAGAGTGCGTTGGATCTCTTTTAGCTTAATATATATTAATAAGACTTCCGCTGTTATTTATTTGACTTTAGAATTTACATTCTGGTTTGTAATAATTAATTACTCTTTATCTAATTGGTCTGTAATAATTATTTAAAATTTATTGTCTATTATTTATAGTAGAACATTTAGCCTTGCGGTTATTATTATTATTTATCGCGGCGTAGCACCTCTGGATTTCCGAGTTTATTTATATTAAGTTGTTTTTAGAAATATTGGAAATTCAGGGTTGTTACAACAATATCTCAAAAATGACACAATTGTAAACAATGTTGAATTGTAATCACTGACTGTTTTAAAATACTGGAACCTCAGATTGAGCCAGTCAAAATGTGCCTTTAGGAGGAGCACATTTTTGTGATGCCCATATCTTTTATTCAGGCTATCCCATAGTTCTTTGGGATCCTCCACAAGTAGATATTCAGTTTTAAACTGTCATGTAAATAATGCCTGAGAAGGAGTAAGACTTTTGCCTTTTCTTGTTCAGCCGCAATTTTAACTGATGGGGCTGATGTAGTTGCATCTTCTTGTTGAGTCGTCACGCCTTTAATTGTATGTTCCAGTCCTTGGGCCTTTATATTCATTTGGACGTCCACCGTCAATTCTAAAAACTTTTGCCCAGATAGATATAGTATGTTAAATTGTCTTTTCACTAGATCTCCCATTTTTTACTACAAACATGTAAATATTTGAAATTAGTAAATGATAATAAATCATATATATTATCTCCCCCTAATTTATATCATTATAGGCCCCATTCTTTTGAACTTATTTTGACTGAAATTAAATTAAATTAAATGAAATTAACTGAACTGAAATTAAATTAACTGAACTGAAATTAAATTAACTGAACTGAAATTAAATTAACTGAACTGAAATTAAGCCGACCGAAATTAAATTAAGCGAACTAAAATTAAATTAAATTAACCGAAATGAGAGAAACGGAACTGAATTGTATATTTAATTTTCTAAAATAATAATTATCGATAATAATCAATAAGTATTAACATAATATTATTAATACTTATTATAATAATAATAATTATTATTATTATAATAATAATAATTATTATTTTTATTATTATTATTATTATTATTATTATTATTATTATTACTATTATTATTATTGTAACTATTTATTATTAATATTCCAGTCCTTGGGCCTTTATATTCATTTGGGCGTCCACCGTCAATTCTAAAAACTTTTGCCCAGATAGATATAGTATGTTAAATTGTCTTTTCACTAGATCTCCCATTTTTTACTAATAATAATAGTAATAATAATAATAATAATGATAATAATAATAATAATAATAATAATAATAATAATAATAAAAACAATAATACTAAATAATAATAATAAATAATAAATAATAAATAAAAAAATAATAAATAAATAATAATAATAATAAATAATAATAGTAATAAATAATAATAATAATAAATAATAAATAATGAATAAATTATGATAGTAATAATAGTAAATATAATAATAATTATAATAATAGTAAATAATAAATAATAATAAATAATAAATAATAAATAATAAATAATAAATAATAAATAATAAACAATAAACAATAAATAATATATAATAAATAATAAATAATAAATAATAAATAATAAATAATAAATAATAAATAATAAATGATAAATAATAAATAATAAATAATAAATAATAAATAATAAATAATAAGTAATAAATAATAAATAATAAGTAATAAATAATAAATAATAAATAATAAATAATAAATAATAAGTAATAAATAATAAATAATAAATAATAAATAATAATAATGATAAATATAATGATAAGAATAAAAAATAATAATAAAAAATAAAAAGTAATAATAATAATAATGATAAATAATAATAATAATAAATAATAAATAATGATAAATAATAGATAATAAATAATAATAATAATAATGAATAATAAATAATAAATAGTAATAATAAATAATAAATAACAACTAATAAATAATAAAAATAAAAATAATAAAAAATAATAATAATAATAAATAGTAAATAGTAAATAGTAAATAATAATAAATAATAATTATAATAATAAAAAATAATAATAATAATAAATAATAAATAATAAATAATAAATAATAAATAATAAATAATAAAAAATAATAAATAATAATAAATAATAATGATAATAATAGTAATAAATAATAATAATAATAATCATAATAAATATTAAATAATAATAATAATTATTATTATCATAAATAATAATAATAATAATAATAATAAATAAAAAATAATAATTAAAACATTAGATAGTATTGAACTAAACTGAAATTAACTGAACTAAACTGAAATTAAATCAACTGAACTGAAATTAAATTAACTGAATTAAAATTAAATTAAATTATCTTGTTGAAATTAAATTAACTGAACTGAAATTTACTGAAATTAAATTAGCTGAACTGAACTTAACTGAAAATAAGTTCAAAAGACCAGGGTCATAATTATACATAAACAGTACAAATAAAAAAAAAATACTAAAGTAGTGTACAATATTAATGAAACAAAAAAAATGCCAAAAATAGAAAAAAACGAGTGAAAGAAAAAAAACTTCCTAAAAATGCACTTAAAGACAAATAAAAATGATATTCATGTGCATTTTTCGTCGTTCTTCTGGGGAGGTAATTTTTTTTCTGTCTCCTATATGTGTATTAGGAGATATATCATTATTGCCATAAGAAGAAAAAAAGAAACTGACTATAAGGAATAAGTATAGCCTTATTATCCTAAAATCCTCCTCAAAAGAAGAAGATGAGGGTGGAGGACGGTTGTCGTCCGCGTGGAATATGGTGGCCGAAAGGTTGAGGAAGAAGAGAATTTTTTTTTTGTGAGTTTAGAAAAAAGTTGGAAGAAGATAAGGGATGTGTGGTGAAAATGGGGATGGGTAATCCGCTTTTATAGAGTGTTATCCCTAACTGTGCAGTTCATCTACAGTTAAAAATATACCATGCAATAAAATTATAAGATTTCTTTATTCGCAAATATATATTAGAGCATGTTGGTAAAATGGTAATATAATATATGTAACTACAAATGCGAAAAAAATAGAAGATTAGAGACAATAATATATAATAGTGTTTTGAATGCTTGTTTCCTGCATATATATAACATTATTGCACATATATGAGATAATAATTTTATCAATTCACTAGGCCGTCCATATAGGCGGCAAGTTCAAAAAAAAAAAAACAACCCGTCCATATTGGCGGTTCAAGAGCAAAAAAATAACGTAACATAAATGTCCTTGCCCTCCATGAAGGTGGCTTTATTGTCAAATTACTTATTTTCTGGGTTAGTGGCATGGTGACGTTTACTACTAGTTCCATACTGTTCATCCCTATTTCTTTTATTACTTGGTGGAGATTGATTTTCAGTTGGTTGTATAGGAGGGTTATTATTGGTGTTAACAAGGGTTTGTGGGTTTTCTCTGGTATGGGTATTTGTACCGTCGTTAAGGTTACTGGGTCGGGGTTGTCTTACAATTCCCCTCGTTGGGTTGATAGTGAATGGCACATTGTTCGCTCTATCCAAAAATAAACACCCGAGACAAAGACATTGTGTAAAACAATGTTAATCCCGTTACTTTGTTGATCCATGTTTGGATAGTAAAGAGTTGGGTTTGGAGAAAAAAATTTAGAACTTGAAACAGAATGGATGTAAAGGTTTTAAAGATACCTTTAATTTTTTTCGGTAGCAAGCTCGTGCTGATAACGTGTTGTGAGAAATATATAGAGAGAAGCTACTGATAGAAATATATCAGAAGAGTGTATTTTATCTGAATTGAGCAAACTCACTTCTTACATTGACGATATTTATAAGCAAAACTTTCACTGTGTACATTTACACAAATTCAACAATTGCAGCAGATTTGAGAGAAACTTTCCCAACATGCATTAAATGCACGTCAGGTGAATATGTGAACTTCACTATGCTTAACAGTGGAATTTACAATTCCACTATTATCTCAACACATGACTATTTATATTATTCTTAACCCATAGATAAGTCTTGACGGAATATTTATTTTTATATTTGACAAGAATAGTTAAAATACTTGACTATGATAGAAATTGACTTTTGAAAAACCAAAACAACAAAAGAAGGGTGAGAAGAAAGAGGACGAAAAGGGGGTCTTTTCTAAGACGGAAAGCAAAAGAAAAGGTGAAGAGAGTAGGGTGGCTAAGCAATAAGCAATAAGCAATAAGCAATAAGCAATAAGCAATAAACATCAAATTTGCACTCACTCAAAATTTAAATTCCAAACCTTTTACCACCCACAAAAAACACACTAACACAGCATGAGCATTGAGCAGGCCCAGGACAATTTAGAAACAGTTGTATCTATGTAACCTGCAAAAACTCTAAAACAAAACAAGAAAAATATCATTGGAGAAATGAATTAATCACATCTTTTTCTTTCTCTCTCTCTCTACTTTTGGTTTGAATCGAAAAGACCATTCTCTCTCCTCAGTCCAGAGGTGTCCCCATGTGCCGACCACCTCCCTTATTTCCATGGCGCGCCCTAATCTAGGGTTTTTCCTCTGCTAATTCACTAACATCGATCTCACTTCAATTTCTTCCCCATTTTTGCACTGCTTTAATGGCGGAAAGACGACTTACTAGAATTACAGTTCAAGCTTTAGCTTGCGTTGACAAACCAGTAGTTCCTCCTCCTTTAAAAACTGTTGATCTTACCGAAAATGTCCATAAAACCTCCGATTCTCAGATTATTCGACCTTCTGTTGCTCCAATGGCGGAAGTTGAACTTCGGAAGAAGCGTGGTCGACCGCCGAAGAATCCTGCTGCTGCTGCTGCTGCTGCGCCTGCTGCTGCTGCTGCTGCGCCTGCTGCTGCTGCTTCTTCTTCTCTTGCTTTGGCGAATAACAGTAATAATAATAAGAGGAGTAAGAAGGAGGATGAGGATGTTTGTTTCATTTGTTTTGATGGCGGAAACCTCGTGCTTTGTGACCGCCGGTGAGCTTTCTCTTGTTAATTGCTATTTTAGGGCTTTTCTTGAAGCTTACACTCTGCATTTCGTTGCTTACTTGCTACGCGTTTCTTCGATTGTGGTTGTTGATTTATTGACAACTTACGCTTGTTAGGGACTGCCCTAAGGCCTACCATCCTGCTTGTGTTAAACGAGACGAGTCGTTCTTTCGCCGAAGCATACGATGGAATTGCGGTATGTTTATGTGTGTGTGTTTGTTATTGACCTCTAATTTTGCTTTGCATTTGATTGGGAGTCGGAGATACACTGCTAGTTTGCTAGAGTTCGTCATTTTGAGTTTTAGGATAGTTACTGGGTGTGGATAATAGTTGGGGAGCTGTTTTGTTTGTTCGTTACAAGGTTTGATACAAAATTTAGTAGAATGCCGGCTCGTTAGCTAGTTCAGGGTGGGGAGATTGGCTATGCGGATACTTGGTTTAAGAATAACCTGCTAGTTTGTTGTTCATGTTTTAATGTTGAACAGAATGTGTCGTCCTGTAATTAGGGCAAGCAAGCAGTTTCACTTCCAGTTAACGTGCATGATTGTTCAGTGTTTCCTTTTTCTGGAGTTTATGTCAGAGAAGTCTATTAAGTAGTAATTGTTACCCGTTTCTCGGGTATTAATGCCACTTGGATTTCTTAGTATATCTAGTGATGGTTTTTCTAGTCCGTGCTTCTTGGACCAAGCATTCTTATAAGGATTGTATTCACGGAAGAGGATCATATTCTACTCTGCAATTTGTTTGTATTCAAAAGTTCATAGCCGCTGAAGTATTTTCTTTGCAACAACTGAGTAGGCATTGTTAAAACAGCTCTTAAGCATAAAATTGCTTATAACGTCTTTTTTTCCCCTTTTTTCTTTTCTCTGTAAATTTCCCTCCCATGGTCTGTAAATCACCATCACATTGTCTCTACACCACATAATTAAGGATTTGATATGATTTTACCGAAAAGCCTTACGCTATTATAGTAATATCGGGCATTTTCCGTAATTTCCAGTTTTCTTATTCCTCAATCTCAAGCACTGTCATATTAAGAAATCCAATCATCTAACTTTGCTATTATAGGAAGTTGATAGTTCTTTTAGGTAATTCTATTACAACCTTATTTTTATGATTGCATGAGATGCCCAACGTAAGAGACAAGTGCATTTCTACTGCAGCAATTATAATACTATGACGTCAGTGGATTTGTTAATCTTCATGGCCCCTTCTGAAGTGTTACAATGCATGTCGAATTGCTGATCCTTGCCCCTTGACTAAATCGATTACGGATTCAATGTGCACTACTGAAAAGCAGTGTAAAGTATGAATAGCAACCTTTTTACCATGGGTACTGTGTTGTCACTGAAGTAATGAAAAAAAATCTTTCTCAATTCAGCAAGTCTTCCGTGAGCTAGAAAATAAAGTAGTATAAAGGTGTAGACTTTGAAGGACTAAGCAGTATTAAATCTTCAGAATATATGTTTCAATTGCAGTTAATGAAGAAATCCTTTGTCTTTATATTGCAATGTCATTGTTGAGGAGTATCTACATTTGTTTCCCACTTTTGCCAATCAATTTATTATACCATTGAATGGATACCAAAAAATGCCATAACAGTAAGTGCAAATGGCGTTATGCCCTTGACCTAAAAGTCATTGGTCTGTTTCTTTCCATAAGGCATGGGAACCACCAGATTGCAAAGAACACTTTTGGAGTATATCTCTTTCCCCCCCTTTTTTTCCATGCGAGAATGAGTAGATCAGCTGTTTCTCCATCTTCGTCATGAAAATTGCACAGTTGGCCAGACACCAGTCTCTTTTTCAACAAAAGTCTCTTCGGTATCATACATTTAGTTAAAATGGCCTTTGGAAGAGATTTAGTTCTTTCAGTAGTCTCAACATGAAAGAAGATAATCAGCCAAGTTGTGGACTTGGGAAGCTCGTAATTGAACGTAATCTGCAACAGCCTTTACCGAACATCAAATCCCCATCTTCATTTCGTGCAATCACATAGAGCAGCTCATGAATTATACATTTTACATCTTTACTATCAGTTTGCATAGGGACTTGAAATACTGGAAGCTTAGTTTCCAAAAGCGCATTGAGGCCTTGGCCTCAAGCAACCTTAGGCGCATCTAGGAAAATGAGGGGTATCCAAGGCGCAACTACTCATACACCCGTGAACCTCCTTTATTCCTCATATTTTATCTTCAGCCTCTTAAATCACTCCTCAGAAAATAGCGTGAAATGGATCATATTATTGCAAAAAGGGAACTCAAAATATTTTGTAAGGCATGGTGCCAAATTTGCATTTCATTAATGTCAATCTCTAATGTACAAACATCTTTGCCTCTTGCCTCAAAAAAGACTTTTTGCATCTCAAAGCTCTTCACGCTTTGAATTGTAAGGCTAAAAACTCAAATCCCCTAACATAAATTTCTTCTCATTGTATTCTTCATGATGAAGTCTTTGATCCTTGCCAATTTTCATTGTCAACCTTCCTTTGCTAACCCCTTTTTCAAGATATTGTCTAGATTATTAAATTTGTAAACAAATAGAATCATGTTTGCTTGAAAGACTTTATTCAATACGATAGCTTCATGGGATCCCAAGTTGCAATATACCGTTAGGTAAGTAATGTAAGGATGCCAAACTGGATTAGATTTTCTTCATGCAAAGAGCTTATGGCTCCATATCACAAGTCTCTTCCCAAGCTCTCCTAAAACTTCCGCGCACACAGACGAAGCACAGTAGTGACATAATTATAGCACAGAAGAGACGTAAATCCTAAAAGATCAAATCAGAATAATTGCATAATCTGGGAGTTCTCTAGTTGGAAGCGATCTTTCTAATTTTTCTAATTTTGACTATTAAGGAGTAAGTTCGGTTACAGTTGGACCTCCTTAGATCCCATCTACCGGATTTATATTGGTTTTTGTGGTTAGTTACAGTGTTACACACTATAGTTAAAACTAATGTCACCTAGAAGACACAAACTAATTTCTTATTTGTAATAGAAAATCAAAGAATTGGAGCCAACATTAAATCTATGAAATTTGAGATTTTACTGTATTAAAGAAGTTGATGTATTGGTAATTTCGTGAGTTTCATGGGTGGTTGTTGGGGGTGTATTAGGTGATATAAAGTACTATTTGCTAGTTTTGTAATTAAAATACTCTTCGCCAATGCTCCATCAATCAGGTTGCTGAAAATCAGTTTGTCTTTTGGTACAAGCATGTGCCAGATCACTAGCTCTTGAGAATAACTTATATGATGGAAGCGCCCAAACAATCGTCTTTTGCTTACTACTTGCTCAGATGAACTCAGTGACCATACAAAATGTTTGGATGATGTAGTAGGGATTGTCTGAATGCAATTTCATCAATTGAAACGTTTTTGGGGTTCCTTACATGGCAATGAATTAATCCTACTTCTCTAGGTTGCTCCAGAATCAGATGTTATAAGATCTCTTTTTGATGATTTTCTATGGGCTTATTCTATTCTTTTTGTTGCCATATGTTTCTTGGCCCCGTAGATGGAACCTGGACAAGCTGTTTGCCACTTGGGAAGACGTTGGAAATCTTAAAATAAGACTTAATTTAGAAAATTTGTGAATGTTTCCTTTTTTCTCATATTCTTGTATTTTATTGTTTTGGTAGTTTTTTAGCCATATTTTCAGATATGTATGACGATTCTAATAATAAACATTAGTAACAAGGATCACATAACCCAATGTCACTTGTTTCTAGTGTAAAATGTTGTAGGTGGACTAACCTTTTTAGTTGTTAGAACCGAGAAGGTTCTAGTGTCTGACTTTAAAGTCCAAATCTTAAGGATTGGAAATTTATAACCCTTCATACTTTTGTTGTATGTGCAAGTGTTAGTTTTGGAAGCCATAATAGTCCAACATGGTTAGTAAGGCCCGGAGACAGTCGTGGGTTTTGGGAGTGTTTGACGAAATATTGTAGACAAATTAGCAAGTTTATACTTGCCTACTGGGTAAACCCACTCCCGCAGGGTTTTTTGTGTTCGTCTTATTTTCTAGTCTTGTTGTGTTAGGATTCTTTAGAGATTATTGATTTCTTGAGAGATTGCTAATTGTATTAGGAAGATAAATAATTAGTTTCCTAAGTCTAGTTGGATTAGGTCTTCTTAGATGCTGATTCTACTAGGGGGGATTTCATCCTATTTTGTGTGCTCATAAAAATACGAGGAGAGATTTCAAATAGGTTTTTAGTTGGAGTTCTTGGAAAGATTGTAATTTACGGGATTTGCTAGTTGGGGGTTTGCTATTATTCGTTGAAGGATTATTGAAACTTTGTGGTTTTTCCTCTACTTGTTAGGAGAGGTTTTCCACGTTAAATCTGCGTTGTCAGTGTTTTAATTATTTTTCCTTAGATGTGTTCATAGTGCTTTTTTGCAACGACACTTCCGCATCAGTCCTAATGGCAAGAGCCAAAAAAAAAAGTAACTGCTGATGAATTAATAGAATAAGTACTCTTTGGATGGAGGACAATCCTGTAGACATATCGGGAACAAAACAAACAAACTTTGCACTCTGTAGTACCAATTGTGATTTTGGGAATCAATAAATGAATTGCCACCTTTTAGGATCTGTAAGAGGCTCCGAAAGAATTTTCATGTGTAAGTGATCAGTTCAGTTATAGCATATGTTTTAGATTTCAAACATTGTTGGGGTTGGTAAGCAAGTATGTTGATATTGTTTTGTGTGAAATAATGGCCTATTCATGAAGTACATGGTACTCTACAACTTGACTTGTTGAGTTAATGTTCTTCCTATTCTTTGCTTGTTTTGATGGCCAGTGTTAGGCTTTATATAAGAGCTACTTAACAGTTACCATGGATGATGGAAGATTCCAATACTTTGACTCTCACAATACTATTTGGGAATTCAAGGGTTTGTTGGCATAGAACACATTTGATGTGACAACAACTTGCATTGATTGTGATTTGTTAATTGCAATGTGAAGCACATAAATATCCATATAAGCTAAATGTCCGAACAAGTAGAAGACTAACGAGTATTGAACACTTATTCGTAATTATTGCATATGGATACATCACAAAACCAAGCAAAGCTTGGGTGTACATAATTAAGAAATGTAGAATTGCCGTAATATGGGCATACTATGTTTGTTTGCACTTAGTAAATGTTCTATTTATTCCCACGTTTAGTAGGTTGACTGTTGTGACTCGTGGTAGGTTTCCTTTGGTAATTAATAATTTTGAGATTTACGCGTCTGGGTTTGGGTATGGTTGGACCTATCCAGATCCGACCCATGCCCAATACTAAGTCATCAACTCATCAAATATGCTAGGATATGCTTATTGGCGTAGGTTATGGAGATGTGGCTTTGTTGGCGTATTATGGTTGGCTTCAAGCGGGTTTTAATTTTCACATTTAGGCAATTCTAGTGTTACTTATGGTTTAAAAAATAGTATGAGGACGCAAAAAGCTTTGATGCACTTGGAAGTGTTAATGATAAGAAATAATATGCATTAGAAATTTCCTTGAGTGAACAGCTGAAGGGTTTTTCTTTTACCTTTATTATATCACACCTCTTGATTTCGTCATTTAAAACATAGATTAAAAAAGTTGCTTCAACGGTTTGGTGAAGAGGATGATTGCTTAGGGCTCTTTCAGAAGCTAACTTATGTACTTATTGCGCCGTTTTAATGGCTCAATCTCCAAGACATTAATCAACTATATTAATCTATAATTAGCAACAAACCCCTTAATAAACATGGACTTTTCTCCTTACTTTGATATTGGAATATATGTGAGGCCATAGAATTTTGATGAAGATAAAGACTTAGGTTGTTACATAACCTTTTAAGATTGCTTACTCCAAGTAGTTGCTGACACATTGTTACGATGTTTATAGTCAACACTTTTTGACTCTTGATACATTGTTTACTACGTACATATGATCAGAATGATATAGAATTCACGGTATCCCCTTTGCTGCACTTTAGTCGTCCTCGCTAAAATGAGAAAGGCCTCCTTTTCCATTTTAAAAGTTGTAGGTGTACTAGGGGGGCGTTTGGTTCACCAAGGGGAAAGGAAAAGGGTTTAAGAAAGGGAAAGAAGGAGAATGGAAAGCTAAAACCCTTAAATTGATTGTATTGTTTGTTTAGAAATACTAAGCGAGACCTAATATTTCACCACCCCTTTACCACCACCACCAACACCACCACACTTTATCTTTCAACTAAAAACACCTTGCCACCAACCCCCCTTATCCTATCTGTCGCCACCGCCCCCCTTCCCCTCTTCCTTCTCTGCGGTTGCCCCTCTTCCCCTCAAGGTAATCTTTTTTCTCTCTCTCCTATGGTCTAATGGCGTGGTGGTGTTTGTAGGTGTTTAGGGTGACTTTTTTTTGGTGATGGGTGGATTTTTCTCTCTCCTCCCGGCCTAATGGCGTGGTGGTGTTTCGTAGGTGGTTAGGGTGACTTTTCTCGGTGGTGGGTGGATTTTTTCACTCTCCCCCTCATATCTACTTAATGAGGTGGGTTTTTGTGTGGGTTTCTTGAGGTGGGGTGGTTTTTCTGTGGGTCATGGTAGGTATCTGGGGGTAGTTGGATGGTTTTCAGGGATGGTGGTGGGTTTTCTAGTGTGAGGGTGGATTTCTAGGGGTAGTGTATGAATTCCGGCGAGTGGTTGGGTGGGGATGTATTGGAGATGCTGCGCTGTTGAGGTCTGAGTCGTTGCCGGAGGTTGGTGGTGGTTTCGTGGAGGTTGTGGGCGGGTTGTGGGAGGGGTCTTGTGGATGGAAGTGGTTGTTGTGTGGTGGTTGTGGGAGTGAGATTGGTGGTCAAATAGGGTTTCCCTTACCCTTGTTTTTAAAGTTGGGGGGGATCAAAGTAGAGGATTTAGGATAATGGAGCGGCAAAGGGAAAAACAAAACCCCGGCCAAACAACTTTTTAAGGGAATGGAACCAGTCTTCTCCCTTTCCCTTTCTTGTAACCCTCAAACTCCCCCTAAGTTTTATTTATGTAAGTTTAATGATTCGTTCTAATAAGAGTCAAATTAAATCTACAAATTTATTTAAGATTTAGTTGAATTGGTGGCTCGCATAAGTTCAAACTTTAAGTTTAGTTCTAGGTTCTGATAAAAGAAAGTATATCTACAACTTTATTTAAGATAAAATTGAATTGGTGGCTCATGTAATTTCAAAGTTTAGCTCGAGAAGTTATGATTTATTGAGTGTAAGGCTACTAGCTTTAGAACACTTTGCTTGTTAAAGCTCAATTGAGTGCCTTACAACAACCTTTAATTAATCTATTTTTTCTTTGAAGTATTTCGTTTCAATAAATTTTGATTTCAAATGATTTTGTTTCAAGGCTAATGAACCTTGATAAGTTCGAGGATGAGAATTGGAGGATTCCGTAAGGCAATGGCCTTCCACACCCCATCTGGGTTCGACCCGCAATCTCCCCTCCCCGGAGGAAACTAGAGGCACTATGGAACCCACATTAGACCTTTATAAAAAATAATGTTTATAAGAGGTTAGTTTGGGGCTAAAGAGTTCTTGTAAGTTTACATAGATGTAAGAAGGCTTGTAAGTTTAATTCACAATTAAAATACATAAGTTAAATTGAGTTAAGAGTATTGGAGGGTAATATAGTGCACCTTTTAGCTTGGATAAATTAAGATATCTTCGGTTAGGAGCAATTGTGTGAGCTAAAACTACGATTACACAATTCATAAATTGAGATGAGCTTGGGGTTTAGATGAAAAGAGCATGGTCTTCCTAAAAGGTTTAATTATATTGTAAAATTCATATTATCGATATGGATATATTTTTTATTGGGATTATTCATACAACCTGTGTTTTCAGTTGTACCATACTAAATCTTCACATTTGTTAATGCACCACTTTAACCATTAATATTTTTAACTATCAATGAGTGGAAATTTGGAAATGATGATAGATATATTTTTCAATGAAGCCATGTGAAGCGGCGAGAGACAAATTAAGATAAAAAAGATGGACCTATGTGATAGGAGAGAGATAGAGTCATGGAGAAAACGTTTAGCCAAATTTAGTAATGTTGTAATTAATATTGAACTTTTAATTAGAAATGTTCCAATAGAAAAAGTACGAATGAAATTTTCATAAAAACACTTGGTCAAAGTGGGCTATAATAATATTGGAAAAGGTCAGTATGGTACATACAACTTAAAATAATATAGAAATACTACATATAATTTTTTTTATTGTTACGGTGTTCTTTCTTGGCCGTTTCTATTTAATTGTCACACTTTCACCATTTTCCTTATATGGTAACCACATTAACTTTTTACACTTTTCTACCTCATATATCCACCACCCATTTTAATAATCCACTAAAACCTTCCCACTTACCCTATTTTTCTCTCTCCTACAATATTTTAATGCGTCTTTTACATTTCCCAAAACCAAATAGTCTTTGGTTGTACTTCTTTCTTGCCTTTTGCAAAATCTCCTTGGTTCTCCCCCAAAGTGAAAGCAATTAAAAAAACGGATAGAGTAGTATTAGAGTTTGTTTCAAAGTGCTATTGCCTGTTTATAGTCGCTAGTTTGAGTATGTAAAATAATAGATTTGCTTTTCCATAATGAGGTTGAGTGTGCAAGCGTCATAATGGATCGGATCTAATAGTAACAGTAAAGGGAATGTGCAGAATTCTCGCTGCAAGCCTGCAATGAAGTATTATGCTGGTATAAACCTTAGTCTATCAATGACCTTTATTATGTTTCTCATTTTATTCAATGAGATATTCATTTGGAATTAGCCTATATAAATTTTTTCTATATGTTATATTATAGGAACTCAGGATAATTTCAATTAATATGGGAAAAAAATGGCTCAGTATCTCCGAATAATTTGTGTCAATGAAGTGCTTTATTTATCTATTTATTAAAGCACGCTTATCATAAATATCTGTCTATCTCATTACATAGAGCTTATTAACACAATTAGAAGGGAATGCAAGTATTTTTGATGATTTTCTCTCACTTTGTTGTTGAGATTGGCTTTACTAAGCTACTTCCTTTCTGAGTTACAAGAGTTTATCTGCCAAACCGTCCTAGTAGTCAACAATTCTATCAGATTGGTAAACTCTTTACTTAAAGGAAGAAGAATAGAAGGTCCCAATGCATAACTGCTAGTTTCTATTTTTTGGTTTTAAGATCTTAAAAGTCATATGATATAGGTGGTATGATGTGCTTCAAAATAGTTATACTTGTTATTGTCATGTTCACATTTATATTTTTATTTGAAGACACAAAACCGGAAACTACATAATCTGTTTTCTATATATCAGTTCTTAGTTTTTATAAAATTGAAGAAAAGGATAAAAAATATGCCCTAGGATTTTATAGTTGCTTTTTCATTTTAGGAAATTCACCCAAACTTGTGTCCAAATGAGAAAATAAGGTAAGGAACTTATCGCGGCTCCCAAAACTTGGTAAGGCCGAAAATGTGCACCTTGAGGTGGTGCCAACTACCAAGGTAGGTTAGAGATGGCAGTGTTGGGGGCACAGTTTCCAGTGAGGAGAAAGTGGAGTGAGCAAGATCGAAAAGGAGGGAGGAGACAAATTCTTGCCAATGCAACTCATAGATTTTTCCCATTGTATGGAGGTTAATAAGGTTATCGGTGTTTGTGACTTGTGAGTGGCATCTTACAAGTTGTGATCATAGAAGTGGGGAGGGTGACATTTTTATGGCCACAACTTAGAAGGGAGAAAGAGAGAGGCGGAGGGAATTCTTGGAGATGTTTATATTTAGTGGCTTCCACATCACGAAGTAATTTGGTTAACGTGGGTAGAAAAAAAGTAATCATGGTGGCATTGAAGTGATATACTCAAATCTTAGGCTTGTTACATGGCAATTCATATCATAGCGTGAATTGACGAATTGGGAATCTATTTTTGTGGTCGTTTATGAAACTACCGTGGTACTAACTTCTAAACACACTTGTAGTGTCTAGTGATTATAATATGAGCTGAATAAGAGTTTAATATTTCCTTATAAGTCAATTTTGACTCGTAATTTTGTATAACAACTATAATAATGGTTTATGAGTTAGGACAGCTAATGCAATAACCTAACAATCTATAACTTTTGTCTGTATTGGATATTAATACATATGGTACCGAAATACTTTACTTGAAATGAAAAGTTGAATGTCCTTTTTATGTTGCTGCAAGGCGGTGCTAAGGTAGTAGCAACAGAAGTGGAAAACAGAGGAGGGAGGAGGTGGGGAAATAGCTGATAGAAGAGGTATGTAGGGCTTTATATTTTGTTATTGGGAGGGGGTTAAGGTTGTGGTTATGGGCTGTTTTGGGTGATGAGTTGCCTTTGATCTAAGTCCATGGGTGATATAATACCTGGGAATGCCGAGGCTAAAACAGGTGATGCCCAGTAAGCAGAGAGAGCGGGAGAATAGCATGGGGGTGTAAGTTGTAGTGTTGTGTTTCAATTTCTTTCATACAGAGGTGGATAGTGGTTACTCGATTATTGAAGATGGCATTGGTAGTGAAGCAAGAGACTATGGGCAAGTAAATGGTTCCAGGTCTCAACATTTTGGTTGTGAATCTTTAAATTAAATTCAATTATTTCTGTTTAGGTTAAGACTTGGGAATTTCGTACA
The DNA here is from genome assembly GCA_947646795.1 of Beta lomatogona. Taxonomy (NCBI): domain Eukaryota; kingdom Viridiplantae; phylum Streptophyta; class Magnoliopsida; order Caryophyllales; family Amaranthaceae; genus Beta; species Beta lomatogona. Next base: position 93,514 of record CANSNZ010000405.1, read on the forward strand.
TGTCATGTTCTTAATGATTTCTTGAGTATGATGTAGTAGCGGTATTATGATTTGGATGCGTTGTCATATTAGTGATGTATTCATTATTATTTAACTATTATTATTTATCATTATTATGTAATTATTATTATTATTATTATTATTATTATTATTATTATTATTGATTCATTAAAAAATGGGCCTCTTAACTTTGTAAAGGATAATGCATATAGTACAACGCTAGAGTTATAACCTTCCTTTAGAGGTTACTAGTAGGTGTTGGTATCTTGTTATATTATTTTTTATATATATTTTTCTGTATGTTAGATTTGTATACGGTAAAATATTTTCTATAATTAGAGGAATGTGCGGCATGTTTTTCCTAGGCCACCATCCCTATTGCTTCTACTTAGGCTCTAGGACTGCTATTGTGCAGGTGCATCACATGGCGTCTAGAGAATTATTGAATTGCATTAGTGTAGGTGACTGGGTATAGGTCTAAATTGCTCCAAGTTACTTAATATGTGAACATATTGTTATAATTTCTGTTTCAGGTGTGACATGTTCACAATGGTAAGGTTGTGATTTGCTCAAAAGGATTCTTGTCCTTTACTGCCTTTGTTTTTATTTACTTGCTACATTTGTTTTTGCAGAGTTTTCAAGAGTTTTTTTTAACATGGAATATCTCTTATTCTATTTAAGTAAAAATTATAAAAACTTGATGTTATGAATCTACACATCGAGACGAAACTAACAAGACCACACATTACTGTATTTCTACTTAATAAAAAAAATCAAAATAATCGGTCAAAGTTCATAGTTTGCTTTTCCAAAATGGAAATGTAGCAAGTAATAGACGGAGGGAGTATATGTGTACAGTTCTTGCCTCCATTGTGTCATATAAGCAGCAAGGCTTCCATGTTCTGATTTATGATTGTATTTGTATAATATTTTTCTGAAGGGTTGACCAGCTTTCACCTGCTAAGTTTTGGACGATCTGTTTCTCATGCGTTTCAGGTTGGCATTTATGTAATTTCTGTCAGAAAAATGCGCTCTTTATGTGCTACACGTGCCCCTACTCCTTATGCAAGGGTTGCGTCAAGCAGGCAGATATTTTGTGTGTCAGAAGGAACAAGGGATTTTGTAGAACATGCATGACAACCATTATGTTAATTGAAAAGATCCCTCAGGAAACCAAGGAGCAGGTATGGCTGATATCTCTCTGGTGTTGTGTTTAATTTTGCCACATCCTCATCCAAGCTTCTTGAGTATCTGTGCCTCTGGTATCTTTCGTTATACTGTTCACTGCAATGAAAAACTCAAATTGGGCTATCATCCATTCTATTTGGCACTCTTTTGCGTTGAATAAATGGTCTTATACTTGTCAGTAGAGTGATGAGCGTAAATTTTGATTCAGTAAGGATGTGATGTTGATGGGTATGGATAATACTGAGGGATTGATAAAGTAATGAGGTATTTTTTCTTGTATTTTTTTGTTATTTTTTGGGCTGGGGGTACGTTCCAAGCTTATCTGCATACTACTGCACAACCTTGCACATTTGTGCTGAACTGCTCAACTAGTTTACTGCAAACAGGCTTTGTTAAAAGTTATTGTCTGCATCAAGACCTTGTACTGAATGATGAAGCTACTGGAGATATTTTGCGGAAATTTCCCTCTGAATTTGCGTATTCTCTTCGTTATTTCAATAAGCTCTCTGCAGTATGCACTTAACTCATTTGATGCTCATGTATCTTAGGAGGTCTATATAAAAAATTTAAACCTTTTTTTTCCCTCTAAGCAGAGAGTTGGATAGTCATGTTCACAGCTCTGTTCTGTCTTATCTGGAAGAATGACTTTTGGTATTTTTTTTCGTTTGTGCTACCTTGTACTGATTAGTTATTACTTTTTGGGCAGCAGGTCCAAGTAGATTTTGATGACAGTACTAGTTGGGAGTATCTTTTTAAAGTATACTGGATATATTTGAAAGAAAAGGAAGCTCTGACTTTAGATGAACTGACTCGGGCTAATAATCCTTGGAAAGTACATACCCTTGATAATGATAATTTGCAGCACAAAAGAGTTGAGACATGTCTCAGTAATGTTTTTGAGCCGAGCATAAGCAATGTACAACTTGAAACAAATGCTTTGAAAAAAAGGACGACCAGAAAACAGGCACAGTTGTTGAATCTGGATTCACAAAATGCTGACAACCCAGCTGATAACAAGGTATCAGGTTTGCACCCAGCAGCTGATTGGGCATCTAAAGAACTTTTGGAATTTGTTGCTCACATGAAAAATGGTGAAACATCGGTCCTATCTCAGTTTGATGTTCAGGCTCTTCTATTGGATTATATAAGGAAAAACAATCTCCGTGATCCTCGCCGTAAATGTCAAATTATTTGTGATAAAAGGTTGGAGACATTGTTTGGTAAAGATCGTGTTGGTCATTTTGAAATGCTTAAGCTGCTTGAATATCACTTTAAAGAAGAGTCCCGTACCAATGGTGTGGTTAGGAGTGCAGCTGTTGACCTTCATTTTGGGCAACTTGAGAATGAAGGGATTAATGGAGATATTCAGACTCCAAGTAGAGAAACTAGGAGGCAAAGTCGTAAAAAGGCTGAAGAAAAAGTTCGACAAATTAAACTGGATTGCTATGCAGCAATTGACGCTCACAACATCAATTTAATATACCTTAAGCGGAATTTGTTGGAGAACCTGATGGTAGATGCAGAAAACTTTCATGATAAGGTTGTTGGTTCAGTTGTTCGAATTAGAATATCAAGCAATGATCAAAAGCAAGACATGCATCGGTTGGTTCGAATCATAGGTATGCATTTTTTGCTACTAGCTTTGCTTAGTTATAGCTTCTGCAGTACCCACTGTTTTTGCAAAATTAACATGCTGACAATTTTTCTGGACAGGTACAAGCAAAGCAATTGAGCCATATACAAGTAGCGATAGGACGGAGAGTTTCATGCTTAAGATATTGAACTTGAACAAGATAGAAGATATTGCTATCAATGATATTTCAGATCAAGAGTTCTCTGAGGTGATTTTTAGTCTACTTTTTACCCTTTGTTTCCTGCAGCATTTTTTGGAATTTAATGTAATTCTTAGTTGTTTTAGGTTATTTCTGGTCTACTTTGTACCATTTGCTCACGCAGCAATTCTTGAAATTCAGTGTTTGAATTCTTGTTTTTCGCTGCAACCTTTATGCACTGTTTCTTTAAAAATCTGAGGCACATATTCAGTGTTTGGTACTTAGATGTTCTCATGTTTTCATTTCTCGTAAAGTCGTAATCGATATTGCCATACCTCAGCTGCTACTGGTTTGCATCAATCTAACACTCCATTCTTAATGAGCATAGCTAAAGATGCATCATGCATGTTTTATCAGTATTCTTTATTTGATCTAAGTAGTTGTTTCAATCTCTACCGCGGGTGCTTTGGGGAAAATGCTTTATTCTTTATGAACATGCAATTCTGAAATTTTATGTTAAATGGTGATTGCTGTGTGGAATTTTCTTGTTTATTAACTGATTGATGTTCCATCTAAATCCTAGGATGAGTGCAGACGTTTACGCCAAAGTATAAAGTTGGGACTTGTTGAGAGAATGACAGTGGTAAGTGTCGGCACTTGTCTTTCATTTTAACTTTTTGCATAGCTCTTGAATTTTTGAGATGAATTTTCTCTCCAGGGGGAAATTCAGGAAAAGCGGTGGCGCTGCAGACAGTGAGGGTTAGTGATGTAAGTACTTTTTTGATCGAGAACGATGAAATTTTATTTACTACTTTCTCCATTCCGTTACAAATGCATCATTGCCCATTTTGGGAAGTTTCATATTAATTGTATCATTATCTTATTTGGTAATCGGTTCTCTATCTCTCTCCTCATCACATGGGCTCCTTAATTTGTGTGCTACTCCATATGGTGCAGTTAATATGGAACTGATGAAGTATAATTTTTGCAATTGTCATGAGTGCATGGTTGTGATATAGTTGAATCTTGCATTTTCAGTTTGTGAGTTTGCTTTATTTTTGCAGCGACCAAGCATACATGATGTATTTTTGGACATCGAGGTTATTTGCTGCTAAAAATGGTATTACTTGTTTGTTGTAGTGGCTTGAAACAGAGTTAAGGAGGCTTAATCATCTGAGGGATCGAGCTAGTGAGATGGGGCACCGCAAGGAATATCCTTTATGTCTGTTTTTTATTTATTTAGTTTTATGGTTAACTTGCTGCTTGGGGAAAAATACATGCATGAAACAAGTGAAATATCAGGTTGTAGAGAGCCTGGACAAAATTATGAAAAGGATAATAGCTTTACGAGTTAAACTGCTACTATGAAAAGCACAAAATGTTTCCTTGGTATTCTGATCATTATTGCAAAAGATGATCTCTTGATTCAGATGTGTGCTGGTAAATCTGTTCATATATTTTTATGTCTCCTTGGGTGATTTGTTATTAGGTTCATGACTTGGCTGCTACGCAGTACACACTTTTTTTATTCGCCTCCGTCACTTCTGCAGGAATTTATTTATTTTGTCGTGCATTGAAGGTCTTATTTACAGTACCATTGGACTGGCAAATGTTCTTTTCGGGGTGGGGGTTGCTCGTTGTCTGTACTTTTTCATCCGTATGTTATTAAGTTTGCTACATATGTATGCAATAATTCCAGGAGTAATTTTTTCTTGCATTTTAGCATTTGTATTTTTCTTGACCATATGAACGCTTAGGGAATGCGTGGAGAAAATAGAGCTGCTGCAGGCACCTGAAGAACGCCTACGTAGGATTCATGAGATTCCAGACGTGCATGCTGATCCAAGAATGGATCCTAGTTATGGGTCTGATGATGATTCCGGCGAGTCAGACATCAAGAAACGAGGTATGCTGTCATGTTATGTATGTTAAACCAAAATTTCTGTTAATATGTTTATCCTTTCTGAGCTATCTCTGATGTTAAATGTGATTAGATGGGCATATGACACCAAAATACTCCAATGCAAATGCAAAAGGTGTGGAGTTGCTTTCTCCTGTAAGAGCAGGGGGTTTGCCGAAAGATGCAAGGTCACTAAAAATTGCTGTTACCAATGGGGAGCGCAAGAGAAAAAACTCTGTTAAGTTTCATGTGGGGAAAGCTGAAAGTGCTACAAGACCCCTCGAGTTCCCAAACAAAACAGGGAGAGTTGATGCTGCATCTAAGAATCCGGAAGAACTCAACAATCGATCAAATGCGGGTGTCATTTCTGGTGATCATGGTGTAACAACACCTGGATCTGTTTCTCAGATGGCTTCTGATACGGTAACAGCTCTTTCCTCACGGATGCTGCTTGTTTCTGATATTACTGAACTCGAGAAGATTTGGCATTATCGGGATCCTTCAGGCAAAGTTCAAGGACCATTCTGTATGTTGCAACTGCGCAAGTGGGATTCAAATGGTTTTTTCCCTCCTGATTTGCGAGTTTGGAAGCTTAAAGAAACTCCAGATCAGTCCATACTTTTGACTGATGCGTTAAAGAAGGAGCAACCTATTAAGCGTGAGCTTGAGCCTCATGTCGAGCAGCATTCATCCTTGCCATCTTATCGTGGAGTTGAATCTGATGACAGAAAAGTTAATTCAGTTGAGGAATTGAGCAGTAATGCTGATGTCCCTCCTGTGGGCCACATGCCAAATGAAGAAGGCGAAAATAAAAACTTGACTGACATAATTGCTACTTCTGAGGCTTATAAAGTGCCAGTGAGTGGTTGCAGTAGTCTTCTGGTGTCTGATAATCAAGGTGGCATAGTCGATTCTTCTGGGCTAGATATGAAAGCACGTCTTATTGAAAGTTTGTTTGACACTGAAGAGCCAAGTTTTGCAGCTACTCCTACCGGGTCTTCTGAAACAATGCATGTTACCCTTAATTATGAGTCATCTCATCCATCAACTTCCACATCTAAGTCTGATAATGCAGACTTGGATATTCAGCCAATGAAAAGTCAACCAGCCAGTCCAAAGGACAGCCAACAAGATTTTCAAACTGGCTGGGGATTGACTTCTAATGGTGTTGAGGCTTCCGATCTTCCAGATTCAACGCCAAAATCCAACTCCGTGGAATTGAAGGGCCTTAATTTGGAGAATAAGCATCATGTCGTATCAAATGTGTCAAAAGATTTTGACGCTAGCTTTGGAACAGGATCTAGTGTTACCAAGTTTTCTCATATGCCAAGTGTAATGCCAAAGACGGAAAATAAGGACGTGAATGATCATATTACAGTAAATAATTCAGCTGCTTCAGCTATATATGAGCAAAATCCAGGTACAAGTACAGTTTCTGGCGAAATTGACGTCTCTCTGCTGCCTAGTGCTGCTCCAAAAGTGGAGAATGAGGGCTTAAAGCCTCATGCCGTAGAAAATAGGCATCTCATTTCTTCAAATGCTTCTGGACAGGATTCAGAAGGTATCTGGGGTGGTATTTCTAGTGAAGTTGATATGTCTGTTCTGCCAAGCAATAAATCAAACAAGGAGGTTCCTAAAACACATGCTGTAGAAAATAAAAATTATAATAGCTCTAATGTTCCTGAGCAAGTTTCTGGTACCAGTTGGAGCACAATATCTGGTGGGATTGTGTTTTCTGATCTACCTAATACTGCTCCAAAAATGGAGAGCAATGGTTTGGGGACTCCTGTAGAAAATAAAGGTTGTGTCAGTCCAAATGTTCGTGGGCAAGATCCAGGAACTAGTTGGAGTTCCATGTCCGAAGGAATAGGATTTTCTGATCTTCCTACTACCTCACTGAAGCTGGACGCAGCTTCGAGCGGTCAGCCAGTGGGAAATAAAAGTTCAGTGATTCAGGACATCCCTGGACAAGATTCATGTATTAGTTGGAGCACTGCTTCTAGCCTGGTAGGTAGGGAAGTACACCTCCCTGATGTTGCCAGTGAATGGGGTGCATATTCCACAGTGCATACAAAACCTGCTGAATTTAACTCTGGCCTTGTCTCTGGCTCATCAGTCAAGCTGGTGGAAGTTACTGGAGAGCACGCTACCCCATCTCATAGTTGTCATTTGACTAATCCACATTGTGATACTTCAAGCTGGCAGCCTATCGAGCTCAGCACTTTAGGTGATGAATCTGTTTCTGATCTTTTGTCGGAAGTTGAGGCGATGGAGTCTTTGAGAGGCATGTCATCCCCAACTTCTAGGATGAATTGTGGAGACGACTCAATTGACTCTCCAGTTAATGATTGTTTTAGTCCTCTTGGAGGGTTGAGCCCAAATATCGATCCTGGAAAACATGATGCCTTGAGTTCCACATCCGATATGCATTTCCATGTCCAGCCTAATATCACAGAACAATCACATGGGTCGTTTTCCGTTATTGGTGATCTTTCAAGAACTACCTGTATCCTCTCTACGGTCTCTGCAGGTATTTCAAGCCCTGAAGTGGAAGAAGTCAAGCCACTTATTGCTTCAATGCCGCTCCAGAATTTTGTTTCTAGAGCTCTAGTGGCTGCACTACCGCCACCACCACAACCATCGCTACCACCACCACCACAACCATCGCCACCACCACAACCATCACCACCGCCACCACCACCACCACCATCATTACCATCTCCACCTCCCCCACCACCACCACCACAAGATGTCAAACCATCTTCACAGCCACGGCAACCAACACTTTCCACCTTGAGCCTCAACTGCCCATCAAGCCCTCGTGAGGAAGGAGAGGTAGACCCTGCTTCTCTTTCATTGTCCCAGCCAAAGGCAGGTCTTGATCACCGACCTTCTCCACATATTGCAAGCATGAAAGTAGTAACTTCAGAAGCTTGGAAACAAGGTTCCGCAACACCTGCGCATTCAAGTGGTAAATTATCTGGAACAAGTTCAATTTTGGGAAATCCAAACATGCATTGGAGTAACTCTAGTCCAGGGATGGCTGCGATGAATGTAAATGCACATTGGAACACTTCAGTGGTAAGCCCCGGCGCTAGAGGTTCAAGTCAGATATCGCCAAGATATAATCATAGCACAGGAAGACATTCTAGTTCTAAGGACAGGAGTCACCATCACCATGGTGTAGATGCAAATTTTAGTAAGAGTAGGCCAACTTCATGGAGCAGACAATCTTCTTTTGGTGGAGGTGGAGGTGGAGGCTCCTCAAGGCCGCCTCCTAGAGGGCAGCGTGTTTGTAAATTTTATGAGAGTGGGTATTGCAAGAAGGGTGCATCCTGTAAGTATTTGCACCCTTAGTTTGATGATATCCACATCGATTTGTATCAATTAAAATCTTTGTAGATTGTAATTGTTGTATAACGATATTTGTTCCATAAATTGAAGATCTTAGAGGCGGAGGAAATCCAAAAATCTGCTGTCATAATAACTCCCGTGGTCAACATATAATCTCGGAGACAACTTCAATTTATCTAGGCGGTGTAGTTAAATGCTCATGGATTACAACTACTAGTAGCTTACAAATTGAGCAACTCAGGCTATGCTTAGATAGTTCGTCGCACTACATAGAAATAATTGTTTTTTCATAAAAGATAAATTAAGCAAATGTATGCATTGATGTTTGAATTCACAACCCCATCTTCAATAATCAGAACATTTAAAGTCATTTCAAAACTTCAATGGCACAACTATGTTAACAAGTGACTACAAAGACAAAAAGTCTGCCTCGTCATTATTTTAACTCATTTGCTCAAGTTTCTTTTTATGGTTCAATCTCTTATAATAACACACTAGACATTTTAAGAAAAAGTAAATTAAGAGATAAATCAATACGTTTCTTTTCTTTTCAGTTAATCATTTCATTTTTCTTTTCCACAAAACTTGATCGAAAAGATCAACTTTTTATATCACCCACAGTTTCAAAAAACTTATAAAAGTGAAAAATAAAAAATTCAACTCTAGACTAATTCAGTAAATTGATTTAAAAATTAGTTTAATTGATTGTTAGCAAACCATTTTTTGGGCAAAATTTTGATTTAGATAAGATTTTATTAAAATTGTAGTCTCAAACTACAAGCAACTATATCATTTTTTAATGTTTCACTTAATCTAATGTTAACTTATGTGCAATGATGTAGGGTATTACCCGATTCACCTTATTGTATTATTAAGGTATACACAACAGATAATTTGGTCACCAACAATTATTGGCAGGTTTATAGTAATTTGATGTTAATGCCTTGATGATACACAAGATTGAATGGAGAAATACTATCTACCAGTTCACTAGAGATAAATATTTGCAAAGCGTCTTAGCTAAGATGCATCTCAATCATTTCAATGGTTGATTAGTTTTTTATATTTTTATATCAGTTAAGGCTTGTCTGTCTTGTATCAGTATATATGTTTATGGCATATATTCATCAATTTATGCATATTCATTATCAGTTTATGCATCTTTTTTTATTAGTTTTTGTTTTCTATGTATCGGGTTCCTGCATTTTTTGTATCATTTTATGCATCTTGTTTATCAATTTACTTGTGTTATTCATTAGTTTATGAATTTTATATTTTTAGTGTATGAGTTTTTCAATCAGTTTATGTATCCTATATTGTCGGGCAATAAGACTTTCTCTAAGTTTGGTAGGATTATTTATGTCTATCGCCCGATCGCGAGAGGGAGCAATCCACCTAGTATGAACGAATTGTTCGAGAATTCAATTTCACTGGCTCGATCGATCGAAGGGGTAAAGAGAGAGGAAGCGTTTTAGTTATTTCTATCAATTATAAGAAGTATTTTTTACTATTTCACTATCAATCTTTATATTCACCAGTTTTAGATTGTTTATCTATTTTATAAGCCATAAATATCAATTTATACTCTCTCGGTTTCTTTTTAGTTTATTCACTTCACTTTGCGGGAAAACTAAGTAGGAAGTCCAATAGTGTGAGAGAGAGAAACTAGAAAGTGAGAGTGAAAAACTAAAAAGGTGAACAGAGAAGTTATAAGGTGGATTATTATATTAAAAAATAGAGAAAGTATATGAGACATGTTATTAAAAATAGAAAAAACAACAGTGTGTAAATTATACATAAACACATAAAAAGGGAACATAGATAAATTAAAAAGAAACGAATGACAAAGGGAGTATTTTTTTCGATTCTTTTTAATAGTTACACTTTACATTTTCACGCTTGCCAATGTAAATGTTTGAACATTAATATCTTTAAAATTTACATTTATAAAAAGTTAATATTCTAAAAGGTACTTATTAAGACGAATCAAACAAGATCTTACATGATTATATTTTTCCTCACTCATTAATCACAAATGATACTCAAGCATAAATTTGTAAATAATGTTAAAACTCAAAGTGTAACCATAAAAAAGAAACGGAGGTAATATCATTTTACATAGTACATACTCCCTAGTCTTGTCCCTATTTGTGATTGTGACTTGGTAAATGGTAATTTTGATTATTAGTATGTCTCATTGTCTCCCGGCAAAAAGAAAAAACAAAAAAAAAATGGTATGTCACGCTTCTTACTTAACCTGTTTTGACCCCGAGACAATTGACCCTGTAAAAACAAATCTGAAAATCCCCCAACTTTATAATTCCAAATTCCAATTTCCAATTTCCACCCAAAACTATAAAAATTGAAGCAAACTCAAAGATCAACACCCATATTTATTCATTCAAATTCAACAATGAAGACTAAAACCTAATTTCTCCCCATCTTCTTCTTCACCAATCGCCATTACCATCACCTGTAATTTCAAAGCTTTTTCAACAATGGCGCCTTCGTTTTTATCACCGACAGAAAGGTACGCCGCAGGAACGTTGTTCGCTTTAGCACTTCACCAGGCACATATACACCAGTCTCGACCTCTCGGATTACCTCATCAACATCAAAACGACGACGTCGAGTTCGATGATCATCAGCGTATAAGCAATGGAAGTAGCAGTAGCAGTGATTCTGTCTCTGAAGATCCTCACCTTTGGGTTCATCCTCATTCTTCTCTCCTTCGTCCAATTCTCAAGTTAAGATTGCTACATTATCTCTTGATATTAATATATGTGTTCGCTTTAGATTTCGAGTTCGAATTCGAGTTCTTCGCTTAATTTTATTATTATAGAGTGCTTAACTTTGTGTATCAAAATTATTAAGGTTTTTGCAGATAGAATCTACGGCGTGGTCTGGGATTGAAGAAACTTCTGGCGCTACAGGAGCTACTCGTCATGTTGGAGCTGTAAACTTTCTCTTTCTCTTACTTTTTTTTTTTTTTTTTTGGGATATTTATACCCCTGAGGGTTTAGCATAATTAAGATACTCGCACGTTTGGGAATTCTGAAATACCTTCGAGGTTTGTGTTTGGGCCAAGATCACTTACTTATGGACGGGAACCTTAACTCAGTTAGGTTTTCAGTCCATAGTATCCCCATTTTTCTCCTTCCATTCCCCCACCCACTGCCAACTCCCCTCCCCCATCCAGCGGCCGACGACCGGCGACCGCCACCCCCACTTCGGCGCCGGCGACCCTACCCCCTCCCTTCGCCGGCCAGAACAGCAGCACCCCCGGCGTTGGCGCCGGCGACCCCACCCTCTCCCCTTTCCCCCGCCCTCGACACCCCACCCTAGCTCTCCACTTTCGCCATTCTCGATTTCCCCACCCCACCCCGACACCACCCCCTCCCCGCTTTCCCCCTATCGGAAATGGCCCCCCTCCTTGTCCCCCATTGTGAGTCGACCCCCTTCCCCACCCGGATACGCCGCCCCCAAACCCTTAAACCCACCCCCGAAACCACCCTAGGGTGCTGCTGTGCTGCTTTTCGCCAACGGCGGGGGTGAGGGAATCGGGAATGGGGAAGGGAGGGGGTAGTGTCGCCGGCGCCGGAGTTGGTGGTGGTCACCGGCCGTCGGCCGCTGGCTGGGGAGGGGGGTTGGCGATGGGTGAGGAATGGGAGGAGAGAGAAAATTAGGGATCCTATGGACGGAAAACAAAACGACGTTAGGGTTCCGTCCATAGTAAGGGTATCTTGAGCCCAAACACAAACCTCAGGGGTATCTGAGGAATTCCCCAAATGTGGGGGGTATCTTGGGAATTACGCCAAACCTCAGGGGTACCTACCTGAGGAAATTTCCCCTTTTTTTTCAATTAGTATTATGTTACTTTTTTGGATATGTTTTAGTGTATGTGTATGTACTCTCTCCGTCCTCGAATAAACTTCGATTAGTGTAGTGTGGAACATTGGAGTAGAAATCTTCTGGTTGAATTATTTCTAACTTGTAAATATGACAAAATATGTGCGTTACAACACGAAGTGAACCGAATATGAGCATTTATGTTTCTAAATGAGATTGAACATAAGAGGACAACTGAAATTAGTTCTTTATCTTAGAAAGAGAATGAAGAATACAGAGCAATCTTTGATTTTGTGAATGAACATTTCTGAGTGAATGTTCTAAAATGACTTTTGGTTCTTATTTATAGAGCTATTACGAGTTTACGATAGAATAGGGAAGCTGACTGATCACACAAGAAAAGCTAGAATCATGTATAAGATTATCTAATTAGAAGGTGTTAAAGAAGATTGGTATGTTGTGGAGAGGCTTAGACTTTGGTAAATACATCCGACAACTGAGATTTTGTGTGGGAAGAAAAAAAAGTTGAATGAGACCTTTCAATTTGTCCCTTGTAAAGTGACAAATAAGGTTTATATGCTTGTTCTCTCACGAAAAAGAGGGGTTCTGAATATGTGAAGGACTGATTGGGATTGTCAACACCTAATTCTTGCGATGATCTGACAAATCAAGTGGCCTCAAGCCACAACCCTACTTAGAGACTTTACATTGCCGTTTGGATCTCCATGAACTAGGAGAACTTCCATGGAAGAACATACCCTATTAGAGATCTTCTTGTATTTTGCTATCTCAGTTAGAGATCTTCTTGTATTTTGCTATCTCAGTTAGAGATCTTCTTTTGGTTTATAGTGTTTTTAGTCTCTCTTATTTTGCTGATTCAGTACATACACTGTACTAAAGCATAACCATTATATAATTATGTCTTAGATGCAATTGTGGCATCTAAGGTGTTAGAGGTTTATCTAAGGTGGTGCATTCTTTTCAAGATTATATATTCATTTAATGTTCTTACTACTCGTGACTTCTGGCAGTTTCTGAGATTGCTTTCAGAAGAGAGAGAGGAAAGTTCTTCAGAAAAGAAGGATCAGGAGCTTGCTTTGGCCAAAGGTGTTGATTGTATGAAAGCTAGCATGGAATCTTCTACTGATTTTGAAACTAAAAGGGATAAGCAGCGTGAGTATGCACAGGAACGCCGAGAAAAATGTTCTGTCCCTGAGATGCCACAGACCCCATCAAATCCCGCTGAGAGAGAAGTGATTGAGTCTATCCAGGAAAGAACTGCTGCAATTGTTCCTGACGAAAATTCCACTCATGGATCAGAATATAAATTCAATGAGGAGCCTGTCGAAGAAGAGAGAATACTTAGCTACGAGAGAAAAATTACAGTTCTCTATGAGCTTCTTTCAGCAAGCCTTGCGACTTTGTCAGAAGATGGCAAAAAATCCAATCAAAGAAAGGGCTATGATGCTCGACATCGTGTTGCGTTACGTTTACTTGCAACGTGGCTTGATATCGAGTGGGGGAAAGTGGTAGGTGTATTCTAGTTACATTAGATCAATTCTCTTTCAGACGTATCAAAGTGTCTAAGAGCTTTCTAGTGTGATTCATGTTGGTAATTTTATGAGATTTGGTTTGAATTTGACTGTAGTATGCAGGATAGGAAAATATCCTTTTTTGCAAGAACCTTTATTTTTCTATTAACAAACTACTATTTTTATTACCTGCACTGCAAGGGGTGTAGACGCTGGTGATATGTGATTCTAGCTCCAAGTTCGTATAGTTCACTAGTTTCTTTGTTATCGTGATGATAATCTTCCTTTCTCACTGTTAAATTTACACTGCTATATTTCTACATGGATAGGCGATGAAATTATATAAGATTAGGTCTTGCTTTCTAAGTCACATTTCCATATTTTTGAATTTTCTTGGAGCTTTTTCGTGGCTTACTTCTGATCAAAATATTTATCCTTTTCTATATACAGGAGGCAATGGAGACCATGATTGCCTGCTCCGTTATGGCTTTAGCGAAGGAGTTACAATCAAAAAGAGAAGAAACTGATTCAGAAACAAGTTCATGGGCTAAATGGAGACGTGGGGGTATCATTGGAGCTGCTGCTGTAACTGGGGGAGCCTTGATGGCCATTACAGGAGGTACGCATTCATGTTTCATGAAATATGTCTGAACCAATTGGTACAAAATCTCTATAATGTGGATGTTTTTTCTGTTGAAATGAATCTGTTCAACTATTCTTCAACAGGGCTAGCAGCCCCTGCAATTGCTGCGGGATTTAGTGCTTTGGTCCCTACACTGGGCACTATTATTCCTGTGATTGGAGCAGGTGGTTTTGCAGCTGCCGCTAGCATTGCTGGTTCTGTTGCGGGCTCTGTTGCAATTGCTGCTTCATTTGGAGGTAAAATTCTTTTAAGTTATTTTAGATTTCTGATACATTTTCTTTCATGCCCTGCTTTCTTTCATGATTATTGTGGAGATGATGCTGTGTCTCATGCAATTTCTGATATCAAAGTAGATAAGATTGGATCGGAAATTTGATTTTCCTGATGCTACTTTCTTCATACTGCAATCTATGTAGCTGCTGGGGCTGGTCTCACTGGTACTAAGGTGGCCCGAAGGATTGGAAATATTGATGAATTTGAGTTCAAAGCTGTAGGAGAGAACCATGGACAAGGAGTGAGTATCTTGGTTTTGTTTGCTTTTTATTTTTAATTATTATTAATGTTGTGAATTTGTCTTCTTGTATCTGTGTATATACTTCTATTCTGTTGCACTGTAAGGGGAATAGGATACGGAGCTGACACGGTAACATGCATAATTGCATATATAATAATAATTAATATTCTGACGTGAAAAAGCTTCCTTGAGGTTTCGGAAATGCGGAAATGTTTCAATTCCAAAATGGACACCCGATTTCCATGAAGCTTTTGTGCAACATAGCTTCCATTTCCTTTGAGCTTTGTTTCTTTTTCACATGATCATTTCTTATCCAGTAAATGTTCTTATTTTCAGCGACTAGGAGTTGGGATCTTGGTTTCTGGATTTGTTTTCGATGAAGGAGACTTTATAATGCCTTGGGAAGGACTAGCTAATAACCTGGAGAGGTATTGTGCATCAGGTGTATGTGGCCTGATCAATCCTTTGATTTTTGAATATTATTGTTATGCACAAGCAACAATGCGACATACTTGTTCAATTTTACGTAATGATTGTGACTACATCCGTCATGTTCACATAACTTGATAGGTCAAAATACATGACAGCTGAGTGATAATCTATATCGCATAATCAAATTGATTTTTCGAAACTGAGTCAACCAATTACTTGCCTTAAGCTTGATTAAGAGTGTTGATTTTATTTGTTCATAGCATGTAACAATGGATATATTAAAACATTTTCTATTCCCCATGAGCATTTTGTGTATCGTTTGTTCATTTATGCCATCAACTACATTCTTTATTTCATCTCATTTGACTTATTCATGTGCCCAGCCTACTTTGAAATCACTCACCTCTTTAAATTGTCAATATTTTGGAGTGCAATATAAGTTCCAGTCATATTTCTAGTATATGTTTTTACTTTATCGGTTTATCCATTCAACATGAGCTCCAAAATTATGTATCTTCTATAATATCCTTTCCCTCTGTCATCATAGAGAATATGCAGACTTCCATTCTCGGTTTGTCTTCTTTTGTTTTCAGTTTTTCGGTTATCCTTTTTACGTTTTCCTTCTTTTTTTCAGATACTTCTCTTCAATGATGAAAATTCCACACAAATTTTTCTATCACTCCTTTTCTGTCAACCTCAGAGGACTGAACTTTATTTTTCTTTCCTCAGCGCAAATGACATCTAAGGATCCACACTTTGTACGCTATAATACCAGATTCTTTTGAGACCATTTAGACCTGAACCTACTATTACTCGACTACTCCTCTTGTCAGTGGCTGTAAATTAGGCCGTAATTCTTGACTTCCTGTGACGTTCTTCAATGTCAGTTGATGTAGGAATTATTTTAAACGTATTTGCATTACTTAGTTCAAGTGTTCTCACTATGAGACTGACTATATAGGTATGTGCTGGTATGGGAATCAAAGCATCTAATTGCTGTCAGTACAGCCATACAAGATTGGCTCACTTCAAGTAATTTTCTATTGTACTTCAGAGGCGTTGCTAATGGTGCTGCTAGTTTAACAAGGACATTGTTATGGATGTATAACATGCTGGTGTTAATTTTCTTAGGCATAGCTTTGGGGTTGATGAAGCAAGGGGCCATGATGACAGTACTTAGCACGCTTCTTACAGCATTAGCTTGGCCAGCCACGTTGCTGGCGCTTACCGATTTTATAGACAGCAAATGGACAATCGCTGTGGACAGGTATTCTTTCGATTGTAAATTTTGAAG
This sequence comes from Beta lomatogona, assembly GCA_947646795.1. Classification (NCBI taxonomy): domain Eukaryota; kingdom Viridiplantae; phylum Streptophyta; class Magnoliopsida; order Caryophyllales; family Amaranthaceae; genus Beta; species Beta lomatogona. The sequence goes on from CANSNZ010000405.1 coordinate 109,992, forward strand.
GTGTATTCATGTCACAAAGAAGGATGACCTGTTTCCATGTAGTGCCACTGTAGATACTGTGTCTTGTATAGAAGTATATATGTTGTAGGTGTTGGGTTACCTGAATTTTCAATTTCTTCTGGTAGAGCCTCTATTCTAATGACTGCAGCAACTGCCTCTTGTTTCTTGTAGTTCAGTATAGAATATTCAGCTTATCGGGGTAAAACTTATTAATGAATTAACTCTTCCTTATCTTGTGGGATGGGAGTTGCCAGCTGCCCTACTGGTTTGGCCGTTTCTAACAATTTTGGTTTTTTTTACCTGATTGTTTTCTTTTTCTTTGCATTAGACTTTATGTGTTGGATTTGAATTATCAAAAGTTAAATACTCAATGTTTTGACCCGTTTCTCAAGCACTATTTCTAACCTATATTTGATTAAGTAATATGAATTGATTTCTTTATAGCAGTCATATTGATGAAGGATTGATCTCACTCTCTCTATAGTTAATACTATCTGTTCTATTTAGCTGAGTTCTTGTAGCCTTTTCTATCAGGATAAGATTGGATACTAACCTCTATCTTTTGTTGGGCATTTCAGATCTGACAAAGCTGGAAAGCTGCTTGCTGAAATTCTGTTGAAAGGATTGCAAGGGAACAGGTATATCATATATCAAACCTAAGGATAACCTTTCGGTAACAGATATATCATACCTAAGTAACCTAATGATAACCTTTTCTTTGTTGGTTGATAGTTTTCGCGCCAATTGCTTTCTGCATTATTTATTTGATTGTTAAATCTTCTTCAGGCCTGTCACTCTTGTAGGTTACTCTTTAGGAGCTAGGGTAATTTTCAGGTGCCTAGAGTTTCTGTCGAAAACTGAACAAGGTGAGTCCCTGCTCCCCCCAGCCCCTTTAGAAGTAAAAAAAGACAAAATGCAAAATCTTTTTGACAAAAATCATAAGTTAGAAGCGGGCTTTTCTGTCTGAACATTCTGAAAATGCACTCTTTGTTTGTCAGCTAATCTTGTTGAAAGAGTTGTTCTTCTTGGGGCACCCATTTCAATCAAAGATGAGAACTGGGAAACTGTTCGAAAGGTAATCCGGGAATTACTTTTCTTGTCACTTTTCATTGCTCGTGCACAGCTTCTATGCACGTGTAATATGGCTTTTGAGTACCTCTATATTGGCGATTTGCCTTTTTCTTTTTCTACCATGTCAATCTCTTGGATTTTTGTCACGTTGTTAAGCAGGTTGTTGCTGGGAGATTTATCAATGTTTATTCACGAAATGACTGGATACTTGGTATCGCCTTCCGTGCAAGGTATGCATGCAGTGCAATGCTTTACCTCTTCTAGCATTAATACTAAGAAAGATGCATATCACAGTTAATATGATGATATTCTTGACTTGAGGCGTTGAAGTGACACTTTTTGGACACTCCTAAAAGTTAAATTTTCTTTTGGAGGTTGTTGCTACACAGCATATCTCTTCTACTTTGAATCTCTACTTGCTGCAAAATTATGCTTGTGGTTATCTAGTACTTCGGTAGAGTACTTCTTGTGAATTTTGGTCCGCGGTATTCGGCGACATTGCCCTTTGCAACATTTGCTGGTGCGTGTTGCTTTCATGACAAGACTTCCTAGTCTGTCTGAGAATATCGACATGGCGCGATTGCCATTATATGCCTGGGTGTAGTGTCTGTACTCTGTACACCCCAAGACTAGTTTCTCCACATTTCCTCATGTGGGAACTCCAAATGAGCAGAAAACAAGTGTGGAAGTACTCCAGTCTCATGGTACACCTGGGTATAAAATGGACATGATGGCAAACTTAATGTACATGTGGAGGTTGGACTTCTGCAATTTCTGTTCAAGTGTCGTTTTAATGATAAGACAACATTGTTGATACTGATCTTGAATCTCTTCTTCTTCTTTTTTTTTTTTTTTCTTTTTTCTTTTTTCCTGTGGAACAGCCTTCTTTCAAAAGGTTTAGCTGGAATCCAGGCGGTTGATGTTCCGGGAATCGAGAATGTAGGTTCTCTCTTCTTCTTTTTTTCCTTACTCTAAGGGAGTTGATGTTGCTACCTGATTTTTGACATTAAAAAAATCCTGGTTCTTCAGGTGGATGCAACTGATATAATTGAAGGCCACTCATCTTATCTATGGGCCACACAGGAGATTATGGACCGGCTTGAGCTGGATACCTATTTTCCAGTTTTTAGAAGCTCGCCTGCTGGGGAGTAGAGCACCTTGCTTTTCAAGCTTGATTGTCTTCTTGTTGCCCTTCAGTCAGTTTTTGCGTTGGAGATTTCAGTGAACATCATCAAGCTGTTTTCTGCTAAAATCTGATGACAAAAGTTGGCTTCATCTACTGTTGTATAGTCTCATAGATGTAAGTAAGAATGCCGTTGTAATAAAAAGATCAACCTCTAGACTATAAGAGTTTTGTCATTTCCTATCCCCCTCCCTCACCCAGGCACCCACCCTCAAAACAAAAGGAAAATAAAAGAAGAGAAGATTTAAAGGCCATCGAAATAAGATATATGTTTGGTCGTATTCGTTTGGCAGTCAAGTAGTCGCATTCATTGCATATACTAGCCTCACAGAGGCATTCTGAAGTCGATTAATGGCGTTAGGTTTCCATTGGTAGGGAATAGTATTTTGGTGTTTGTTAAAAGTTTAGGGGTATTCGGTGAATTTACAAAAATTAGAGGGTATTTGGTAAATAAGCTGAAAACTTAAGGCATTTGGTGAAAAAATATTTATCTTAAAAACTGTCAATGACTCATTGTCTTACTATTTAAACATTGCACATAACCATTTGTTTGGTTACTTTTTCCTTTTACAAATTACAAACAGATCTATGTGTATTAATTTGGGCTTTAATACATTATATCCTTGTGTTTCTTTAGATTTTATGTTACGCCCTAACCTTTTAAAAATTCCATACAATATCCTTAAACATACTTTTTTTTTGATGCACAATACCCCAACCAATTACAAAGCGTCGTTTTTTATTTCGTTTATATTTTGTAAGTTAATGGAACTAATTTAACTTATAAATAACCCTTCCAAGAGTTAAATTGTGTATAAGGTAAATTAGTTCCACTAAACTACAAAATATAAACTAAATAGATAGGGGCATTGTTCATTAAAGAATGTAAATTTAGGGGTACTCCGTGGAATTTTAAAAGGTTGGGTAAAGATGTAGATACTAAAGAAACACAAGGATATAACGTAGAAAACACTGTAAATTTTTTTGTTATCAATTTGTTTTCAAGGGCAATAGATATTTCAGGTTAGTAATAATTCTAATTTAATATGTTTCATTTATCTTTTTATTTATATAAAATTACTAGGTACCAATACTATCATTTATACCTAATTGACAAAGATTAACTAACTTAACCATTTACTATTTATGCCTCGAAAAAACTAATTTCACTTTTTGACTCTCACACATGCTAAAGCATAATTTTGACAATTAAAATCCTAAATGAAGTATTACTTCCTCCGTTACATAATAACTGCAACAAATAAATATTTTATACCTCACAAATAATACCCATTTGTTACAGTTATTATGTTACGGAGGAAGTAGTAAAAATCATAAAAAGTTGATACATTAATAATATTGATTGGAAACAATTCAACAACATATAAATAACAATTGTTTCTTATTATATACTAATATAATATATAATAAAAAACAAGTGGTAAAATGTCGTATTTGAATCATGTACAAGTTAAACTGTTGCAAGTATGTTTTCATTTCTTTGGAGTAAAAGACTTGGCTGATCCCTAATTGGAGGCCAAACTAAGACATCATTGTAAATGATAAAAGATAATGACATCGGAAGGGAAAAACATTATATGCAGGTTGGGTGAAGGATATCTCTATAAGTCATGGAATTCGCAAGTTGATTTGCTACACGAAAATAGTGTTGGACCAAATAATTATGGTACATGTCCACTTCCAAACGTACATAAAAAAAACTAAGTTAATTTCCAAGCGAATCTTCCAATTGTTTACGGGGAGAAGTATTCACCACTATATTATCTCCCTTAATAATAATGTTGTTAGTGAGTAATAGCACCCTTTTAACGATCTCTAAGGCCCTAAGCTTCGACTTGGAGAGCAACATACAATCTTTGTTGGGGATTTAGCTCTGTCAAGAGTCTCAAGACATGTCTTCCAATTTTTATCTCTAACGACTAAAACAAGACTGGTATCACCATTGTTAAGCTTATAAGTTATAACCCTTCGAGTTAAGTTTGAATGAATTATTTGGGGGAGAGGAGCATATAATGCAACAACCCAACTTAATTCGAGGGTAGCAAGTTTTGGAGGAGAAATACAAGGGTAGTTTCATGAAACTCAACAGTAGACCATTTCTTATATTGGTTAGGAAGGTAAGGAGAAGTGCCCTAGTGGGGGATGGTAAAGGAAACCTATCCCAAAGTGCCTCTAGTGGGGTTTATTTGATCCTACAACCTCAAGATTGTGAGATACAGACCTTACAACTAAACCAAGTACTACTTAGTTGGTTAAGGATAGTGGAGCTAGCCTTTTGAGTTATTAAGCTTTTGAAATTGAAAGTTATGTTTGCATGGAAATACCAAATGAAGCACGAAGCAAAACGCATATTAGTCATGAAGGTAACCTAAAACCAAATTACAATTACTATTACAAAATTGAGGAAACATAACTTTAATTACAAACATTTAGGGAGCAATAACACTATAACTAGTTTTCTATTTAGGGAATTTGGCAATTTGCACCGTGTACCCTTGAAATTTCAATAAATGCATAAAGTATCCTCGTGTTTTGGAAAACACATGGTGTATCCTCAAACTTTAAAATAATCCACTAAATGTAGTTAAGGTCAAATATAAGTACCTCTACTAAATAAACAACAAAATATGTTATTCTAACAAAGAAAACACCCTAGTCTCTATGTGTCCCTAAGGTTAGGAAAAATGCGCGAGGATCCCCATGATTATTTAATGGAGTTTATGTCTGTCGGTCATAAATGGTATGTGATGATTAATTTTCGTTAACCTTAGGGGTATATAATGAATTTTTCAAAACACGGGTGTACTTGACTACTTGTTTACTCCTTAAAAGATAACTTGTCAACTACTGCTTTTCAATTAATCACTTTGTGAATAACAACTTTTTCAAACAAAAGCTAAAAATCGCCACTTTCAAATATTATTTCTACCAAATGCCAAAATTTTCATGAACAAATTAAAATCATTTTTTTCTGTTACTATCTCCCTTCCCACTATAACCTTCCACTAAGAAAACCCACCACCATCAACTCCACTACATCACCACTACCACCGCTTTCCACCACCACCAAGTCCACGGTGCACCGGCCACCATACTTAGGGGTGGCAATGAGACGAGACAACTCGCGAGGTACTCGAGATCAACTCGGTCAAAGCTCGACTCGAGTGAGCTCAACTCGAGATGTTGGTGAGTCGAGTTAAGCAACTCGATACTCGACTTGAAAACTCGTAAGAAGCTCGAATACCCAATTATCAATAGCAAAATACCTAAATCAACATTTTTCTACCTTATTGTTGCTTTTAACATGAGACACTTGCAAGCTACTAGAAATCTACTCGGTCAAATCTCGACTCGGTCAATGCTCGACTTGATCAATGCTCGGACGAAACTCGACTCAAGTGAGCTCGACTCAACTTAAACTCGGCTCGAAATGCTAACGAGTCGAGTCGAGCTAGCTCAAACTCAAACTCGATTCGCATCATTGCCACCCCTAACCATACTTGTTGCTCTAGTAATTTTTTAACGGCATACTGTTTTAGTATTTATTGACAATAATGGAGAAAAATCAATACTTTATATACTAGCCATATATTAATTTCAAAACTTGTTATTCTATTATATACTCCATCCGTATTATAGTTATGATTACACTTAAAATGTAAAAGATTAATAGTTAGATGAATTAATTCGGTAATGTAAAAAACTAACAAAGGTTGTGAGTGATTTTTAATATTAATTTTTTGTGAATGAATTTTGAACAAAAAGAATAGACATAATGAGTTGGTTTGACTGAATTAAAGAGTATCAAAGGTAGTGAATGTTTCAAACTTTTCAGGTGGATGTCGTAAACTTTTTTCTTATAAGAAAAAAAAAAGTCAAGATATTTTGTCAATTTAATTTTTTGATTGAAATACTTGATGCTTATACCATTTTTAACTTGTTTAGAATGGCAAGTTGAAATGAGAAATGGTTCTTAAATTGTTTTTCTTTTTTATTTTTTCATTCCATTAGATCATTAGGGGTAATTTAGTATTTTCAGAGAGGAACACCATCTTCCTCCCCCCTTCCCTTATATAATAGAGATAATAAATAAATCAAATTATTCATAGAAACCCCACTTTGCTAAACGCAACCCTCAAAACCCCTTTTTCATATTCTCTCTCATAAGAAAAAACTTTTTACAAAAATGAAAATTAATGCAACTTGCTATATGGAATAAGTCAAAAATGGAATATGCAATCACTATTAATAACTTGACAAAATAGATTAACACAAATAATTCACGAAATTAATTAGAATCTTCAATCAAAAAACGTAAGTGATATATCCACGACAACATAATACTTCGTATTTACTAAGTTCAAACAATATGGTTTATTAACATTTACAATCGTCAAAGAACTATACTAATTACTAAAGCCACTGACAAGGATTTATTAAATCATCGACCAAATTTTTCAGTGACGGTATTGAACAGTTAAAAATTAGTCACCTTCAGTTTAAAAACATAATAACATCTACAAATGAACCTCAATAATTTACATCACTACCAAAATAATTTGAGATTAAAAAAAATATGTCCATTCGTACATATAGCTACCTAGGGTTATTGACCCACGCATCGCGTGCATATACGACTAGGAGGCGGAGGGAGAAGTTTTTATGTTTTTATTTTAGTATATTTTGGTTGTGACCGAAGAATCTTATTCATTAATTCATAGTCTTACATACAAGTGTAACTATAATATTTGTATTGAGGATTATGATTTTGTTGGTTGTAATATTGTGTATTTGAGCTCGTCAAAAAATAATGTAGCTAAAAGTAGAAATATTTCATACAATATGTAACTTGACCTATTTTGATAAAAATATAAATTTCATTCTTGGTCGAACTCATGTCTCAAATCTGAGTAATCCAATTTTTGCAATTAGGTACAAGTGTATTTACCAAATCCAATGAATATTACTACCTACGTTTCACAATATATGCATCATTCTATATGGCACATAAACCTAGGGGTGTAAATGAGACGAGACAACTAGCGAGTTACTGGAGATCGACTCGGTCAAAACTCGACTCGAGTGAGTTCGACTCGAGCTCGAACTCGGCTCGAGATGATGGCTAGTCGAGTTGAGCAACTCGATACTCAACTCGAAAACTCGTGAGAAGCTCGAAAACCCAATTATCAATAGCAAAATACCTAAATTCAACATCTTTCTACCTTAAGGTTGTTTTTAACATGAGACACTTGCAAGCTACTAGAAATCTACTCGGTCAAATCTCGACTCGGTCAATGCTCGACTTGATCAATGCTCGGACAAAACTCGACTCAAGTGAGCTCGACTCAACTCAACTCAAACTCGGCTCGAAAGGCTAACGAGTCGAGTCGAGCTAGCTCAAACTCAAACTCGGTTCGCATCATTGCCACCCCTAACCATACTTGTTGCTCTAGTAATTTTTTAACGGCATACTGTTTTAGTATTTATTGACAATAATGGAGAAAAATCAATACTTTATATACTAGCCATATATTAATTTCAAAACTTGTTATTCTATTATATACTACATCCGTATTATAGTTATGATTACACTTAAAATGTAAAAGATTAATAGTTAGATGAATTAATTCGGTAATGTAAAAAACTAACAAAGGTTGTGAGTGATTTTTAATATTAATTTTTTGTGAATGAATTTTGAACAAAAAGAATAGACATATGAGTTGGTTTGACTGAATTAAAGAGTATCAAAGGTAGTGAATGTTTCAAACTTTTCAGGTGGATGTCGTACACTTTTTCCTTATAAGAAAAAAAAAAGTCAAGATATTTTGTCAATTTAATTTTTTGATTAAAATACTTGATGCTTATACCATTTTTAACTTGTTTAGAATGGCAAGTTGAAATGAGAAATGGTTCTTAAATTGTTTTTCCTCCCCCCCTTCCCTTATATAATAGAGATAATAAATAAATCAAATTATTCATAGAAACCCCACTTTGCTAAACGCAACCCTCAAAACCCCTATTTTCATATTCTCTCTCATAAGAAAAAACTTTTCTAAAAATAAAATTTTCTCTCCTCCTCCTCCCATACTTAGAAAAACATAAATTGCAAGAGATTAATAGTAAATTTGATATTCAACGGACAATTATTTTGACCCAAATAAACTTCAATCTGATGTATTCTCTTCCCCCAGTGAAGGAAACAGTAAGATAATATTCTCTAGCTTTTTATAAGGTCATTGACGTAAAATTTATTTTTGATGCTCAATTTGTCAAATTGACAATCCATTAATTATTGGAGTTACTAACATTCAAGTCGTGACATAACACCAATCAGGTCATTTGACATCAACAAGCAATTGTTAAGGGCTTAAGGCCCTTGTTCGGCACAAAAATTCAACTTTGACAAACTACTACTTCCTCTGTTTTTATTTAGTTGCAACAATTTTCATTTATAGGTGTTTTAATTTAGTTGCAACATCTCAGTTCTTGGTAAAAGTTTTGGGGCAATTTGACAAATTTATCCTCACTTTACCCACCTCCATGCAAAAAGTATGGAGAATTGGGTCGAATCTTACTCTCTCTCCTCTTTCTTTAATATTTGTCAAAAGGCGTTTGTTCTATTAAATAAAAATAGAGGTAGTATTATCAAACAATCATTCTTCATTAACACAACCACCATTGTGGAATTAAACCTAACAAATAATTTCAAATGCAGAAACACTACTTTAAGCCTACATTTGAACCAAGTCAAGCTTCACTAGACCCACATAAATTTTAAACCAAGTCAAGCTTCGAAATTTCGGGAGGTTCCTTCAGCCAAAATCACCCCTCGGATTTCAGATGGTTATCGTCATAGACCCACATAGATCTTTAGGCATTTCCATCATGGTTCAATCAGAAATTTATCGCGATTCTGTGTTACTGGTGGTGAAAATGCTTGTGGTGGCGTCAAAGGTCCCTATTGTACCCTCTTATTTCCATAGCAATGATCATTTTTGCCTAAAAAACATGATATCTTGGGCTTAGGTGGCCATAGTGATGATTGGTGCTAGTATTGGCAATGGTTGAGGACAAAAATATAAAAGAGGAGGGTTGAGGGAGAAGATGGGGTGAAATGCAAAATAGTAAAGTAAGGATATTATAAACATTTTTGTATAGGTAATATGGCAATTGGTAATATGAATGGTGCTTAACTTCAAACTAATAAAAACTAAATAGTCCCCTTCAAAAACATAATAATTAAAAACTAAAGGATTTTTGATTTTTACCGCCTTATAAAGAGCGTGTTTTACACTTTACCACCTTTTTTTCAATTTTACCACCTTAAAGTTTCCAAGTCGTTAAAAATCACCACCTTGACTCGGCTCAGATGAAGAATCCGGCGAGGGTCCCAAATAAGCTGTTTTTATGTTTAGTTTCCCCTCCATTTTCCCCTTTACCCTCGATTTTTCATTTCCTTTTCATTAAAACCCCAATTTTGTCTTTCACTCCCTCTAAAAACCCAAATTTCTTTGATGAAAATTTTAATCAAGTTAGGCCTTACCATTTTTTTGATAAATTCGACCTTAATCAAAGGATAAATTGGAGATTCCGCTCTTTTGTTAAAAAGTTATGATTTCTTTGGCTAGTTTAATAGGCTAGGGTTCTTCCTCAATGTTGGGCATTTCTTGTTCATTGAATTTTTTGGTAAATTGGGCCTAAATTGTGGCATCTATGGTGTTCATTAGCATAATGCTTGCTTTGGTTTTCATTCATCTTCATTAATATAGGCCTATAATGTCTCATTCTTCTTCCCATAACCACCAAAAAGTGCAACTAGGGAATTCCTCTTCTTTGCAAAAGTCGAAATAAATTACGGAGAAGAGAGATGAGATTGGTATTATGGATTTTTGGGTGAAGTGGAGGAGAGAGAGGGTAAAAGAATATCTGTCAGTATCCAAGAGGATTTGATGATTTTACATAGAGGTTGAAGATAAAAATGTGAATTGTTTGAGGAAATGGAATGGTGAAGGAAGAAAGAGAAAGAAATTGGAAAGATAGAGACTAAATGTAATACCCCGTATTTTTAGGCATTTATTGAGATTATTTAAAATAATTCTAAATTTATCTTCAAAACTCATTTTAAATTATTTTAAAATCACTTTGGAGGGAATCATTTGGAGGGAAATATAGTTTGAATTTTAAAGGTTATTTTAGTAATTTATAACAATAGTTGCTCTTGTCATTTTCTTATTTATTTAATTAATTATTTAAACTAATATTTGATAAATAATTTCATAAAATCCAAAATTCATTTTTGGGTAATAAAATCATATTATACATTTTAGTATGTAATTTTCGGATTTTTTTTATAAGTGTTGTTTTGAAAAATCGGTTTCTTTTAAATAAAATCGAAAACTTTAAATATTGAAAATATTTTGTTAAGTCTTAAAAAATTAGATTTTTATGAGATTTATATTGAGTTAGAAAGTATGGGATTTTAATTGATTTGGGAAGATTTAACAATCTCTTTAAAATCAAACAAAATTGATTTTAGGAAAGAATTTTGGAAAATAAATAATTGCTGCATCTCTACAGCTGCACGGCAGCCTTAAATGATGTAAGAAAAGTTTTGCTCCCTTTTGCCCTAATTTTTATGGTTTAGGAAATTTTCACCTCTTTTTCTATCCTAGTTTACACTATAAATAACCCTCTAATGCTTCACTTTCTCTTCACCAAAAATCTTGAGAGTTCTTAATAAAGTTTTCTCTAAAGTTAGTGCTCTCTTTGAGTGCTTGCTAGTAGTTTTTGTTCTTCACCAAGGAGTTTTAGCGGGAGGTTTTGTAAGTACTCTTTTTTTTAAGTTTGTTTTAATTCCTAGTTTTTTGATCTTTTTGAGTTCTATAAAAACATGTTTTTATTGCTTGAGCATGAATCATGTTTAGAATTAGTTAGTTTAGCATAATTTTTTTAGAGTTCATATATTATTCATCGTTTTGATTAGAATTAGCTTATAATTGTTAGGAGGATTTCGTTAGTGAGCATTCTCTTACTAGTTGATTTTCTTGTTTCGTGAATTATCAAGGTACGTTTACGTGGCTTGATCTTTAATTGCTATGAATACACTAGTTATGTATGTTTTAGTAGAAATTATACGAGTTAGTATTGGTAGTTAGCTTTAATAAATCTTCTTGAGTATATGTATCATAATGGGTTGCGGTAAATGTGTGCTTAACATACATATTTAATATCATTCATAATTTGACTAGCTTTATTTGAATTGTTTTCAACAAAAAGAAAATTGATGGAATTAGTGCATTAGTACAATGAACTATTAGTAGCCGAAATGTACTCGAGTATTTCAAGCCGACTCGTATTTCCTATTTGTTTTGGCTTTGCCCTACTTTGCTTCTTGGGAGTAATTTTCGGGTCCATTGATGATTCATGATGCATGGGATGAACATTTTGGGATCATTAGAACTAGATCACTATTTTAGTAGTCTTTAGACTTTTCATACTAGTATTGTGGTTTTTGGATAATAATGTTTATTATTTTTATAAATAAAGTTAGAAGTTTCATTTGCATATTTTTGTGTGTCAAGTTATAGTATTGCCAAGCGTATTTATACGTGGCGGTAATACCCTTAAGTTACTCCAAGTATTTTACGAAAGTATAAGTTTTTAAAGTGGAGAAATTTGGTGGTGTTACAAAGTGGTATCGGCTTAAAATAGGGATATGAAGTTGGAATCTAAAATTAATGGGTAGACTTAAGGATGGGCATATAGGTTAGGGAGTTTCGCATTCTTTTCATATTTATATTATTTATGCATAAAAATCTATTTTATTATTTGAGGAAAAAAGATTGATTTGGATAAGTTAGGTTAGCAATGTTTCGGTAAGGAAAGGTTTGGGCTCTCATCAACGTCGCGTGTAACCAACCCTTTCCTGGGAAATTCATTGGCCCGACTATTCTTTGTCATGAATCAAGTACTCATTATAAAACATATTTGGAAAAACAAAAGGTTGTAAAAATAAGGAAAAATTTCAAAAAACTACCTTTTATAACCAACTTTTTCAAAAAACTACCTTTTAAAAATTTTCTTTCAAAAAACTACCTTATATAACATATTCCTTTCAATATACTACCATGTTACGTTTATATATAATACTAATCAATAAATGACAATCGCCCTAAGTGTTGTTGCCGATGGAGTAGCGAGAAAAGAAGAGAGAAACGATAGGGGAGGATAGAATAGCAATTTACGGTGACTCGATAATTAGTGATTAAACCCCATTTATGGTAAAATGGTAGTATATTGAAACAAATTTGTTGTATAAGGTAATTTTCTAAAGAAAATTTTTAAAAGGTAGTTTTTTGAAAAAAATTGATTATAAAAGGTAGTTTTACAAAATTTTCCCTAAAAATAACTTTGGCAAGAAAAGTTTTAGCATTTTATGTGCATAAGTAGAATAAAGATGATAGACTTTGATTTTTTTTTTTCGAGTACCTAAATAGTAGGTCGATTTTTATTAAGTTGTATTATTATTATTTTAGGACTATTATTTTGTGGAATAAGGAGGAAGAAATTGTGTTATGCAACTTTGTTTGGTTAACTATTTGCAATTTAAATTCTTACATGTTAAACTTTAAATTTCAGATGCTTGAGTTTGTAAGGGATATTTACTATGATGACGCCTATTTTAAGAGGCATTAGCACACTATATAGCATTCTTTATTCAAGGAATCCATCTTTATGCCAAGTTCTTAGCTTCACAAGGAAGAAGAGAAATGAGGGGTTGAACCTTGGAAAATTCTACTAGCTCTTATTCACTTACCTAGAATTCCAAAGTATGAAAATCTTTTTAGGAAATATGAGGATGTATTATTAAATGAAAATGAGTGGAATAAGCATAAACACGTGCACGAAGGGGTATGGATAGGCGATATGTTGACATTTGAGGGACACTTGTACTATGCGGAGAAGACATGGGAAAAGGAACTTAGAGTCTACGGCTAATGCTACCATAGAAGTTCCAATAAGCGATTCGCTTATGTCGAAGCCTCATCATCTCATCATCTTACACCACCATCGGTTCGCTCTACAAGTCCAGAATATACACCTACAACTCCTAAAGATAACACTTCAAAGGCACAATCCAACTCTATTAAAGAAGTGCCACCAAATTACGAATACTCACCTACGTAAGTCGGCCACCTATGAAAGAAAATTTGGAAGGAGGGAGTCGTACCTATGAATTGTTATGAATAGGATCTTCATGTTAGTCTTAAATAATTGCCTGTAGTTGACAAGTTAATGTAGCAATTTTATGGGTTTATTATTACTATTATCATTTTTGTGTTGCTTTCGAATAAAGAAACTATGTATGCGGTTTGATCATTATTAATGAGATGGTTTACCTATTATATGTTTATTATATGTTTATTTAGTTAAGATCTATTGTTGTCTACTCGGGAAAATGTCTCAAAGGCATGGGGTGGAAATAGTGCCAAATTGAACTCTGCTTTGAAAAAGTTGATCGTGAAATAGTAGTTGCCTTGTCCCAATTTGTGAATGCCCCACCCTCGAAGTCCAATGAATTAGATGCATTTGGAGAAGTATTTAAGAGGGTGTCTACTTCAAAACCCCTTACTACAATAGGAAAGAGGACCCGGCTAGTCTTGAAAGCTGGATTAGGGAATTTGACAAGCTTTTTTTATGCCATCAAGCGCCCCGGAAGAGCTTAAGTTGAATAACGTGAGTGTATTATCCGAAGGAGGAAGCGGATCTTTGGTGGAGCCAAAGGAAAAATGATTTGGTGAGCGAACGTAATTTCGGGTGGACCGAGCTGAAAGAAGCCTTAAGAACCAAGTTTTACCCGACCCACTTAAGAAAGCGAGAAAAGTATGGAGTTCATTAACCTTAGGATGGGGGCCATGTCCATTTTAGAGTACTACAAGTAAGTTCATTGAGCTAATGAGGTTTGCACCAAGTAGTACCCATTGAGGCTCTTAAGGCTCGAAGATTTAAGCAAGGCTTGAGCCTATCTTTGCAAGGCAAGCTCGGAGGAGCCACCTTTAACACCCTTGATGAGGTTTATGGGAGGGATGCCCACTTATATGGGATTAGAGGGAAGGAACCGAGGGGAACTCTTCGGGAGAAAAGAGAAAAAGGGAATGGCAATTACCCCAAACTAGGGGGAATGAGAAAAAGTTTAAGGGAGGCAGCGAAAGAAGAGATGGAAGAAACATTAGGGTTAGGACCAATGATCGGACTTCAAGGAATCAATCGGGCGAGAGAGAGGCCCAAAAGGCTGTTCCATTGTAAGAATTGTAACAAGAACCACCCGGGGAAAAGATCGTGAAGGGAAGCCGGTGACTTATAGGTATTGCCAAAAGCTAGGTCATCGTGAGTATGAATGTCCTTTGGAAATGCGAGGGAAAACCACCTATCCCCGCCCAAGATAACAAGACCATAGCTTCTAACCCGTTAAACCCTACTCAACAATATGGGAGTGCTAAGCCGGGAAACGGGAATGGAAATAGTCTAACCAAGGGGCGCATCTTTGAAATAAATGGTCGTGAGGTTGAGGCCACATCCGATGTGATAGTTGGAATTTTTTTTGTTAATTCTATGCTGTTAAAGTTCTATTTGATTCGGGAGCATCGCATTCATTCATGACTAGGACCCTAGGTGAACGAGGACTAGTCGGTCCGGAATACATTTTTATCGGTTTTTGCATTACCCTCGGGAGAAGAATTGCATTGTTCTAGGTTGTATAGGCGGGTACCTCTACTTATAGCGGGGAATAGAATTTCCATCGACTTTATTGAGTATGAGATGCAAGACCTAGATGTCATCCTTGGGATGGATTGGCTTGGCAAATATAAGGGTCATATCAATTGTGAGGCTCAAAAGGTAATTTTGACCCGGACAAACAAGGTTAGGGTGACTTACGGGGAGAGAGGGAAGCAAAAGGGCTTACGGATAATTTACGCCTTGCAACTACGGTCTTGTATAAGGAAAGGGTACCCATTGTTTATGTGTAGTGTTCAAGAAATAAGGGAAGAGGTTGAACCTAGCAAGGTACCAGTGGTGAGTGAGTTTACGGATGTTTTTCTTGACGAGATTCCGGGAATGCCGCCAGTGAGAGATCTTGAATTCACCATAGACTTAGTGCCCGGAGACCGGACCAATATCTAAGGCCCCATACCGAATGGCACCTGCCGAAAGGAAGGAACTAAAAGTCCAACTGGATGAGTTGTTGGAGAAAGGCTACATCGAGCCAAGCTCTTCACCATGGGGTGCACCAGATCTTGTTTGTGAAAAGAAAGATGGGAGTTTGAGGCTATGGAAATCCTGTTAAAAAACGATCACTGCCGGTGGAAGGCTTTGCGTTCGAGTCGATCTACGCATTGACTATCGAGAACTAAATAATGTAACTATCAAGAACAAGTACCCACTTCCGAGAATAGATGATCTGTTTGACCAACTCAAGGAGGTTGGAATCTTTTCTAAAATAGACACCGAGGTCTTGTTATCATCAATTAAGGATTGCGGAGAATGACATCGCAAGGACGGTCTTTAGGACTCGCTATGGACATTATGAGTTCACGGTGATGCCTTTTGGTTTGACTAATGCACTGCAGTTTTCATGGATTTGATGCATAGAATTTTGGAACGTTCTTGGATAAATTTGTTGTTGTTTTCATCGACGACATTCTAGTTTACTCTAAGGATAGGGAGGCACATGAGGAGCATTTAAGACAAGTTTTGTCAAAGTTGAGAGAGCATCAATTATATGCTAAGCTTTCTAAATGTGAGTTTTGGTTGGAGGAAGTTGCATTTTTGAACCATGTGATCTCGAAAGAGGGTGTTTCGGTGGATCCGGCTAAGATTCGAGCGATCTTGAATGGCCTACTCCGAAAGTGTATATGATATAAGGAGTTTCTTGGGGTTGGCCGAATATTACCGAAGATTTGTGAAGGACTTCTCTAGGATTTCGAGGCCTATGACTAACTTGATGAAAAAGGAGTGTAAATTTCTTTGGAGTTGTAACACCCCCGCCAACCCGAACCTTTTTCATTTAATAAAACTCGAGATGGGGGAAAATCCACGAGGGTTCGACTCAACGGGCGTGCTACCGCCGCACTTATCTCCTTGGAAATAAATACAAGGCTAGATTAAAGCATACTAAATTCGAGATAAATTAATCCTTACAACCAAGTAAATCGTTCATTAAATATTACTAATTACTTAAGTGTTTCGGAGTTCCATCGGAAGCTAAAACATAAGCTAAGTGGATGACAACTCTAAATGATCTCCCTTTTGTTCCCCGTCGATCACCCACCTGCCAAATACATTGAAAAGAAAGCAAGAGAGACAAGCTCCCAAAAATCATAAAAAGCCGAGTAATTCCAATTGCATTCAGTAAAATACTTAAGTTGAAAATACTTTGTAAAATAGTAGGTTAATAGGGTTAGAAAGCATAGCACACATACACATATATATACAATGAATAATCACATAATTAATTCAATTATTTAAGGAGAGGAAATAGAACGCCGCAAGCCGGGGTCGATCCCCTGTAACCATTTACGTCAACATTGTAGGCGGGGTCAATCCCTGTAACCACCTACGGATAACATAATGGCCATAATAACAGAGTCCCTAGTGTGCACACCCATTCTACTTGGATCACAACAAGATAGAAGGAGGACAAGTAACAAAAAAATCGGCCACAAGAACTAGAGAACCTTGTAGGTGGTCAGTTGAACCTCCCTTACAGGGCAACCTGTTCATCATTTCCCTTTGATATTTCACTTTAAGTGATTAATAGTTTTTTTTTTAATTCAAATCATCACATAACACATGTACACATATGCATAAATTCATTTAATCAAGAGTGAATGCTTTTATTCCAAATCCATAATTCAATTCATACATAGCTTAATCCGAGAGCCCATTCGTATTCATTAGCATAACCGTCACTTGATTACGTTGATTAACTCATAATCATCCAATTATCACATGTTCTTGATAATTTCCAACTTTCACTCATGACTTCAATATTAATAATATAGTAATAATATAAATGGTAAGAATAACGATAATAATATTAATAATAATAATGATAATAATAATAACCATAACATTACTAAATGACATTAAACGGTGTTGACACGTTAATAACGTTATAATAAAAATCATCATTGACATATCGTCCATTATACAAGTTATTTCATTTGTTATACTCATTCATCGTGCATAATCCATAACTATAAACCATATTCATAATCCATATTCTAATTCACATAGTCACATAATTAATTCGTTTTATTCTAACGGGATCTACGTTTAGATGGACATTAGAGATTACCTCGTGACGCGTGCCCAAAAGTTAAGTTCACGAACGGATTAGCACTCTTGATATTCCTCGTCTACGCAATCGGAGTCTACAATAGACATTAACGATATCTAAGTTAGTTACCTAAATAATCCCTTTTTATATATAAAGTAAACAATTTAAATAATTCAAATAACTTAAAGAATTCTTAATGATTTTAAGAGAGTTTATAGATCAAAGTTTATAGTTTTCACATTATTTATGAAATTATTTTAAGTACTCAAAGATTACTTGAACTTAATTTTCATTAACTTAAACAATTATTTTAAACACAGAAAAATAACTTTATTATACTTCTTACTTTGTTTTAGAAAATTAAGAAATATTTTCAAGTTATAAAAGACTAAGTTAATTAATCTAAAATACACCAATTTAATAAAGTAAGCTAATTTAGGAAAGCCATTTGTTTTGTTAAAAAAAAATAGTAAAACAATATAAAGGAAGAAAAGTCGATGCGATTCCAAGAATCGGTTTCATAAACCAAAAAAAAAAAGAAACGAAGAAGGGAGGAGACAGGGGAGGGAACGTGTAATATCCCGAATTTTCAAAGATTATTTTATTATTTATTAAGGTTTAATATTATTTCCACTTAAAATTTATTTTATGATAATGCGATTTTATTTGATAACTATGTTTATTAAAATAATGATTTCATTTAGTTTTGATTTATTTAACAAGTTTAAAATAAATCATTTACTTGTTTTATTATTCATTTCATTATTTCTAATTAATTAAACTCTTTAGTTTTGGTTGTGGGTATCTTTGTACATGTGTCCATCCATTTTTTGCAATCCAAACCCAAATACCATGTCCATAACCCATATGCCTTATAGCCAAAAAGAAAAAGGAAATTAAAAACAAAAAACAAAAAAAAAGAAGAGGGTGAAAACGAGTTTTCACCATCTTCCTCCCCTCCTTACTTCGTTCTGATTTTGACACCTAGAGCCAATTTTTCAATAAAAAAATTGCAGCATTTGATTGATAGGAAAATTGAATTTCGAGTCCACAAAAATATCGGATTTTAGGGGAAAAAATTTCAAAGAGCTACCACCATAGCCCTCACACGTCACCTCCACCATTAATGGAGCTTGACCAAAGCTCAACATTTCGACCAATCTCCTCTATAAAAAGCCGAACCTTATTCACCAATTTGCTCAAGCAAATAATTCAAAAAAGTTTGCTTCAATTCCTTTCTATTCTTCCTAAATTTCTGATTTTTGGTTTTGAAATTGAATAAATTAAAAATAAAATTGCCCACCATTAACAACTCCACCTCTATTCTCTAATTCGTAGGAAACAACCACGACCATCCGAGGCCACTCGCGCCACCATCAACACCACCTAACCGCCAGCCCAATAGCACCGCTTCCCTTCGCGTCACCCTATCTTTGCCCGCCCGCGGCGCCTCTGCTTGCTCCTTGACGAGCGGCCGCGCCGCACGCCGCCACCGAAACCACCCCTCCCCGCCGGACTTCGCCCGTCCACCGCTCGAAACACCGGCCTCCCCTCCCTTCCTCTTCTTCTCCCCTGATTCGTTCTTCCATGTCTTCCTCCCCTTCTTCGTTTCTTTCGTTTCCCCGACTTTGTGAGCGATTCTTTGAATCGAGTAAAGCCTCTTTTTTTCTCCTTTTATTTGTATTATTAGTTTATTTTTAGTTTTTTTTTTTAAAAAACAAAACAAAGGACTTTCCTAAATTGACTTACTTTATTAAGTTGGTATATTTTTGATTAATAATTTAGTCTCTTATAACTTGAAAGTATTTCTTAATTTTCTAAAACAAAGTCAGAAGTATAATAAAGTTAGTTTTCTATGTTTAAAATATTTATTTAAGTTAATGAAAATTTAAGTTAACGTAATCTTTGAGTACTTAAGATGATTTCACAAATAATTTGAAAACCATAAACTTTAATCATTAAGAATTTCTTTAAGTTATTTAAATTGTTTATTTTATATATAAAAAGGGGTTATTTAGGTAACTAACTTAGATCTCATTAACGTCTATTGTAGACTCCGATTGCGTAGACGAGGAATATCAAGAGTGTTAATCCGTTCGTGAACTTAACTTTTGGGCACACGTCACGAGGTAATCTCCGATGTCCATCTAAACGTAGATCCCGTTAGAATAAAACGAATTAATTATGTGACTATGTGAATTAGAATATGGATTATGAATATGGTTTATAGTTATGGATTATGCACGATGAATGAGTATGACAAATGAAATGGCCTGTATAACGGACGATATGACAATGATGATTTTTATTATAATATTATTAACGCATCAACATCGTTTAATGTCATTTATTATTATTATTATTATTATTATTATTATTATTATTATTATTATTATTATTATTATTATTATTATTATTATTATTATTATAATTATTATCATCATCATCATCATCACTATTCTTACCATTTATAGTATTACTATTACTAAGATTATTGTTATCGTTATTAATATTGAAGTTAGGAGTGAAAGTTGGAAATTTTCAAAGACATGTGATAATTGGATGATTATGAGTAAATCAATGTAACCAAGTGACGGTTATGATGATGAATATGAATGGGCTCTCGAATTAAGCTATGTATGAATTGAATTACGGATTTAGAATAAAAGTATTCACTCTTGATTAAATAAATTGACGCATATGTGTATGTGTACATATGTTATGTGATGACTTGAATTAAAAGCTATTAATCACTTAAAGTGAAATATCGGAGGGAAATGATGAACGAGGTTGCCTTTGTATGGGAGGTTCGGCGGCCACCTACGGGTTCTCCGGTTACTATCTTGATTTTACGTTGTTTGTCTTCCTTCTATCTTGTTGTGATCCAAGTAGAAGGGGTGTGCACACTAGGGACTCTGTTATTATGGCCATTATGTTATCCGTAGGTGGTTACGGGGATTGACCCCGGCCTACAATGTTGAAGTAAATGGTTGCGGGGGATTGACCCGCTTTATCGGCGTTCTATTTCCTCTCCTTAAATAATTGAATTAATTATGTGATTATTCATTGTATATATATATATATATATATATATATATATATATATATGTGTGTGTGTGTGTGTGTGTGTGTGTGTGTGTGTGTATGTGTCTTTGTGTGCTATGCTTTCTAACCCTATTAACCTACTATTTTACAAAGTATTTTCAACTTAAGTATTTTACGGGATGGAGTTGGAATTACTCAGTTTTTTTTTCTGATTTTTGGGAGCTTGTCTCTCTTGTTTCTTTTCAATGCATTTGTGCAGGTGGGTGATCGACGGGGGAACAAAAGGGAGATCACTTAGAGTTGTCATCCACTTAGCTTATGATTTAGCTTCATTGGAACTCTGAAATACTTTAGTAATTAGTAATATTTAATGAAACTTTTACTTGGTTGTAACGATTAATTAATTTGAATTTAGTATGCTTTAATCTAGCCTTGCATTTATTTCCAAGGAGACAAGTGCGGCGGCAGCACGCCCGTTGAGTCGAACCCTCGTGGATTTTCCTCTATCTCGAGTTTTATTAAATGAAAAAGGGTTCGGGTTGGCGGGGGTGTTACAAAGTGGTATCAGAGCGGAGTTTAGATTAACTAGGGAAAGATTAAAATTATCAATTAAGGAAAATGAATCAAATAGGGTTAAACTTAAAATTGGTCAAAATAATAAAAATATTTAAGAAAAATGAATTAGGATTAAAATATGACTTGAGGATTTAGTATGGGTACGAATGGGTTATGTGTACATGTATGAAAGTACTCGTTAAAGGTACTTATTAATTGTTTATGATATTTGATTAGATGGCCAAGACACGTTTCACCGCCGAGAAATGCACCGGAACCCCTCGTCAAGGACCCTACCTTCTAAGGATGAGGATAGGAGAGTACGTTTCGGCTTATATATACGGAGTTACGGTTAACAATGAAGTGTTACCACCTCAATGAAGGCCACGGTCATTCGGATTACCTCACGCCACCTAGACAGGCCGATGTTTTGATTCACATTCTCCCCAACGATGGTCCTTATGCCGGAATCAAGAGCGACTACTCTGATGTTTTGAAAAAATGGAAGGCCAAACTATGAACGATACACATTGAAAGGGAAGTGGTATCCCATGTTGAGTTACCTGGAGAAAAGAATGTTTGATGCTAGGGCCAAGTGGCTTAATGACTATTTACCCACTGATGACGAGGAACCCAACCATAGTGACGATGAAGAAGTAGGAAGCAACCCTGTCTCACCCGTTGTAAATCTCGATGGAGATGGAGACGGGAGATGAAGGTGAAGACGAGGATCCGTCCGAGTACGGCGACTAGAAACCCAAATCTCTAGCCCCCGACCCTTAGATTTCTAATTAAGGTTGTAAAAGATCAATTAACACTAGTGGAATAAAGTCCAACCGCTGCGGTCAAAACCAGGCTTGCCGCTACGGTTTTGGCCCGCAACGGTTGGACTAGCAGCAGTTTTCATTAAAAAGCTGCTGCGGTTGTGAACCGCCAGCGGCAAAAGCACAAACCGTTGCGGTTCCAAGGCAAAACCGCTGCGGTTAATGGGAAAAACCGCAGCGGTTTTGCCTTCGAACCGCAGCGGTTTGTTCTTTGCCACCAACCTCTTTGTATGCATTGGAGCATTAACTGATGCGGTTTTCTTAGTAAACCGCATCGGTTAATGTTATATATATATATATATATATATATATATATATATATATATATATATATATATATATATATTATATTTGTATATATATAATATTTTATTATATCTAACCTGCTATAGTTGACACAAATCCCACAAGCGCGTCTTATACAAGTCAAATATAATATATATATATATATATATATATATATATATATATATATATATATATATATATATATATATATATAAATATAAAATTTGGAGAATGTACTACAAATGAAGTTGTACTAAGTACTAAAATCCAAAATAAACATCAATTATATTATTGTACCTAAATAACTAGCAAGTAGAACAATAAGAACAAATAAACTCAAAGTCGCGGCATCATCTTCACATGCAAACTTCGGTAAGGTAGTGTGCTAGCAAATCCCGAACCTCGTTTATCTCGGTTGTGGTGAAGGAACTCTCCCTTTGGTTGAATACCTTAAACATAAGGAAACACACATAATATCAGTTTTAGTTTGAGTAAGGCCTTAGATAATTGACTCTTATAGTTATATATGTACCTATTGGAACTATATATGACCTAACATGTGGCAAAATGCGGCAAACTAAGTGAAATGAGCTTCGAATTCCAAAATCGGCCCGAAATGGCCTTCATTTATCCAAAATGGGTTTCAAAGCATATGAGTGAACTTTAATTGACTCTTATAGTTATATATGTACCTATTGGAACTATATATGACCAAACATGTGGCTAAATGCGGGAAACTAAGTGAAGTGAGCTTCGAAGGCTAATCGGCCCGAAACGGCCTTCATTTACCCAAAATGGGTTTAAAAGCATATGAGTGAACTTTAATTGACTCTTATAGTTATATATGTACCTATTGGAACTATATATGACCTAACATGTGGCTAAATGCGGGAAACTAAGTGAAATGAGCTTCGAAGGCCAAAATCGGCCCGAAACGGTCTTCATTTACCCAAAATGGGTTTCAAAGCATATGAGTGAACTATAATTGACTCTTATAGTTATATATGTACCTATTGGAACTATATATGACCTAACATGTGGCTAAATGCCGGAAACTAAGTGAAATGAGCTTCGAAGGCTAAAATCGGCCCGAAACGGCCTTCATTTACCCAAAATGGGTTTCAAAGCATATGAGTGAACTATAATTGACTCTTATAGTTATATATGTACCTATTGGAACTATATATGACCTAACATGTGGCTAAATGCCGGAAACTAAGTGAAATGAACTTCGAAGGCCAAAATCGGCCCGAAACGGCCTTCATTTAGCCAAAATGGGTTTCAAAGCATATGAGTGAACTATAATTAACTCTTATAGTTATATATGTACCTATTGGAACTATATATGACCTAACATGTGGCTAAATGCGGGAAACTAAGTGAAATGAGCTTCGAAGGCTAAAATCGGCCCGAAACGGCCTTCATTTACCCAATATGGGTTTCAAAGCATATGAGTGAACTATAATTGACTCTTATAGTTATATATGTACCTATTGGAACTATATATGACCTAACATGTGGCTAAATGCGGGAAACTAAGTGAAATGAGCTTCGAAGGCTAAAATCGGCCCGAAAGCGACCTTCATTTACCCAAAATGGGTTTCAAAGCATATGAGTGAACTATAATTGACTCTTATAGTTATATATGTACCTATTGGAACTATATATGACCTAACATGTGGCTAAATGCCGGAAACTAAGTGAAGTGAGCTTCGAAGGCCAAAATCGGCCCGAAACGGCCTTCATTTAGCCAAAATGGGTTTCAAAGCATATGAGTGAACTATAATTGACTCTTATAGTTATATATGTACCTATTGGAACTATATATGACCTAACATGTGGCTAAATGCGGGAAACTAAGTGAAATGAGCTTCGAAGGCTAAAATCGGCCCGAAACGGCCTCCATTTACCCAAAATGGGTTTCAAAGCATATGAGTGAACTTTAATTGACTCTTATAGTTATATATGTACCTATTGGAACTGTATATGACCTAACATGTGGCTAAATGCCGGAAACTAAGTGAAATGAGCTTCGAAGGCCAAAATCGGCCGAAACGGCCTTCATTTAGCCAAAATGGGTTTCAAAGCATACGAGTGAACTATAATTGACTCTTATAGTTATATATGTACCTATTGGAACTATATATGACCTAACATGTGGCTAAATGCGGGAAACTAAGTGAAATGAGCTTCGAAGGCTAAAATCGGCCCGAAACTTGACCTTCATTTACCCAAAATGGGTTTCAAAGCATATGAGTGAACTTTAATTGACTCTTATAGTTATATATGTACCTATTGGAACTATATATGACCTAACATGTGGCTAAATGCGGGAAACTAAGTGAGATGAGCTTCGAATTCCAAAATCGGCCCGAAATGGCCTTCATTTACCCAAAATGGGTTTCAAAGCATATGAGCGAACTATAATTGACTCTTATAGTTATATATGTACCTATTGGAACTATATATGACCTAACATGTGGCTAAATGCCGGAAACAAAGTGAAGTGAGCTTCGAAGGCCAAAATCGGCCCGAAACGGCCTTCATTTAGCCAAAATGGGTTTCAAAGCATATGAGTGAACTATAATTGACTCTCATAGTTATATATGTACCTATTGGAACTATATATGACCTAACATGTGGCTAAATGCGGGAAACTAAGTGAAATGAGCTTCGAAGGCTAAAATCGGCCCGAAACGGCCTTCATTTACCCAAAATGGGTTTCAAAGCATATGAGTGAACTATAATTGACTCTTATAGTTATATATGTACCTATTGGAACTATATATGACCTAACATGTGGCTAAATGCCGGAAACTAAGTGAAATGAGCTTCGATGGCTAAAATCGGCCCGAAACGGCCTTCATTTACCCAAAATGGGTTTCAAAGCATATGAGTGAACTTTAATTGACTCTTATAGTTATATATGTACCTATTGGAACTATATATGACATAACATGTGGCTAAATGCGGGAAACTAAGTGAAATGAGCTTCGAATTCCAAATTCGGCCCGAAATGACCTTCATTTACCCAAAATGGGTTTCAAAGCATATGAGTGAACTTTAATTGACTCTTATAGTTATATATGTACCTATTGGAACTATATATGACTTAACATGCTGCTAATGGCGGAAAGAAAACAAAACTAAGTGGATTGAGCTTTAGAGGCCAAAATCGACTTTAAATTAAGCTACGTATATTAGTTTTATATGTATATATATATATACCTTCTCAATATCCCCGACTTCCTTGCAACTTGAGGCTATATCGAACATGAACCTCAACACATAGTAGCGACACTCGGTTCCCCCTGGTTGCTGAGCACACTAATCATAGAATTACATAAAAAATCATGTAATTAACATACATGGTTGTTTTTTGCTAAAAGAAAGAAGTACGTAGCTTAACTAATATGTATTACCTTCATTGCTTTCCATCAAGGTATTTTTCCCGTGCTCTTAAATTTCTTCAAAGAACTGTAGTTAAGTTAATTTCATGTGAGAAGTGGCCAAAGAATGGAATTAGTAAAAAGTGTAATGCTTATTAGCATTTTAAATAACAAATATATCTATTTATGCATGATTTGAGGAATAAGTGTCGTGGTGGATCTTGAGCTATAGAATCAAAATGATATACTTGTGTTGTTTGAAGGACAAATCACAACGAGCGACCAATGAAGACTAAAATGCCAAAAAAGTTAGGAAGCAATCATGTGAGTACTTCTATTGTATATATAATGATAATTAAAGTGGTAAAAATATATACAAGGTTAAGAACTATACTCTTCAAAACAAGGGGCAAGTATGAACTTATGTTGTGCACGTAGAGATGTTTTGATACATAGCTAAATATACTCCTTTACCTCATTTGTGTTTTGCAAACAATTGTCGGCTCGGGTGAAATTTGAACATAACCACCCAAATTGCTCTTGTATGCTCTTGCGTCCACAATCATCCTGGAGTAATCTTTAAAGCACAACCAACTTCGTAACATAAATATATTATTGTATATTGCAAATCATTTTTATTTACTTCAAAAGTACAAATGTTCTACCTCATAAAGACTTGAATCAAGGAAACATTCAACATCTCTCCGCAAAGGAACTCTTTCAAATCACCCTTAGACACCCATGTCGATGTATCCTCAAAGTAGTTGAATTGCGTGGTACCCAAATTCACCTCAAGAGGTGCATCATCCGACATATCACGCGCATTTGCATGTAGCCATATGCATGCCTTTGTGAGACACTCGATCTTTGCTTTCTCGATCCAAGTATATGTAGTTTGTTTTTCTTGGTGACTTGAATCTTGCATTCCTTTACCCGAAATGGCCTTCTTTAGCCCGCTTGAACCCTTCTTCTCTGAACCCTTCTTCGCCTTCTCTAGAGGAGGTGAGTCCGCCTTGCTTTCCTTGGGCTTGTTTATTCTCTCCAAAACCTAATAATTCAACGGTAAAAACATTCAACTTAGTTAGTAGGTAGGTATGAAACAAATCATTATGAATATGGATTTAAGTTGCTTCAATTTACCTCGTCTGAAAACCTCACCCATGCCGATGGCCACAACACATAACCACCACGAGCGTCGGTCAAGACATTTATATCAATTGACGGTTTAGGCAGCGGAAGAGCAAAGTCTTCGTAACCAGGAGTAATGGTGACTACACTAACCGCCAAGTGCTCATTGTGTAATACCCCGAATTTTAATCTCGTTTTATTAATTGCTAATTATGTTTCTGAAATGATCATAGTTAAATTATTTTCTAAAATAAATACATTTTGGGTTTTATGTATAATTAATTGGGTGGTATTTGGCCAAAATGAGAAACAAAATGGGTTTACTCATCTAATACCTACATCGGTTTAATTTGTTAGAAGCATAACCCAACCCTCCTTTCCTTTTTCTTTTGTTGGTAAAACAAAAGCCACCCCAACTCAAAACTCTTTCTCTCTCTGTTATTTTATCTCACCCAAGGAAACCCTAAAACTCTTTCTCTCTCTCCTCCCCGTGAAAAATCCCCCAAACCCTAAAACCCTCACTCTTCTCACGCACCCCTCTTCCTCTCTCCTCACTGGCATTTTCCCAGGCTCGCCGGAGCCGCGTTTAGCCCCGCTCGTGCGGCGCTGCTTCCTCCCTTGCTTGCGATTTCTCTCTCATCCGCGTTCTGCTGCTTTTGCTCGTTGTTGTTGGACGCCGCTTTGTTGTGGTGCCACTTGCTCGCCGCCAACCTCCCGTACCGCCGCCTGCGCCGCTCGCCGGAGCTTCTGCTCTGGTTGGTTTCGTCCCTGCTCCAAGAGAGCAGAGGTATACCACCTCTCTTGATTTTCATTTTCCTTCTTAAAACTGATTTTGCTTAATTGATTCAATTAGCAAATTGTTGGGATAAGGTTGTAATGGCTAAACTGAGTTAGTTTATCATTTGGGGTTCCAATAATAGATTAGAGAATTTAAAAATGGAAATCTTGGTGATGAATGATGATGTAGTTTTAGTTTATGATGGATCATGGAGAAGAGATTATGGGATTCTACTTAATCAGATGAGTTGAATTATGCTAAGTGTCTTGAGTTAGTGAATAGTAATTTTTATGAAGAGTAATTAGTTTATTAGCTTAGTATGGGCTGCTATTAATTACTGTTATCATTGTGAGGTGCATGAGTTGCTGGAATTAGTATGTGGAATTGGAAGCAATCCATGAAGCTTAGTGGTTTTCAATTATTGGATTTGAAGATTAAGGAATTGGATTACGTACAAGGTAATGTTCATGTCCAGCATCTATGTGATTGCCCGTAAATGTTATGTGTAACCTTTCATGTCTAGCAAATACGTGTATGGCCGTATATGTATGTGTAATGTTCATGTCCAGCATCTATGCGTGCCCGTATGTGTTATGTGTAACCTTTCATGTCCAAAGACCCTATGTGATTGCCCGTATATGTTATATGTGATGTTTTATATGTGTATGCTTGAATACAATTATATGATGTTGATTATGATGTTATGATTACGTGTTATAATCTGTTATGTGGCATGATAAGATACGTTATGATGTGACGATGCTTATAAAATGTCCTGTTATGATTCCATTTACGATTTATGGATGATTCCAAATTAGGAATATATGATGTCTGATAAGTTATGATAATAAAGGTGGATGGTTCTGCTGGTTTGGAATCATGAACTGATCCGGTAAATGGGCAAGTCACAGGTAGAGGAATTATGTTACGATGAACGATACGGACCAAAAAGGTCATATGATGATGTTAATGTTACGAATTACGAAAGTTATGATATGTCCAAAACTTGTACTTGCCAATGAACTAAAGTCACGTAAATGGTCCTTGCCACCAGACTATTCAAGGCTAATGATAATATTCTCTGTTAATGATTACTAAAGTGTTACTATATATGCTTATATGTGAAAATGTTTACGAACTAAAACCGTTTTTACGGGCTGGAGTGAAGTTACTGAGTTTTTAACTCATTTTAGGTTATTTTCTGTGTTTTATCTTTTCTCTATTTTATGAAATTATTCAGGTATACTGAAGATAGGCGCAGGATCGGTTATGTCGGTAATGCTCGGAAAGATTAAGTTGAAGCGACTCTGTATATATATTTGGGATATTTAGAA
Organism: Beta lomatogona; assembly: GCA_947646795.1. Taxonomy (NCBI): domain Eukaryota; kingdom Viridiplantae; phylum Streptophyta; class Magnoliopsida; order Caryophyllales; family Amaranthaceae; genus Beta; species Beta lomatogona. The sequence goes on from CANSNZ010000405.1 coordinate 138,948, forward strand.
CCCTCTGTATTAAGGGTAATTATTATGATTTGTTATTTTAGGCTATTATTTTATTAGTGGGCCCTAACCCACATGCTTAAGTTGTGCTTCCGCTGACGATTAAGGTTATGTATTTCCGGGGCGTTACAGAGTGGTATCAGAGCCGAAACCTAGCCGGAAGTGCGGAGTCTTAGACTTTGCATCGCCTAGGTATGATCCTTTGGGAATTAAGATGTCAAAAAAAGTTGAGGTTGATTTTCATGACTAGTTGGGTTGATAGAATTTAAGATATGAGAAATAGGATTATGGATGCCCTCTTGGAGTTTAAGTGGCTTATCCTGGACCTAGTTGGTCTTAAGTTATATGATTATATGATTGTTGTGATGTGCGTGACGTTATGTGAATTTTAATAGTTTTACGATTAATTTTAACTTATATGGTTTGAGTAATCAAAAGGTTTTCAAACGAGATCTCGCCAAATGACTTAGTTGGAATTCATTGCCAACAAGTTTGCCCCTTTTGTTTTCTTTGCTCCTTGATTTCGCGAGTCGAGTTGAAGTAGAGATACAAAAGATGATGGCGGAATGGAGGCTGAATTCCTAACCAAGCCATGAAAGCTTGAGATCTTGGTTTTGTCTAAATAAATTTAGCTTGTTGTTTCCTCGATCAACTTATTGCAAGTTTCGAGGACGAAACTTTTTTATAAGGGTGGTAGGATGTAGTACCCCGATTTTTAATCTCGTTTTATTAATTGCTAATTATGTTTCTGAAATGATCATAGTTAAATTATTTTCTAAAATAAATACATTTTGGGTTTTATGTATAATTAATTGGGTGGTATTTGGCCAAAATGAGAAACAAAATGGGTTTACTCATCTAATACCTACATCGGTTTAATTTGTTAGAAGCATAACCCAACCCTCCTTTCCTTTTTCTTTTGTTGGTAAAACAAAAGCCACCCCAACTCAAAACTCTTTCTCTCTCTGTTATTTTATCTCACCCAAGGAAACCCTAAAACTATTTCTCTCTCTCCTCCCCGTGAAAAATCCCCCAAACCCCAAAACCCTCACTCTTCTCACGCACCCCTCTTCCTCTGTCCTCGCCGGCGTTTCCCCAGGCTCGCCGGAGCCGCGTTTAGCCCCGCTCGTGCGGCGCTGCTTCCTCCCCTGCTTGCGATTTCTCTCTCCTCCGCGCGTTCTTCTTGCTCGTTGTTGTTGGACGCTGCCTTTGTTGTGGTGCCACTCGCTCGTCGCCAACCTCCCGTACCGCCCGCTGCGCGCTCGCCGGAGCTTCTGCTCTGGTTGGTTTCGTCCCTGCTCCAAGAGAGCAGAGGTATACCACCTCTCTTGATTTTCATTTTCCTTCTTAAAATTGATTTTGCTTAATTGATTCAATTAGCAAATTGTTGGGATAAGGTTGTAATGGCTAAACTGAGTTAGTTTATCATTTGGGGTTCCAATAATAGATTAGAGAATTTAAAAATGGAAATCTGGGTGATGAATGATGATGTTGTTTTAGTTTATGATGGATCATGGAGAAGAGATTATGGGATTCTAGTTAATCAGATGAGTTGAATTATGCTAAGTGTCTTGAGTTAGTGAATAGTAGTTTTTATGAAGAGTAATTAGTTTATTAGCTTAGTATGGGCTGCTATTAATTACTGTTATCATTGTGAGGTACATGAGTTGCTGGAATTAGTATGTGGAATTGGAAGCAATCCATGAAGCTTAGTGGTTTTCAATTATTGGATTTGAAGATTAAGGAATTGGATTACGTACAAGGTAATGTTCATGTCCAGCATCTATGTGATTGCCCGTAAATGTTATGTGTAACCTTTCATGTCTAGCAAATACGTGTATGGCCGTATATGTATGTGTAATGTTCATGTCCAGCATCTATGCGTTCCCGTATGTGTTATGTGTAACCTTTCATGTCCAGCACCCTATGTGATTGCCCGTATATGTTATATGTGATGTTTTATATGTGTATGCGTGAATACAATTATATGATGTTGATTATGATGTTATGATTACGTGTTATAATCTGTTATGTGGCATGATAAGATACGTTATGATGTGACGATGCTTATAAAATGTCCTGTTATGATTCCATTTACGACTTATGGATTATTCCAAATTAGGAATATATGATTTCTGATAAGTTATGATAATAAAGGTGGATGGTTCTGCTGGTTTGGAATCATGAACTGATCCGGTAAATGGGCAAGTCACAGGTAGAGGAATTATGTTATGATGAACGATACGGACCAAAAAGGTTATATGATGATGTTAATGTTACGAATTACGAAAGTTATGATATGTCCAAAACTTGTACTTGCCAATGAACTAAAGTCACGTAAATGGTCCTTGCCAGCAGATTATTCATGGCTAATGATAATATTCTCTGTTAATGATTACTAAAGTGTTACTATATATGCTTATATGTGAAAATGTTTACGAACTAAAACCGTTTTTACGGGCTGGAGTGAAGTTACTAAGTTTTCAACTCATTTTAGGTTATTTTACGTGTTTTCTCTTTTCTCTATTTTATGAAATTATTCAGGTATTCGAAGATAGGCGCAGGATCGGTTATGTCGGTAATGCTCCGGAAAGATTAAGTTAAGCGACTCTGTATATGTATTTGGGATATTTAGAACCCTCTGTATTAAGGGTAATTATTATGAATTGTTATTGAACATTTGTATGTTTAAGAGCCCATTTTAGGCTATTATTTTATTAGTGGGCCCTAACCCACGAGGCTTAAGTTGTGCTTCCGCCGACGATTAAGGTTATGTATTTCAGGGCGTTACACATTGTCCACCGGGCTCATGATGGACTATTGCTCGTTCACTTCGTGGTTGTGCATTTCCTACAGCCACCACAATCAAACCCTCATCTTTTACATCTAGTAAAAGCTGGCAAGGCGTTTCTTCCTTCAAAAAGTAAATGAAATTGAGGTTACGAACATGCAATTACAGAATATAACATGTTACTTAGTTTTAAAAATTATAAGGATAATAGTTACCTCTAACTCAAGTATAGATGGTAGGGATTTTTGTGTGTTAGGATGGCTAGCTTTGTCCTCCAAAAGACGATCCAGTTTAGGTTGATGTATCGCCGGTAAACCAAACTGTGAGAGGACCGCGTTGAAACTCTCCGTGAGTTTCTCCGTGACTTTCTCCGTCACTTTCTCCGTCACTTTCTCCGTAATTTCATCGGTAAGCTTCTCCCGAATAGCTTGTGTCATAGCTTCCATATCATGTGGTTGAGAGCGTGATTTTGTACCCACGGAGTAATCTTTAGAATACGCTTTTGTCACACCTAGACGAATACCACCTAAACCCCTCAAATGTCCACTATGGTCCTTTCCTAAAGTCTCATAAAGGGCATCTTTGTTGCCTTAGGGAGTGAACTCGCCGCTAACCTCTTTTTTCTTGATCCCCATCTATAGATGTAACACTCCGTAATTTTTATACCCAATTAGTAACTTTTTGTATTAAATTATTTCATGAAAATAATTTCAGATTTCTTTTATTTAAAATATTTTTTTTATTAGATTTGACTTTGTCTTAGAAGTGGTCAAAACAAACTCCTAAGTTTACTAGGTTAAGTAGAACCCAAAACCTATTAGAAATAGAAAAGAAAGTAAGCAAAAGAAAACAAAAAAAAGGAAAAAAAGAAAAAAAAAATTAGAAAGAGGGGAGTAAGCACAGGAAACCCACAACCCTTTTCTTTTCTTTTCTTTTCTATACTCCATCTTCCTTTCTTTTCCTTTTCTAGTCTCCAACCTCCATCTCCATCCTTTTCTTTTCCTTTCTATGATTCAAGGTTATACCTAAAACATATTCTTGCTAAGCTATTGCATATCAACCGTCCATCATCCATCTTCACTCATTTTTGTGGACAATTTCGAAGAGGAGAAATAGGGCTTTTGGGGTGCGGTTTTCGGGTCGACATTCGGGTCAAGGAGACGAAATTTTGGGTCTTTTTACACTCTTCTACATTCCAATAACTTTATTAATCAAGTAAGGTTCTTTCCCATGTTTTAATTTCCATATGTGTTAATTTTCAGATTGGGGTTTAATAAAATTAGGGTTCTTGAGAAATTGAATTGGGGAAAATTTCTATTATGCGAAATTTACATGATTGGTTCATATTTGATGGTTAATATGATTTAGTTGGCATATTTTGAGTTTAATTTGCTGATTATTAGTTTCAAGATTTACTCCAAATTATTGTTATGTATTGATTGTGACTGCCGGATTTTTTGTATAATATTATAGTTGTCTGTTAAACAAAAATTTATTAGTAATTAGTATGATTTTTATCGTAGTATAGAGATTCCGGTCAAGTGTGGTGTTATACTGTTATTGTAGTTGCGTTTCCAACATTCCATTGTTGGGGTATGCTGTTGTTGTGGTGTGTTGTTGATGTGATGTGGTGTTGTAGAATGTAGGAAAATTTATGGCTTGTGCAGCTCACATTTTATTGAAAATCAACTTATTAAATTCAAGATAACATGATGAACCCACTGTCATGATGTAAATCGATCTAAACATAGGTTGTCATATATATGAAAGATAAACCTTTAGTATTAGAGTCAACCCCATCCTTATTATTTGACCATCCAAGTTTTAATAAGTTGCTCAAGTTACTTCTATTGACCTTTAATCTATGAACTTTAATTTTTGACTTCTTATATTGAGACAAGTTGAGTTGGTTCCAATTTAGTGAATGCTTGTTAACTATGTTGTGCTATCTATAGATGAATTAGGTGAAGTATAGTCAAGTGACTTATACTATATTATTATATTGTAGATTGCGGGTTCGTAGAGGAACCTTTCTGACTTGAGATTGAGATTTATTGACTGTAGTTGCTGATAAGGTAAGATTTCTTACTTTGCTTGTACAGATGAGTTAAAAAATGTTTTCACATTGTTTGGAAACTTATTTTAACAATGAGATTGTTTTATGAAGTTCATACTTTGAGATTTAATTTATTCTCGGTATTTATATCGAAAGAGGTTATGAGATTATTTATGAGATTTATATTATAAGGAGGAAGTTCCTCAATGTTACCAAGTTAAATGAAAATGTGGGGTTGCCGGTAAGTGGTATTCCTCGAGTATGGAAGTATGTTGAGTTAACAGTGTCTCAACCGTTTATTTAGTAGTTGGAAGTATATTGATCAATACTCTTGCCATTTGTCTTCCTTCTTGGTAGGTTATCAAGTTAGGGGTATGCATACTAGGGACTTTGGTGTTTACCTTATCTAGTGAGCCTAGCTAGCTCATTAGACTTTTATTACTTCCTACTCACAGATTTCAAAAGAGTTATATTTGAACGTTTTTACGAAAAGTTCGGAAAGAAAGGAAGATTGGATTGATTATGTTAGAAAGTTAATAATGTACAACTTTTAAATGAATTTTTAAGATATTCCTATATATCTTACCTGCACATTGAATAGTTTTGTTTTATTATAGTATGAAATCTTGCTCGGCCTTTGGCCGATACTACGATGTTTAATGTGCGAGGTACCTGAAGGTAGTTAGTAAAGAGTGTGTTGTATCTATTTTAGCTTAATAAATATTAATAAGACTTCATTGTTATTTGTTTGACTTTAGAATTTACATTCGGTTTGTAATAATTATTTACTTCCTAGCTAGTTGGTCCGTAATAATTATTTAAGACTTATTGTTTATTATTTATAGTAGAACATTTAGCCTTGCGGTTATTATTATTAATTATCGCGGCGTAGCACCTTTGGATTTTCCGAGTTTATTTATTATAAGTTGTTTTAGAAGTATTGGAAATTCAGGGTTGTTACAATAGAGAAATTAACAACGTTAAGTTTAAAAAAAAAAATTAACATCATAAGCGGTAGCGGCAGCGAGGTGGGGCAAAGACTCTTGTCTTTGGGCGGAGCAAGGGGGGGAAGCAGTGTGCGGTGTGTAGGGGGTGGGGGCGGTGTGCGGCGGGGGAGCAGGGAGTGGGGATGTGTGCGGGGGTGGGGGTTGTGCGGGGGAGTGGGGGGAAGTGTGCGGGGAGTGTGGGGAGTATTGTGGGGTAGGAGTGTGCGGGGGTGGGGGAGTGTGCGGGGGTGGGGCGGTGTGCGGGAGTGGGGGAAGTGTGCGGGGAGTGTGCGGTGTGGTGGGAGTGTGCGGGCCGGTGTGTAGTGGGGTGGAAGTGTGCGGGGGCGGTGTGCGGTGGGTGGGGGATTGTTAGGGGTGTGGGCGGTGTGGGGGGGTGTGCGGGGCATGGGGGAGTGTGCGGGGGTGGGGGGATTGTTAGGGGTGTGGGCGGTGTCGGGGGGGGGCGTGTGCGGGGGGATGGGGGCGTGTGCATGGGGGTGGGGGATTGGTAGTGCATGTACTTACAACGGCATTGGCTATCTTCAAGGTTCCCGGATCTGAAATGGTTATTTGATTGTTGATATCACGCCTATGCAAGGAGCACCACCAATCAGCGACACGATCAACTTTGACAGACGGCGCGGCCTTAGAGCTAGAAGACGGCGTTGTGGTTGTATCGGTAGAAGGGTAAAATTTCTCGTCAATCCACAACTTTCTCGCGCTCGCATAAGTATGGGAACCCATATGATGGTAGTGCTTCCTCTGTCTTGCACTGAGTGAATGTTTCTCACGCTTAGCCTATAAATTCACATGGGCAATTAGAAAACACATGTAATTGTATTGAAAGTGAACATGCAAAGTCGAATATATATAGTTTAAAGTGCAATACTTACCACCATCTCCGGCGTAGTATTTTGGGCAACAAATGCCTCCCAATCTTCTGGTTTTATATGTCCCCAAATCTGATGAGGCAAAGAATCCGGTTGAAATGTATCTTCCTGCTCTCCCCCTTCCTTTTCTGTTTCTTTTTCGGCCTCCTTGTCCGTCTCACCCTAATTTTGCTTTGATTTTTGAATTTTCCTCCTCTTTATAGTCCTCTTTCTCCGTTTCGTGATCCACCCACTCACTAGTTTGCTTTTGAAAGCTCTAAATCTTTCGGCCACCGCGGATAGAAACGCCGCCTTTTTTTCCTCATTATGAGTAATATGGAACGTATTCTATAAAAACAAGAAACAAACAAAAAGTTACACAAAATGTGTTTCAAAGCATATAAGTGGAGTTTAATTGACTCTTATAGTTATATATGTACCTATTGGGACTATATATGACCTAACATGCGGCTAAATGCAAAAAACTAAGTGAATTGGAGTGTAAAGGCCAAAACCGGCCCGAAATGGCCTTCATTTACCCAAAATGTGTTTCAAAGCATATAAGTGGAGTTTAATTGACTCTTATAGTTATATATGTACCTATTGGGACTATATATGACCTAACATGCGGCTAAATGCAAAAAACTAAGTGAATTGGAGTGTAAAGGCCAAAACCGGCCCGAAATGGCCTTCATTTACCCAAAATGTGTTTCAAAGCATATAAGTGGAGTTTAATTGACTCTTATAGTTATATATGTACCTATTGGGACTATATATGACCTAACATGCCCCTAAATGCAAAAAACTAAGTGAATTGGAGTGTAAAGGCGAAAACCGGCTCGAAATGGCCTTCAGTTACCCAAAATGTGTTTCAAAGCATATAAGTGGAGTTAAATTGACTCTTATAGTTATATGCATCCCTGCACTGCCCCCCTGCACAACCCCCCCTTCACTGCCCCCCCTGCCCCCCTTCATCGCCCCCCGCACAGCCCAACTCCTTCACCGGCCCCCTTCGCCGCCCATGACCCAACTCCTTCACCGGCCCCCTTCACGCCCCCGCACAACCCCCTTCACTGGCCCCCGCACGCCCCCCTTCACCGGCCCCCCTTGCACAACCCCACCCTCACCGCACACTCCCCCCCGCACGCCCCCTTCACCGGACCCTTGATCGCCCCCTGCACGGCCCCCTTCACGCCCCCCATGCACAACCAACTCCTTCACTGGCCCCCTTCACTTGCCCCCCCGCACAACCCCCTTCATTGCCCTCCCTTGCACGGCCCCACCCTCACCGCACACTCCCCCCACCCCCGCCGCCCCCGCATAGCCCCCCTTCACTCCCCCATTGACTCCCCCCGCACTGCCCCCCCCGCACACTCCCCCTACCCCGCACACTCCTTCCCCGCCCCGCACACTCCCCCCCTCCCCGCCCCCTCCCCCCGAACCGCACATCCCCCCCTTCAATGTCCCACCCCCTTCACAACCCCCCTTCTTCGCCCCCTTCACTGTCCCACCTCGCTTGCACAACACCCCTTGCACAATCCCCCCCCCCCAAAACAATCCATAATTACACCCTAAACGACATTCATCTACCCAATTCGGTTTTCAAATCATGTGACCCGACTTTAAGTGACTCTAATAGGCCCGAAATGACATTCACTTACCCAAAATGGGTTTCAATACATGTGAAGCGAGTTTAGTTAATTGTAATACATATATATATATATATACTAATAAGAACTATACATGACCTAACATGCGGCTAAAAGCGAGAAATTAAGTTAATTAAGGTTGAAAAGCCGAAATTGGCCCGAAATGACATTCACTTACCCAAAATGGGTTTCAATACATGTGAAGCGAGTTTAGTTGATTGTAATACATATATATACTAATAAGAACTATACATGACTTAACATGCGGCTAAAAGCAAGAAATTAAGTTAATGTAGGTTGAATAGCCGAAATTGGCCCGAAATGACATTGACTTACCCAAAATGGGTTTCAATACATGTGAAGCGAGTTTAGTTGATTGTAATACACATATATATATATATATATATATATATATATATATATATATATATATATATATATATATATATATATACACTAATAAGAACTATACATGACCTAACATGCGGCTAAAAGCGAGAAATTAAGTTAATTGAAGTTGAAAAGCCGAAATTGGCCCGAAATGACATTGACTTACCCAAAATGGATTTCAATACATGTGAAGCGAGTTTAGTTGATTGTAATACATATATATATACACACTAATAAGAACTATACATGACCTAATATGTGGCTAAAAGCGAGAAATTAAGTTAATTGAAGTTGAAAAGCCGAAATTGGCCCGAAATGACATTGACTTACCCAAAATGGGTTTCAATACATGTGAAGCGAATTTAGTTGATTGTAATACATATATATATATATATATATACTAATAAGAACTATACATGACCTAACATGCGGCTAAAAGCGAGAAATTAAGTTAATTGAGGTTGAAAAGCCGAAATTGGCCCGAAATGACATTCACTTACCCAAAATGGGTTTCAATACATGTGAAGCGAGTTTAGTTGATTGTAATACATATATATTTACTAATAAGAACTATACATGACCTAACATGCGGCTAAAAGCGAGAAATTAAGTTCATGTAGGTTGACAAGCCGAAATTGGCCCGAAATGACATTCACTTACCCAAAATGGGTTTCAATACATGTGAAGTGAGTTTAGTTGATTGTAATACATATATATATACTAATAAGAACTATACATGACCTAACATGCGGCTAAAAGCGAGAAATTAAGTTAATGTAGGTTGAAAAGCCGAAATTGGCCCGCAATGACATTCACTTACCCAAAATGGGTTTCAATACATGTGAAGCGAGTTTAGTTGATTGAAATACATATATATACAGTAATAAGAACTATACATGACACTATGTCGTTTCCAGGCTGTTTCGGCCCTGAAATAAGAATCGACAATATGATGTATTTGCGTTTCATGCACAACCATGGAGGCAAGTTGTATATAACTAGAAGAACAGGCCACGTACTATGTTGAGAACTAAGATTGCCAAATGGGTTCATTCCATCCGTGCATAGGCCAAGCCTCAAATTTCTGTCCTCGGCACCGAAGGTCTTATGACAATGGTTGATGTCTTTCCACTCAGGAGAATCAGCCGGATGTTTGAGAAAACCATCCTTTTTCCTTCGTTCTGCATGCCACCTCAAGTTCTTAGCATCTTTTTTGATTGAAAACATGCGCTTGAATCGTGGTATAATCGAAAGATACCACATCACCTTTGATGCAGGACCTTTCTTATCACCAACCCCTGCGCGCCTGTATCGCGACTTCCCACATCGAGGACATTCATCCATATTTTCATATTCATTTCGATATAGCACACAATCGTTTGGACAATCATGTATCCTCTGGTACTCTAACCCGAAGGGACACATCAGTTTCTTAGCATAGTAGTTCGACTTGGGTAGTTCATGGTCGTCCGGCAACATATCACCAAATGCTTGCAACAAGGAAGTGAAACAAGAGTCACTTATACCGGCTTTCGTCTTGATATTAAAGAGTGTTATCACGGCCGTCAGCTTGGTGTACCTCGTACAACCGGGATACAACGGTTTTCGAGATGCCTCGTCCATGCACTCAAAAATACGAGGCCGTTTGCCACAATGATCTACCCCCGCCATCATCTCCTCGATATGATCCCCTTCATCATCATCATCTTCTACTTGAATATCCTCATACTCATCCTCGATGTTGTCATTCTCAATGACATCAAACTCACCTTCTTCATGCACATCGTTAACAATGGCATTTCGACCATCATACATACCCTCCTCACCGTGCCAAGCCCATACATAGTAGTCTTGTCTAAACCCACGACGAAAGATATGCTCCCTAAGCGACTCAATGCTACTAACGATGCTCACATTACCACAATCAACACAAGGACAATAAAACCCCTCGGTTCCCTTTCCAGCCTGATGACTTAATGCAGCATCACAAAATGCAAAGACCCCATCCACGAATTCACACGTGTCACGACTACCATACATCCATACACGATTCATTTCAACCAAACCTAGCTCTAATTAAACACAAGCAACAAGGACCCAATGTCAATGACGAATTTCACTACATTATTAGAGTTTATACACGATATATATTTAATGAAATTAGGCATGCTTTCCAAGGGTCCTTATCACTCCAACCTAACCCATCCTTAGATGTCTAATCTCACTAGTGAATGTATTGCCTTCAGTTCGAATCTACGGAAAATCCGGCAGCATTTCCCTACAGTTCTCCAAGTACACGATGTAGATATATATTTATTTATATCTACATATGTACCCAGAGAACAAAAGTAGGGAAACGATGAGCCAAAATTTTCCTCTAGAATCGAACTAAAGACATACATTCACCACCTAAGTGAGATTAAACATCTAAGAACAGTCCCAAACCGAGGACTATTCAAGACTTACTCCTAATGAGTAAGTCTCGAACGGGTATCTAGGCATATGATATGATGATGCAAATATAGGTTTTTAAAAACAACAAAATATTTTACATCTAATCTCAATTCAACGATAAATATATACACATATGCACATATAAACCAATTTACTATTAAAGAAAGTTAAATATGAGTGATAACATACCAATGTAAAGGTTGTCAATAGAGAAATCGAGCTCAACACTCCGTCACTAGCTAGCTTCAATAATCAACAGCAAATTATAAAGTTAAGATTAGTATAAATTAGCAAATTAAACAACACTAAACCAAACTAAGCTAAACTAAACTAATTAAATAGCTAAACCAATAATCATATTCAACGTTATACTTTGTTAGTTCAAACCTAACTAGTTAGTAAGTACTACTACAACAACAACAACAACAACAACTACAACAACTACAACTACAACAACAACTACAACCACTACAACTACAACAACAACCACAACAAAGCCCTAGTTTTGTAACCTAAAAATAAAACTAACTACTTTAAATAAAATCAAATAAACTCAAATCAATCAAATTTACAACCTTTAACTATAATACAACCTAATTTCACTGACAATTATTCATAAAACTACAATTAATTATAAAACTTAAAGCTTCAAATATGAGATTCAATAAAGTTGAGAAATTTTAGGTACCTAAGAAGAGGAGGAGGAATGTAGGTGTTAAGGGCACGGTGGAGGTGCGGCTGTGGACGTGCGGTGGTGGAGGACGCACAGTGCAGCCGCAGATGAGGACGCCTGGAATTGCTGTTGTTGATGAAAAGAAAGGAGGGAGCTTCTAGGGTTTGTTGTTGATGAAGCGTGGAGGTGCGGCGGTGGAGGTGCGGCGGTGGTGCGTCGATGAAGCGTGGAGGAAATTGAGAAGGAAAGAGGGAGTTCAAACTTCGAACCTAAGGAAGGAGGGAGTGCAGGTGAGTGTTCGCACAAAAATTGTAATCAACTCGACCAATTTCACGCGGGACTTAGGAAAAAAAAACCAAAAAAAACCGCTGCGGTTCAGAAAACCGCAGCAGTTTCTTTTAACCGTTGCGGTTTTCTATAGATCGCAACGGTTTTCTATAGACCGCAGCGGTTTATGTTCCTTCTTTTCCCACCAAATTCTACGACAATTTACCGCTGCGGTATTCTTAAGGACCGCAGCGGTTTTCTTGTGACATTTAGCATTTTTTCCACTAGTGTAATGTGTTAACTTAGTTAAGGATGGTGCGACTAATGCTTATTTGACTATTTGAAAAAAACTCTTATGCTACTATGAACGAATTGTTATGGCACTTTTGGAGTAATGAATGATGAACTTTTGACATGTGAATTGATTATGAAATGAATGATGAACTTTTGATATGTGAATTGAGTATGAAATGAATGAATGGTGAGAACCATGGTTATGTGAATTAGCTTTTATATAAGAATCAATGTGAATGGTGGAAACAATAATGTGAATAACGCAGGTAGCTTATGCAATACGTTTATACGCGATCTAGAGCAAGGCGACAAGAAAACCAAATGGCCGAAACTCCCGAACAAGTTGCAGCACGACTTAGGACTCTCGAGCAACTAGCTCAGAGCTTTGGCTTAGTCCTTCAAAACAAGATCAACAACAACCACCATGGAGACGATCCGCAAGTTGTAATGGCGAAAAAGATTTCCGCTTTGAAACCACCAACCTTTGTTGGGAGAGAAGACCCACTACTTCTCGAGAATTGGAAAAGAGATTTCGAAAAGATTTTCACGGCCACGGGTACGCCTGAGGCCTAGAAAGTAGACCAAGCAACCTTTTACCTACACGAAGATGCCGATACTTGGTGGGAAAGTGTAGGACCTACTGTTAAAGCTCAAGAGAACTTTAACTGGGAAGCGTTTAAGGTAGCGATTAAGGCTCGATTCTTCCCCGAGCACATTCGTAGGCAGAAGTACAATGAGTTTAGTAGGTTTAACCAGAGTTATAACATGAGTGTGCAAGAGTACGCTCAGAAATTCAATGAGTATGCCCGATTCTGCCCGACTGTAGTGCCAGATGAAGGAACTGAGGCCCAGAAGTTCGAAGACGGACTTAGGTTTGACATCCAGAATCGGTTGGGAGGAAGTACCTCCGCCACTTTCGCGGAAGCTATGCTAAAGCTTCGAACCTAGAGAGAATCTTACAGCGTGAGAGAGAGGTGCTAAGCAGACACAAAAGGAAGGAACCTACCGGCAACAGCAACAGCCAAGGGTACGACAAAAGGCCCAACAACAACAATGGTGGAAACAACAATAACAATGGTGGACGCTACAACAACCGCAACAATCAGAATTCTGGACAACAGACCCAACAAAGAAATAGGAACCAAAAGAACTTTGTTTGCAAGAAGTGTGCCAAGAGCCATCCAGGGTTCATTTGTCAGGGTGAAATGATCAAGTGTTTCGAGTGTGGAGAAGTAGGTCACAAATCGTTCAACTGTCCTAAGAAGCAAGCTCAAAATGGACCAAATGGGAACAATGGTAACAATGGAGGTGGAAACAGAATTCAAAACTTCAATAACGACCGCCCCAGTGGAGGAAATGCTGCACTGAACTGGAACCACAACAACCGCTCTTTTGGAGGTGGAAATGGAAACTATGGAAAGAATGGCAATGGAGGCTACACCTATGGAAGAATCAATGTCATGAGCCGAACTGAAGCTGACACCGATGCCAATGTTGTGACGGGTACATTTCTCGTAAACTCAAATTCTGCTTATGTACTCTTTGATCTTGGAGCGTCTCATTCTTTTATTTCTAGTACTTTTGTTAATAAATATCCCCTCAAGTCTAACCACTCTTGTCGAGCCAATATAGCCATGCCCACCGGTGAAACTGTTTCTTGTAAATCTCTTTTCCAAAGTATCCCTGTAGTTATAGCTGGTATTGAATTACCGGCCGATCTTATCCTTTTTGACCTAAAATTGGATATCTTATAAAGGCATAACCTTCCAGCCTGATGTCAAGATAATCTCAGCCCTGAACCTTCAAACCTATCTTAGAAAAGGCTACCCAGTCTACCTGTGCCAAGTAAGGGACGTAAGCGTAGAAAACGAGGAGTTGACTCAAATTCCGGTAGTAAAGGAGTTTCCGGATGTATATCCCGAAGAGCTTCCAAGAATGCCACCAGAAAGAGAAGTGAGCTTTAAGATCGATTTAGCCCCTGAAATTGGACCTATCTCTAAGGCTCCGTATCGAATGGCACCTGTAGAAATGCAAGAGTTGAAGGTGCAAATAGAAGAGTTGTTGGATAAAGGGTACATTCGACCTAGTGTCTCACCTTGGGAAGCCCCGGTGTTGTTTGTCAGGAAGAAAGACGGATCTTTGAGGTTGTGTATCGATTATAGGGAGCTGAATAATGCCACAGTAAAGAATAAATATCCGCTCCCGAGGATCGAGGATTTGTTCAATCAGCTTCAGGGTGCAACAGTGTTTTCCAGGATCGATTTACGATCAGGTTATCACCAGCTACGAATCACTGAAGAAGACATCCCTAAGACAGCCTTTCGTACGAGATATGGCCATTATGAGTTCACCGTCATGCCTTTCGGACTCACTAATGCGCCTGCAGCTTTTATGGACCTCATGAATAGGACTTTCAAGCCGTACCTGGACAAGTTCGTGATTGTGTTCATTGACGATATATTGGTGTACTCGAAGGATAGAGAAGATCATGAGGCTCAGTTGAGGAAAGTTCTGGAGATTCTTCGAGAAAAGCAATTGTACGCGAAGTTCTCCGAAGTGTGAATTTTGGCTGGAAAAAGTCTCATTTTTGGGTCATGTGGTATCAAGAGAAGGCGTTTCCGTAGATCCATCGAAGATTCAAGCAGTGACCGATTGGCCTCAACCTAAGAACATCACCGAAGTAAGGAGTTTCTTAGGTTTAGCTGGATATTACCGGAGATTTGTGAAAGATTTTTCGAGAACGGCCCAACCTCTCACTAACCAGATGAAGAAAACAACAAAGTTTCATTGGGATGATAAGTGTGAGGAAGCGTTTCAAGAGCTAAAGAATAGACTTACAACAACCCCGGTATTGACATTGCCCTCTGGAGTAGAAGGATTTGAAGTCTATAGTGATGCCTCAAAGAAAGGTTTTGGGTGTGTCTTGATGCAACATGGTAAAGTAGTGGCCTATGCGTCGAGACAACTCAAACCACATGAGCAAAATCACCGTACTCATGACTTGGAGTTAGGAGCGATCGTGTTTGCGCTGAAAATCTGGAGACATTACTTGTATGGAGTGCAGTGTAAAGTCTATACAGATCACAAGAGTTTGAAGTATCTGTATACGTAAAAGGAGTTGAATATGAGACAGAGACGTTGGCTCGAGCTTATAAACGACTATGATTTGAAGATAGTGTATCAATAGGGAAAAGCGAACAAAGTAGCTAACGCGTTGAGTAGGAAGAGTGCTCATTCGCTAAAAGTGTTGATTTTGGCAGATGAATTGTGAGAAGAGATCAAGAGATTGAGTTTGGAAATAGTTGAGGGGGGTTATGTGAAAACTCAGTTGAATGCTCTTACTGTTGGACCGGACATATTTGAGGAGATTCGGGTGAAACAAGCTGCGGATAAGTGGTTAAGCAAGTTAAGAGAGATGAAGGAATGTGGTCAAGCACCGGAGTTCGAGATCGACGACAAGGGCGTTGCAAAGTATAAACGGAGATTGTGTGTGCCACAGGATGAGGAACTCAAAACGATAATTCTAAGGGAAGCCCATAGTTCGTCGTATTCCATACATCCAGGAGGAGATAAGCTTTATAAAGATTTTAAAAAGCATTTTTGGTGGCCTAAGTTGAAGCAAGAAGTAGCCAACTTTGTCGCAAAATGTTTAACATGCCAGAAGGTGAAAATACAGCATATGAAGCCTAGAGGAAAATTGCAACCTTTGGAAGTGCCAGGATGGAAATGGGAATCTATCTCTATGGATTTCGTCATGGGGTTACCGAATACGAGGTCGGGAAAGAATGCAATATGGGTAATAGTGGACCGTTTGACTAAGACAACAAGATTCGTGGCAATGAAGGATACTTGGTCGTTAGTTGGCTGATGCTTACTTTAATGAGGTGGTTAGGCTACATGGTCTTCCGAAGGACATCGTTTCGGATAGGGACTTGAGATTCTTATCTAAGTTTCGGGAGCTTGACTTGGCAGTAGTGGGTACACTATTGAAATTCAGCACAGCCTTCCACCTAGCAACAGATGGTCAAACGGAGAGAACCATCCAAACCTTGGAGGATATGTTGAGCGCATGTGTGATGGATTTCGGAGGATATTGGGATGATCATTTGATGCACATTAAGTTCTCGTACAACAACAGTTATCACTCGAGCATAGGAATTGCACCTTATGAGGCATTGTATGGACGGAAATGTAGAAGTCCTATATGTTGGAGCGATCTGAATGAGTCGTTGAATTTGGGACCAGAAATGATAGAAGAGACTACCAACAAGGTGAAGTTGATTCAAGAGCGTATGAAAGCAGCTCAGGATCGACAAAAATTGTATGACAATAAAAGGGGACTGGAATTAGAGTTTGCAGTTGGAGAGAAAGTGTTGCTGAAAGTTTCACCAACCAAGGGAGTAATGAGGTTCGTAAGAAAAGGAAAGTTGAGTCCTCGTTATATCGGACCTTATGAGATACTCGAAAGAATTGGGGAAGTGGCCTATAGATTAGCCTTGCCCACAGAGTTAGCCAATGTTCATAATGTCTTTCATGTGTCTCAACTTCGTAAATACGTTCCCGATCCCTCCCATGTCATCCAACCTGAAACCATTGAACTAGATGAGACCCTCACCTTTGAAGAACGTGCTATTAGAATCCTTGATTCCAAAACGAGAAATACCTGGAACAAGGCAGTAAAGTTAGTCAAAGTTTTGTGGTCTAATCATCAAACCGAGGAAGCAACTTGGGAAGCGGAAGATGACATGAAAAAGCGTTATCCTGAACTCTTTTATGAGGTACGATTATCGAGTTTCGGGGACGAAACTCCTTAAGGGGGACCAAATGTAATACTAACAAAGCGCAAAGCTACTGTTTCGTTAATATTAAACATCTAACTTTAAAGTTCGAGGACGAGCTTTGTTTTTAAGGAGGAGTAGATGTAATATCCCGAATTTTCAAAGATTATTTTATTATTTATTAAGGTTTAATATTATTTCCACTTAAAATTTATATTATGATAATGCGATTTTATTTGATAACTATGTTTATTAAAATAATGATTTCATTTAGTTTTGATTTATTTAACAAGTTTAAAATAAATCATTTACTTGTTTTATTATTCATTTCATTATTTCTAATTAATTAAACTCTTTATTTTTGGTTGTGGGTATCTTTGTACATGTGTCCATCCATTTTTAGCAATCCAAACCCAAATACCAAGTCCATAACCCATATGCCTTTTAGCCAAAAAGAAAAAGGAAAATAAAAACGAAAAACAAAAAAAAAAGAAGGTGAAAACAGTTTTCACCATCTTCCCTCCCCTCCCTTCCTTCGTTCCTGATTTACAGCACACAAGAGCCAATTTTTCAACCAAAAAATTACAGCCTTTGACAGTAGGAAAATTGAATTTCAGTCCACAAATATCAGACTTTAGGGACAAATTTTCAAAGGGCTACCACCATAGCCCTCACACCTCACCTCCACCATTAATGGAGCTTGACCAAAGCTCAAGATTTCTGACCAATCTCCTCTATAAATACTGAACCTTATTCACCAATTTGCTCAAGCAAATAATTTTAAAAGGTTTGCTTCAATTCCTTTCTATTCTTCCTAAATTTCTGATTTTTGGTTTTGAAAATGAATAAATTAAAAATAAAGTTGCCCACTATTAACAACTCCACCTCTATTTCTCTAATTCGCGAGAAACAACCACGACCATGTGAGCCACTCGCGCCAACATCAACACCACCCAACCGCCAGCCTAATCGCACCCTTCCCTTTGCGTCACCCTATGCTGCCCAGCTTCGCGGCGCCTCTGTTGCTCCTTGACAGCAGCCCACGCCAGACGCCGCCACCTGAAACTACCCCTCCCCGCCTAACTTCGCCCGTCCACCGCTCGAAACACCAGCCTCCCTCCCTTCCTCTTCTTCTCCCCTGATTCGTTCTTCCCTGTCTTCCTCCCCTTCTTCGTTTCTTTCGTTTCCCCAGCTTCGTTAAACTGATTCTTTGAATCAGTAAAGCCTCTTTTTTTTTCTCCTTTTATTTGTGTTATTAGTTTTTTTTAAGTTTTTTTTTTAAAAAAACAAAACAAAAGACTTTCCTAAATTGACTTACTTTATTAAGTTGGTATATTTTTGATTAATTAATTTAGTCTCTTATAACTTGAAAGTATTTCTTAATTTTCTAAAACAAAGTAAGAAGTATAATAAAGTTAGTTTTCTATGTTTAAAATAATTGTTTAAGTTAATGAAAATTTAAGTTAACGTAATCTTTGAGTACTTAAGATGATTTCATAAATAATTTGAAAACCATAAACTTTAATCATTAAGAATTTCCTTAAGTTATTTAAATTGTTTATTTTATATATAAAAGGGGTTATTTAGGTAACTAACTTAGATCTTATTAACGTCTATTGTAGACTCCGATTGCGTAGACGAGGAATATCAAGAGTGTTAATTCGTTCGTGAACTTAACTTTTGGGCACACGTCACGAGGTAATCTCTGATGTCCATCTAAACGTAGATCCCGTTAGAATAAAATGAATTAATTATGTGACTATGTGAATTAGAATATGGATTATGAATATGGTTTATAGTTATGGATTATGCACGATGAATGAGTATGACAAATGAAATGACCTGTATAACGGACAATATGACAATGATGATTTTTATTATAATATTATTAACGCGTCAACATCGTTTAATGTCATTTAGTAATGTTATTATTATTATTATTATTATTATTATTATTATTATTATTATTATTATTATTATTATTATTATTATTATTATTATTATTATTATTATTATTATTACAATTTATAGTATTACTATTACTAAGATTATTGTTATCGTTATTAATATTGAAGTTATGAGTGAAAGTTGGAAATTTTCAAAGACATGTGATAATTGGATGATTATGAGTAAATCAATGTAACCAAGTGACGGTTATGATGATGAATACGAATGGGCTCTCGAATTAAGCTATGTATGAATTGAATGCTGGATTTAGAATAAAAGTATTCACTCTTGATTAAATGAATTGACGCATATGTGTACATATGTTATGTGATGACTTGAATTAAAAGATATTAATCACTTAAAGTGAAATATCGGAGGGAAATGATGAACAGGTTGCCCTGTATGGGAGGTTCAGCGGCCACCTACAGGTTCTCTGTTACTATTCTGATTTTCTGTTACTTGTCTTCCTTCTATCTTGTTGTGATCCAAGTAGAAGGGGTGTGCACACTAGGGACTCTGTTATTATGGCCATTATGTTATCCGTAGGTGGTTATAGGGGATTGACCCCGGCCTACAATGTTGAAGTAAATGGTTACAAGGGGTTGACCCCGGCTTACTGGCGTTCTCTTTCCTCTCCTTAAATAATTGAATTAATTATGTGATTATTCATTGTATATATATATTGTGTGTGTGTGTGTGTGTGTGTGTGTGTGTGTGTGTGTGTGTGTGTGTGTGTGTGTGTGTGCGCTATGCATTCTAACCCTATTAACCTACTATTATACAAAGTATTTTCAACTTAAGTATTTTACGGGAAGGAGTTGGAATTACTCAGTTTTTTTTCTGATTTTTGGGAGCTTGTCTCTCTTGTTTCTTTTCAATGCATTTGTGCAGGTGGGTGATCGACGGGGGAACAAAAGGGAGATCACTTAGAGTTGTCATCCACTTAGCTTATGATTTAGCTTCCGCTGGAACTCTGAAATACTTTAGTAATTAGTAATATTTAATGAACCTTTTACTTGGTTGTAAGGATTAATTAATTTGAATTTAGTATGCTTTAATCTAGCCTTGCATTTATTTCCAAGGAGATAAGTGCGGCGGTAGCACGCCTGTTGAGTCGAACCCTCGTGGATTTTCCCCCATCTCGAGTTTTATTAAATGGAAAAGGGTTCGGGTTGGCAGGGGTGTTACAGAACGAATTAGGGGAGAAGAGGAGAAGGGGATGGCGCTGGTGTTTCGGGCGGTGGACGGCAAAGTCAGGCGTGGAGGGTGGCGCAGGTGGTTCGAGGTGGTGGCTGGGCGCCGGTTCCCATGAGGGAGCAGCTGAGGCGCCGCGAAGCAGGGGTGTTTGAGCTGGCGGTTTGTCGGTCGGAATAAGGCTTGACGATGGGTCAGGTGGTTTGAGTGGTGGTCGCGGTCGTTTCCGGTGGTTCAAAGAAACAGAGGGAGGTGTTTATGGTGGGTTCAATTTTTTTTTTATTTTTAATTTTCAAAACAAAAATCAGAAATTAAGAGAGGAAAGAAGAAGATTGAAGCAAACCTTTGAAGTTTAATTTGTTTGCTTGAGCAATTGAATATGTTTGGGTTGCTATTTATAGAGAAAATTTTCAGAATTTGTGGAGCTTAGTCAACCTCCATTAATGGAGAAAGTATGGTGTTGAGATTTACTTTTGACTATGGGGTGATTTTACTCCCATAATCCGGGATTGTGGATTGAGTTTCTGACAAAAACTGTTGAGTTTGTGGAAATTTTTTTTTCCTTTGGCTCTGTTGATTTTCATACGTGAGGGAGGAAGATAGTGATGAAGATCACATTTTCTTTTCCCTTTTTTTGGTTTTGTTTTGTTTTGGTTTTGGATTTTCCTTTTTCTTTTTGGCTAACAAAAATGACATATGGGCTATGGACTTGACATTGGGGTTTATATGGGTTGCTAATATGGATGGACAATTGAATGAATAAGAATACCCGCAAACTAAATAAAGATTTTCAATTGCAACAATTAATAATTAAATTATTTATAAATAATGAACATGAATAATTAGTTTAAAACACATAGTTATCAAATAAAATCGCATTATCATAATATAAATTTTAAGTGGAAATAATATTAAAGCGTGATAAATAATAAAATAATTTCGAAATTTCAGGGTATTACATCTACTCCTCCTTAAAAACAAAGTTCCTCTCAAACTTTAAAGTTAGATATTTAATATTAACGAAATAGTAGTTTTGCGCTTTGTTAGTATTACATTCGGTCCCCCTTAAGTAGTTTCATCCCCGAAACTCGATAATCGTACCTCATAAAAGAGTTCAGGATAACGCTTTCTCATGTCATCTTCCGCTTCCCAAGTTGCTTCCTCGGTTTGATGATTATACCACAAAACTTTGACTAACTTTACTGCCTTATTCAGGGTAATTCTGGTTTTGGAATCAAGGATTCTAATAGGACGTTCTTCAAAGGTGAGGGTCTCATCTAGTTCAATGGTTTCAGGTTGGATGACATGGGAGGGATCGGGGACATATTTACGAAGTTGAGACACATGAAAGACATTATGAACATTAGCTAACTCTGTGGGCAAGGCTAATCTATATATAGGCCACTTCCCCAATTCTTTCGAGTATCTCATAAGGTCCGATGTAACGAGGACTCAACTTTCCTTTTCTACCGAACCTCATTACTCCCTTGGTTGGTGAAATTTTCAGCAACACTTTTTCTCCAATTTCAAATTCCAAATCTCGTCTCCTTTGATCTGCATACGACTTTTGTCGATCCTGAGCTGCTTTCATCGCTCTTGAATCATCTTCACCTTGTTGGTAGTCTCTTCTATCATTTCTGGTCCCAAATTCAACGACTCATTCACATCGCTCCAACATATAGGACTTCTACATTTCCGTCCATACAATGCCTCATAAGGTGCCATTCCTATGCTCGAGTGATAACTGTTGTTGTACGGGAACTCAATGTACATCAAATGATCATCCCAATATCCTCCGAAATCCATCACACATGCTCTCAACATATCCTCCAAGGTTTGAATGGTTCTCTCCGTTTGACCATCTGTTGCTGGGTGGAAGGTTGTGCTGAATTTCAATAGTGTACCCACTACTGCCTGAAGTCGTTTCCGTAACTTAGATAAGAATCTCGAGTCCCTATCCGAAACGATGTCCTTCGGAACACCATGTAGCCTAACCACCTCATTAAAGTAAGCATCGGCCAACTGTTTCAACGACCAAGTACCCTTCATTGCCACGAATCTTGCCGTCTTTGTCAAACGGTCCACTATTACCCATATTGCATTCTTTCTCGACCTCGTATTCGGTAACCCCATGACGAAATCCATAGAGATAGATTCCTATTTCCATCCTGGCACTTCCAAAGGTTGCAATTTCCCTCCAGGCTTCATATGCTGTATTTTGACCTTCTGGCATGTTAAACATTTTGCCACGAAGTCGGCTACCTCTTGCTTCATCCTAGGCCACCAAAAATGCTTTTTCAAATCCTTATAAAGTTTATCTCCTCCTGGATGTATGGAATACGATGAACTATGGGCTTCCCTTAGAATTCTCGTCTTGACTTCCTCATCCTGTGGCACACACAATCTCCGTTTATACTTTGTGGTAGGCTTTTGCCGTGTACTCCTAACCAAATATAATTAACCTACTCTCATACACACTAAGCAAGTACAATGGAAGTAGGGATCGTATCCACAGGGAGCAAAGGAACTTGTTCGGAAATTAGTGACTTAAAGACCCTAGTATGTGCTAAGGCCAAAGTAACCGAATTGGGGGGATTTGGAACAATGCAAGCAAGTTAAACTAAGCACAATATTGAAATATGAAGAGACTATAATATAAAAAGGCCTTAGATTCGATTAGCATCCACCCTAACCTAGTTTGTGGTCATGAAATCTCAACCCCCGACACTTCCTATGGTCACCTATTGAGAAGTCTAGTCCTCTATCCTCCTAGATCGTGGCTAAACACACGATCTGCGTGGTTTGAACCTCCCTTACTATGCTCTAACTCAAATGAATCGCACTCAAGTCCAAACCAAAGTAGCATTAAGGTCGAGGAACACGATAGGATTACTAATGTTATCAAAGCAATAACATTTAAATAATAAGCAATACTTCTCTAAGTGCAAAAGATTAACGTTCAGCATTTAATCAAACACCTAGTATGCTACACGGAGCTAGGAACACAACAATCCGATTATGCACCTAGAATTAGCATTAGATGAATCACACAATAATACTAGTAACGTTCCTAGCAAAGATTATGCAAACATCATGAAATTGAACATAAGAAGCATCACAATGACCATAAAGAAAGTAGAGGATAAGAACTTCTCACAAGTAGATTAGAGCTTCAACAACCGAATCCAAGAAAGATGTTTAAGCTAGACAAGCCATAGGATTCATTACAAATCTACCAAAGAAGAAAGGGAGAAATCCTGGAAAACAATCTCTTTCTCTCTCCTCTCTAGTCGCTCTCACAAAAGCTAAAGCTAAAAACTAACAACATAACCCTCCAAGGGAGGAAAAGAAAACAAAAGAAACAGCCGACACAGGGGTCGCGACTCGCGACCATGGGCAGGTCGCGACTCGCGATACTGATCGCGGGTCGCGACGTTTCCTCTGTCTTGAAACTGCAAAAACACAAATACAAAGAGGAAAACGAGAGAATTTGGCTTTTGAGTAAGCCATGAAGCTGCCGAACCAAAGTGAAGACGATCCTCGGACAACGAGCAAACCAAGAAGCTTGAACCACGGACCTCGGAACTCGGACTCGGAACTCGAAACTCGGAACCCGAAACTCGGACAGAGCTCGGAGCCTCGAGAGATGCGCCATAAAGGAACCAAGGATAGGGACCCCGGGGTACAAAAAGTGATCGGAGGACCAAGATCGGCCCTCGATTACGCCACCATACAAACCGCACCCTAAACTCCTCAAAACACAACATCTTCCGACAACACCTCCTAACGTCAAAACTCTCCTAAATCCCGAAACTAAGCTCGAACCGACACCAAAAACGACCCGAAATCCGCCTAAGATTGGCGGATAACTTAGACACATCAAACTCCCCCACACTTAAACCTTACTCGACGTCGAGTAAAAGAAAAAGAGAAATCGACACACCCAAGCACCAAAATACGCCATATCACGTCAACCTCCGAATCGCTATCCACAAGACACAAAAGCCAATCGACAAAATCTACCCCAAAAGAATCCCTCTATACAAATGAATCTCGAATCCCGAAAGGTTTCGGGAAACGAATATCAACAATAACCTCCCGATTCCAACCTACCCAAAATGCAAGGAAACTAAGGCACGAGGGTAAGTGATTCCCCCAAGCTTAGCTTCGTGCTCCAACCAAATCATACCGCAAGCAACAAAAGAGAAACGAGCCAAAAAGAGATGCACATCCCGCCCTCAAAAGACGCAAAACAAGGACCTAATCTAACCCGAAAACATCGACTCCAACGCCGCCACCTTATGACGCCGACACCGACAAATGAGGATCAAAGCAAAAAAAAAAATATTTTCTCTCTTTTTTTTTCTCTCATTTTGCCTAGGAGCCCTTCCGGGTTTTCATCCTAGCTTCTCATTTTCATTCTTTTTTTTTTCATCTCTCTTCTTTTTGTTTTTCGGCTCACAAAACTCACCCGCTCAACTAGCTCTTTTTTGCATAGGCCGCCCTTTCGGGTTTTCGGCCTATCCGAGCCCCCAATTTTGCCCGAGTCGCCCGCCCTTGCGGGTTTTCAACTCAGCGGGATTTTATTTTTATTTTTATTTTTTCTTTTGTCACTTTTTTTCAAAAATTTTCATCAAATTTCCACAATATTTACAAAACAAAATTTCCACAATATTTACAAAACAAACTAAACTGAACAAACTAGAACAGGCTAAAATAACACCACATTTAATCAATCTCTCCCCCACGCTTACTATGCACATTGTCCTCAATGTGGAAAGGACAAACACGAATAAGAGGGAAATGAAAAGGGAAAAGCTCTAAGAGCCCGAGGGACCCCCGCGCTCAAACCCACGGGCCGCCCTACGGGCCTCTCTCCCCGACGGCGTATAATGCGCGCCGCCTCAATCTCGGATGTGGGATCGGAGTACCATGAGTCCTGGTTCTCCCGGGCCCCCGGGTGGAAAACGGGACACAAAGAAGTTGTTCATGGCCGAAACCATGGAACCAATCGAATAGATCCGGTCCTCCATCCCATACATCCTATCCCCGCATCTCTCCCAAATCACCCCTAATACGTGGAAGTTGCTCGCACACCGAGCCTCGAAACCGGGCGGGAGGGAGGTAACCCCGCTCTCCCGCCGGTACTGCTGAAACTGCTGATATTGGAACTGTTGTGGCTGAGGCACTGGCTGAGGTACTGGCTGAGGCTGAGGCTCTTCAGGGTCCCTCTGACCTAATTCCTCCGCCACCCCCCGGGCATACCTCTCGTCCGGGGGAAGGAAGAGCTGCTCATGTGTGGTCTCGCTTGGTAATGGCCACCCGCTCCCCGCGGTAAAGCCATATATCGGACATTTCTCGCCCCCAAAGAGCCACACATAACTCGTCTCATTGCCTATGGTTTTGAAATGAAGCATGGTAATACTCCTCAAGGCAATGGTATCATAGCAGTTAGAAGGACGGGATAATCGAGTACTAGCTGTCCCTAAAGGGGTTAATGTGGGGCTTCCCTTCTTATCCACGGGCACCTGTACACCTAGCTGGGAGGCTAAAAGGCTAATCATGCCCCCCATACTCAACTTCCCCGAGGTCTTCCCTTCAGCCGACTGAGCTAAGCACCTATCCACCCAAATTTTCACCCAATCGGGACATCCCTCCCCTTGAGGTGTCATGGCCCAAAGACATTTATGGTCAAACTCTGGTAAATTAGTGGGCTCTCCAAAGACAAAAGACCGTCATAGACAAAAGACGGTGCACATAGCGCAAGGCGGGGTGGGGGATTGCGCTACTTTTGCAAGGGGCTATGCCACTTATGACCACCGGTGATCTTGTACCAAAACACAAAGAGGATTATAGTTCTCGCCTCTAGAAAGTCATCATCGGCCATGAAGTCCCAAGCAAAAGCACTCTCTATCTCAAGGAAAGTCATTTTGTATTGGTTATCATTGAGGGAGAAAGTGATGTATTCACATTCATCATCGGTTTCAGCATGTTTTTGGAGGGTCGAAAGAAACTCGAGGGTGTACCGCTCATAAGTTCGGGCTCTCTTCCATAAAAAGTCTCGGAGGCCAACCTTGTTAAGAAGAAACTCAACCGAGCTAGCCAACCCTAATGCTTCAAGGGTAGGGTAATCTGCAAACTTAGTTTCTTGTATCACCCTCCCCGGTCTGTCAAGACGGTCCCATCGCCTTTTAGCTTGGTCACTTATATTAGCTTCTTAAGGCCACGGGAGTTAATGTGGGGGACGGGATCGGTTCGGGTTCTCCTTGCTCATTTTTTTTTCTTTCAACCGATAAGAACTAACAACAAAGCAAGGGTTTGACACAAGGACACAAATATGAACACTCTTACACTCCAAACACCCTCCACACAACAATAACCAACCACCAATTCCCAATTGAGTTCAACAATCACAACAACACTACCACACAACTCAACAACTTTAATCAACAACTACAAAAATATCTTAGTGAAATAAGCTACAACTCTACAATTAAGCAAGAACAAGACATTTCAAGCAAAATCAAAGAGAAGTAGGAAATAGTGTGTTATACCAAAATGGAAGTGAAGTAGTGTTATGTAGGGTGATTAGAACTTGTAAATAGCTCCCCTAGGCATGTAGAATGATCCTCCAAGCTTCAATTTGGATGGTGTTGCTTCAAATCCAAAACCCCCAAATTTTAGGGTTTGGTAGAATTGGACGATTTTCAGAAATTGTGGGGAGATTATGGTGGGAAGGAGAGAAGAAAGTAGGGAATTTGTGTAGAGAAGTGAAAAGGAGAGGATTAGAGGATAGATTGAGAAGTGGTTGTGAAGATTTGAGAGTGGGAGATGAGAGGAGGGTGCTTGAGAGATTTTGAGAGTGAGAGAGTGTTTTGAGAGAGGGAACGTCGCGAGGGTCGTGTGAAAAGGACGAGAAAGAGAAAAAATTGAGCTTCGCGTTTTTCCTTTAGAAAAAATAGAGTTGCCTTCGCGAGTCGCGATCAGTGTCACGAGTCGCGACCTGATGGCTTCGCGAATCGCGACATTAATCGCGAGTCGCGACCTGTATGTTTTGTGGCTCCAACCTTCCTCCTCACTCTTGTCCACCTATCACTCTCATTTTCTTCACTTTTGCTCGCATTCCTTGTGCTTCGATTTGCTTTGATTTCAAATGCGAACCAACTCTCGACTTTTGATACTCACTCATCAACATTTTTACACACAACAACTTCACAAGTCACGAACTTTCCTTCTATTCCCTGCAAAATAATCAACCACAAGCATAATATCTTCCAAAAACCAAAAGAAACCAACTTTATACACTATATACAACAAACTCGTTTATTTACCATCGTCGACACGACTTACAACCATAAGGTCTAACCATAGTCCCGGTCACCGAGAAGAACATCCTCGACCCCGACTTCGCTTAAATCCTTCAAAGTACGGCTTAAGCCGCTGCCCATTTACCTTTAAAATCTTGGAGGTGGCTTCACTTTGGATCTCCACGGCTCCATGTGGAAACACTTTCACTACAATGAATGGCCCGATCCACCTAGAACGCAATTTTCCCCGGAAAAGACGTAGGCGGGATCGAAACAAGAGGACCTTTTGGCCCACCACGAACTCTTTTCTTATTATTAACTTGTCATGCCATGCCTTAGTCTTTGCTTTGTAAATTGCTGCGTTTTCATAGGCCTCGTTCCTTATCTCTTCCAATTCTTGCAATTGTAGCTTCCGATGCAATCCATTTTCATCCAAGGCCATGTTGAAGTTTTTAATGGCCCAGTATGCTTTGTGCTCAAGTTCCACTGGAAGGTGACATGGCTTTCCAAACACCAATCGGTATGGTGACATACCAATGGGGGTTTTATAAGCCGTCCTATAGGCCCATAGTGCATCCTCCAATCGCAAGCTCCAATCCTTTCTACTTGGATTCACCGTTTTCTCCAAGATTGATTTGATCTCGCGATTGGACACCTCCGCTTGGCCATTTGTTTGTGGATGGTAGGCCGTGGAGGTCTTGTGAGTCACATGATACTTTTTCAGTAGCGCACCTATGGTTCGATTGCAAAAATGAGTTCCCTTGTCACTAATCAATGCCCTTGGAATTCCAAACCTGCAAAATATGTGAGATTTCACAAAATCTGCAACCACCTTAGCATCGTCAGTACGAGTGGCCTTAGCCTCCACCCATTTTGATACATAATCCACTGCTAAAAGAATGTACATGAAACCAAAAGAGTTAGGAAATGGCCCCATAAAATCAATGCCCCAAACATCGAATATTTCACAATACAAGATCGAGTTTTGTGGCATTTCATTTCTTTGGGAAATATTCCCGACTCTTTGACAATTATCGCACGACTTACAGAAATGGAATGCATCTCTATTCAAACTAGGCCAATAAAAACCACAATCTAATACCTTTCGAGCAGTTCTCTTTGCTCCAAAATGACCTCCACATGCATGAGAATGACAAAAGGTGAGAATCGATATTACCTCATTATCGGGAATGCACCTTCTAATCACTTGATCCGCACAATGTTTCCACAAATATGGATCGTCCCATACATAATGCTTTGCATCACTTCGTAATTTATCTTTATGTGCTTTTGAAAAATTAGGAGGAAATTTGTTAGAGACAAGGAAATTCACAATGTTAGCATACCATGGACTGAATTCCTTAAGGGTGAACAAATGTTCATCCGGGAATTCTTCTCGAATTGGTTCTTTCCACGGTTTTTCAACGTTATTCTCTAAATCATAGGAAGACACCAATCTACTCAAATGATCCGCTACTAAATTCTCGGTTCCCTTTTTATCTTTCACCTCCAAATTGAACTCGCTCAAAAGTAGAATCCACCTGATCAATCTTGGCTTGTTTTTTTTTTCATCATTAAATGACGAAGAGCTGCATGGTCAGTATATACAATAACTTTTGTTCCAAGCAAATAAGATCTAAATTTTTCCAAAGAAAATACTACAGCTAACAATTCGTTTTCAGTAGTAGAATAGTTACGCTGAGCCTCATTTAGTGTCATGGAAGCATAATAGATAGCATGAGGTGCTCTCCCCACCCTTTGACCTAACACCGCTCCGACGGCGTAGTCACTTGCATCGCACATGATCTCAAAGGGAAGAGACCAATCGGGGGTCGGATAATTGGAGCCGAGACGAGTCTTTCTTTCAAAGTATCAAAGGCATTCTTGCAATGTTCGTCAAAAAGAAAAATCCACATCCTTTTGCAACAACTTACATAAAGGAGATGAAATCTTCGAAAAGTCCTTGATGAACCCGCGATAAAAACCTCGCATGGCCAAGAAAAGAACGTATTTCCCGAACATTAGTAGGATAAGGCAAAGATTGAATAGTGTCTACCTTAGCTTTATCTACCTCGAGTCCTTTTTCGGAAACCACATGGCCTAAAACAATCCCTTGTCGCACCATAAAATGGCACTTCTCGGAATTCAACACAAGGTTAGAATCGATACATCTTTTAAGCATAAAAACTAAGTGTTGCAAACAACCGTCAAAAGAATCTCCATGTATAGTGAAATCATCCATAAAAACTTCAACAAATCTTCTCGACATATTCGGGAGAATACACTCATCATACATCTCTCGAAAAGTGGCAGGGGCATTACATAACCTAAAAAGGCATGCGCCTATATGCAAACGTGCCAAAAGGACACGTAAATGTGGTTTTCTCTTGATCCTCCGGCGCAATAGCCACCTGGAAGTACCCCGAATAACCATCTAAGAAGCAATAGAAGGTATGACTAGCAAGTCTTTCAAGCATTTGATCGATGAATGGCAAAGGAAAATGGTCTTTCCTAGTCACATCATTCAATTTACGATAATCAATGCAAACACGCCATCCATTTTGGATACGTGTAGGAATCAACTCACCATTTTGCTTCTCCACAACAGCTTACACCCGTTTTCTTAGGCACAACTTGGGTAGGACTAACCCATTTGCTATCGAAATAGGGTAAATCATACCCGCTTGGAGTAATTTCGAATTCTCGCTTTCACTACCTCCATCATAAGGTGGGTTTAACCTGCGTTGTGGTCGCCTCCTCACGGTTTCAAGGTCATCTTCAATCAAGATCCGATGCATGCATGTGGTAGGACTTATACCTTTGATGTCGGCAATCGTCCATCCAATCGCTTCTCTATGCTCCTTAAGAACCTCAATAAGTCTTCCTTCTTGTTCATGGGTGAGCCGACTTGAGATGATTACCGGTAATGTTTCTCCTTCTCCAAGGAACACATACTTCAAATCATCGGGAAGTGGCTTCAATTCCACTTTTGGGCCCGCAAAACAGATGGTAACAACTTCTCTCTAGGAATGGTTAGTGGGACGGGTCCAAAATGAAAAGGGACCTTCGGAAGCTTGTCTTGATCTTCCAAAACCCGCACTATTTTCCCGCAAATTAGTGCTTAAAACATATTCAATTTCATCATCTTTCAAATTATGCTCAAGAGCCACCCGCAATTCATCTTTACCATTAATTTCAAACACGTCCCGCGAAAAAGAGTCAATTACATCTATAGAATAACATGAATGATCATCACTTGGAAATTTCATGGAATCATAAATGTTGAACTCTACCGTATCTCCATCAAACTCCATAGTAAAGAGATCCACTATGCACATCAATTTTAGTCCTAGCAGCTTTTAAAAATGGTCTTCCTAACAAAATAGGGGTCGCATGTTTATCGTGCTCCATATCTAGGACATAAAAATCGGCAGAAAAATCGCCTTATCAACCTTAACTAACACGTCTTCCACTATTCCCTTAGGATAAGCATTAGAACGGTCGCCTAACTCGAATCACAACACTTGTTTCATGTAAGGCACCTAGCTTTAAGGGACTCGTACAAAGAATAAGGAATTACATTTATAGAAGCCCCTAAATCTAGCATAGCCCTTGGAAACGTGGTGTTCCCAATCACACAAGGTATAGCAAACATGCCTGGATCATCGAATTTTGGAGGAAGTTTCTTTTGAAACATCGCGGACACATGTTCGCTAACCTTAACCTTTTGTGCTCCCCTTAACCGTTGTTTTCTTTTTGGTAGTGCACATTTCCTTAAGGAACTTTGCATATCTAGGAATTTGTTTTAAAGCATCTAAAAGGGGAATGTTTACCTCACATTTACGAAAGGTTTCGTAAATATCTTTGTCGCACTCCTTTCTTCGAGTGTCTTTTAGTGCCTCCGGAAATGGTGGAACCGGCTCATAAGGTGGTGAAGGTGGTGGTTGCTTGGATTGCTCATTTGATGTAGATGACAATGGCTCCCAAGCATCGTGCACCGATTCATAAACAACAACCTCTTCCTCTACCTCTTTGTCTTTAGCGGTCTCTTTATCATTGCCCTTTAGTTCTCTTCCACTTCTTAGTGTGATGGCACTTGCATTTTGTCTCGGATTAACCTCCGTTTGAGACGGTAGCTTACCCGAATCTCGAGCCTCTAACCGGCTCACCGCTCCGGAGACCCGACTCATTTGTTGCTCCAAATTCTTGATGCTCGATCGGGTCTCCTCCCCGAAACCGAACCATATTTCCCCGCATGTTAGTCACATTTTTAGTTAAAGCATTAATCATATCCTCGTAGACATGCCGGTACTCGGTCCTCGTGATTGGCCTTGCGGTAAAAATGTGGAGCTCCGGTGCTCTCGAATAAGGAGGTGGTGGGCGGTTATACCGCTCGTGGCGGCTGTTGGTTCCCTCGATGAATTCTCGTACTCTCAAATTAGGATGATCTCGCCATCCCGGATTATAGGTGCCGGAATATGGATCATATCTTTTTGGAAACCTTGGCCCCAAAACCGCCGCCTTAACCTCTTCACTCTGGTTCCTCCCGCAAATGAGGACAAAAATATGTGGAATGGTTCGAAGAGCAAATGCCACAAGCTTTCACATGTTGAGTATTCTTTTCCTTTGTCATGAATTCCCGCACCATAGATGTCAAAGCTTGCACTTGATCTTCTAACTTAGAAGTTCCAAGACTCTCGGCCGCCACACGACGAGCTCCCCGATCTTCTAGTGAAATGTCTCGAGCCCTCGCCCACTCACTTATCAAATCTTTAGCAACTTGTGCGGTTTTATTGACAATTGAACCTCCACAAGCTGCATTCACCATACGTGCATCTTCACCACAAAGTCCATTGTAAAAGTAGAGCACTAAGTCTTCATCCGCATAACCATGATAAAGACAACTAGCACACAACTTCCCGAATCCGGCCCAAGACTCATAAAAGGTTTCATCACTCTTTTGCTCGATGTTGCTTATCTCCTTCTTCAACACCGAAGACATTGAAGTTGGAAAATATTGTTCGAGAAAAGCCTTTTTCAAATCAACCCATGTGGAAATGCTACCCGGTGGAAGATAATACAACCAATCATTTGCCGCACCTTTTAATGAGAACTAGGAAGGCTTTGAGTTTCACTTTCTCTTCCGACACTCCGCTTGGTTTCATGCTGCTACATACCACATGGAATTCCGAAAGATGCTTATTCGGATCCTCGCCATTTAGCCCATAGAATGTCGGAAGCAAATGTATTAACCCCGATTTCAGCTCAAAAGTTTCCCCTTCATCTT